>JAWMAG010000006.1:33690000-34290000 GCA_037013455.1 Ceratitis rosa | reverse complement strand
TTATGTACATTTCAAAGAATTTTACGTGATATTTTGCGCCATCGCCATCGCTTTTATTTATACTTTTATTATCATTTATTATTATTATTTATTATTACTATGAAATTGATTGAAATTTTACGTTTACCTCCCTCGTTATTGTTGGCTGTTATTTGTTTTTTTTTTATTTATTTTTTTTTTTAATTACGAATTGGTTTCTTTCATTTAACCCTTTTTGTTACAACCAAATGAATATGTATATATATTTTGCCAGCTTTATTTTTAATTTATGATATAATTTTTTTTTTATTTATTATTTTTTATAAAATTATGCACACTAAAGAGGCAGTAGACTGTACCAAAATAATGTTAAAAAATACCACTTTTTTACATTAATAATTCTTACTTTGAAATATTTTTTACATATATATAAATACATATATATTTTTCATAAGCTAGTGAATGACCTTAGTACAAGGGAAACCGATTTTTTTATAAATATTAATAATATTTTCTTTTAAAATGGGGATTACATAATTTTTTTAACCTCGGAGTCCACTATCAATTATTTATTGGCACCCAGTTCAGTGGAAAATAGATATAACTCTAGCCAGAGTCGAGCCATTGAACGAACAAGTACTCAGTACAATAATGAGCGCCAGCGTTGAGTTTGTTTATACGTTTGAATGAAGCTTTTGAAGGTTAAAAGAAAAATTCGATAGAACAGTGACCGAAGGAAGCAGATATTTCATAAATAGACAGAGCTCACGATCGAATTGGCGTGAGCCTAATTGCAGAAGGTCACATTTCCACTTGTTTCTGAAGAAAAACTGAAAGACAAGTTTTCGTTGGCAGCTATAAACACGGTTGAAATTAATGTGCGATGAAGAGAGTATCAATACTGACTGTTTATTGAAGCTTAAAGGAATGTTAAGGTTAGCTGAGTAGGGATGTGTTTTTTATATCTAGAGGTGCAACATCCATATTAGATATGTCATTTTCTATTTTTTTGCCGCCCTAGCAGGTCAAATAAAAAGTCCCCTGTCTACCATAGTAACATAAATCACATTTTTCGCAACTTTTTTTTTATTCAACACAGTTTTCTTTAAATTAATACAGTGATTATAGCAACTCTTTAACTTTTTGATACCATTTTTGTAGTACGGATTTGTGCTTTGCTTCAAAATAAGCCTCAATTTCGGCGACCACCTCTACATTCGACGCAAATTTTTTTCCCAGCGAGCGTTCTTTTGAGTTCTGAGAACAGAAAATAATTGCAGTGGCAGATCTGGAGAATACGGTGGATGGAAAAACTTAAGCTCAAACACTGCACCGTCGTTGTTTTTGGTCGAAAGTGAGCTAGCAAGGTACCCATCTTCCAAAAAGCTTTCTATGCCCTAATATTCCTGAATAATATGACGTACACATTTAACTAATATCTTTAGAGTCCCTGCCATTTCAATAAATTCCAATTTACGGCCATTCAAAATCATTTTGTGGATTTCTTTGATATTTCCGTCGGTAACAAACCCTTTCGGGTCGGGCTTTTCAATTTAAACATGCGTCTTTCGAAGGCTACGGCAAACTAAAACCTAAAATTAATTAATTAATTCTAGTAGGGTCATATATGTTGCTCAAAAAGTACATGCGAACAGTTTGGTATGGTGTCAGTAATGTTGGTAGCATGCCAGGGTTTAGCTGTACAATTATGTTTTTAAATGGCAAGACGAAGAATTGGAGCCATTATTCGACTCAGATGCATGCCAGGCGCAAGAAGAACTTGCAAAAGTATTAGGAGTTGATCAAGACAATTTTTTCACAATAAAGTCTTAATTTTCGAAAAAAACCGCACAAATTAACGCATACAGCCAATAACACATTTTATTTACAAGCTAATCCAGGACAGTGTTATCATAGAGGCGAACAATTCAAGAGATTTCCGAAAGAATTGTAGATATTTTGCAAGCTGACTCAGTTATCAGGTGTAGTCTACTATTAATTCCATCCTCCTGGCCAAACTGTCAACAAGGAATATTACTTGTGCCTATGTGTCATTCACAACTCAAGGCTTTTGCACCACATTGTTTCAATATACATCGACTCTTTTTGAGTTGTTTGTAAAAAAATCAGCTCAAATCACAACCAGCCTGTGATATGGGTTCATGTGTTTTTTGCCTATTCAACAAGTTGAAGAAATTCAACGAAAGTCGCTGAAGAAAGGCCATCCCGATCGAAAATCTTAATACATTTTTTTAGAATTAAAAAAGACGTTGACATATGTGCACAGTGCGATTACTTTCAAAGAGATAAAATAGATTTAGAGTAATAAAGGTATATTTTAATAGCTAAAATAAAATCCACCTTAGACAATGATCACACTACTAAGGTTTGTTACGTGAAGTTTACATATCACCATTTTACAAAATTATTTTGATCAAATTTCGAACGCTTTTTCTCTTCTATGGCATGAACTGACTTGCCGAATTTGATATCATCTGTGCACAGGTGTATTACAAAATGAATAACGCAAGGCACAGTAAGCGGTCATATAACTTTTTCTCTGATACCAATTTTAATACATCAGTTTTGAGTATGGCCTAGAGCTCTGAAAACTTTTACAAAGCCGAGAATTTAGTA
Source organism: Ceratitis rosa (assembly GCA_037013455.1). Classification (NCBI taxonomy): domain Eukaryota; kingdom Metazoa; phylum Arthropoda; class Insecta; order Diptera; family Tephritidae; genus Ceratitis; species Ceratitis rosa. The sequence goes on along the minus strand of JAWMAG010000006.1, from coordinate 34,287,384 downwards.
TCATTATTGTGTAGTATAAAATAAAGCTTCGTCATTATAATTAGGTATTAACTTTAATATTATTGTTTAGCCAATATATGTACTTTCAGAATTTTCGGCTAAAATAATACAACGATTTTCGAAATGATTACATTATTATAGAAATTTTTGAATTAGCCTGTATTTATTTATTTGCTATGAATGACCATTAAAAGCTGTAATAGTATCGAAAACCTTAAAATGGAACGAGAACATGACAACAAGAGTATAAATAATATAAAATTAAGTAAAAGAAAATTGTTTAAATAATATTCATTCCTTAAATAGCTGAAATCCCTGAAAACACTTTAGTGGAAACCCTTGTAGAGTCTTTTAGCACAAGCGAAAAATTATATATTTATCTAGTTTCCCGAAACACCAAAACACAGCTCCAGAAAAAGAGGAGTTATTTTAATCTTTTTTTTTCTTCTTTATATTTTTTTTTGTTATTCATTAATTTTTTTTTCTTGTATTATTTATGCATTTATTTTTAAATATTATTTGATACTGACATAATATGAGAGAGTATGTTACATTTATGTAGCATCGTATACAAGGCTGCAAATAATATAACTAGGTGTGTACGTTTTACCATGTCGTGAGAAAATGTTAAAAACAAATTATGCGAATTTGAGAAATATTTTACTATTTATTTAGTCATAATAATTTCTTTTAAAAATTCATATTTCACAAGCTAAAAGAAAATTGGAAATAAAAAGACGAATTTTTTAGCTAAACTTTTTTAACGAATAATAATTTGTTTCATATTTATTGCCATAAATATTATAATATATAATATTTTTAAATTTGAAGGAAGAAAATACAAAGCTATTGAAAACTTCCATAGATCTTATATTACAATATGAGACTTCAGTTACTAGAATTCTAAATATTGTGCATTGTGGGCCAAACTTCTGGTTTTTCGATCAAATATACAATTTTTTTCAAAAGCTCTTGAATTTTACTTTCAAAGATAATATTTTTTATAATATCAGAGTAATTTAACATATTGTTGTTTCTAAAGAGGGGAGAAATATTTTAGGTATATCCCCACTGTAAATGCCAACAAAAACCTGTTTACATGAATTTTTTTTCGACAGAAAGCCAAGGATTGCGGAACTTTCACGATTTGACAAGTTGGTGGTCAAATATTAAAATAGAAAATACGAATTTACAATAAAAAACATTACAAAATGGCGGACATTTCTGTGATGTGTTTTTTCTTGGAAAAGCTCGAAGGCACACAGCTCACAGGGTGCAAATTTGAATATGCAACAAAATATAATCGTTTTTGCTAATCTAGATGACAATAGCTAGAGAATCAAGTAGGGGTTTTAAGGGGCACAAGATGTATTTCTTGGAATTTGTTTTTAAAGGAAACTTCTACATTGAATATTTTATAGATGCTAGTACATATTTTTCTATAAATAAGGAGCCTTTAAATATTTTTTCAAATGAAAATCTTGCATTCTCGACGAGATGAAGGTTCGAAAAACTATTTATATATTACTGTCATCTTATCTTACTTCAGGATACCTGAAAAAAAAATAAAATAAAGACGTTTAAGAGGATTATATGAACTATACAGTGATTCACGATCACGGTAAAAAAATCCTAAAAAAAAATGCTGTTGTTTTGAAAAAAAAAAATTTAAATTTTGCGAGAATAAATCTGACGGTATTTTCCATACCAAATTTACAATCTTAATCCGATCACCTTATGTCTAGAATAATGCTGAATGCCATAAACAAATCCAGTGATTAGTTTTTGAGTTACAATGTCACCAATTTTCGAAAATGCTATTTTGAGAAAATCGCGTTTGAAAAAAAAAATAACGCTTAAACCTACCTGACTGACCTCACTCGTTTTAGGATTACTTCGAGGACACTTACGCAGCTAGGGTCAAAGCATGTTCCTCTCTATAAACTATCGAATAAAATAAAAAAAAAATCGATTTGATCCCTTTAAAAAATATTAAATTTTGTATAAATTGCATACTCGTACTTTTGAAGAGAAACTAATTGTTGACCAAAAAATTGGAACTTAATTATATATAAAGATTGTTCAAATTAAATTATCGAAAAGTTCCTAAGTATTTCTCTTCGAAATGTTGTCATATATATTTGGAAAAAATCCATTTAAACTATTGAAAGTTATTTTAGTTCTACTTCGTGCCGATTTTAAAAAACATGTATCGAGAAAAATACGTTTAAATTTTTCAGAAATAAGTATAAAACTGATACCAGGACGCTCAAAAATTTCATTGAAATCATTTACGGACACGTTTAAAATATTGTGTCCTCTATTCTACAAGGTTCAAGCAGTTTTTTAAGGCAATATAAAAAAGACATGTTTGAAATACCACTCAAAAAAGGGACGAATGATAGTACAGCATTTTCATTATTTTTCTGGTGGAAGGAAATATTCCCATGGAAGCAATTAATTTTTGATTTTTTTATACTCCAAAGGATTTTGAGTTGAGCCATTTCTTAAATGAACTCTTTAAGCATAGATAACTCTTTAAAGCATAAAAATATGCTAACAATAAAGATCACCCTAAACACATACCCCAGCAGCTTAAAATAAAATTTCATTTATTTTATTTATACCGTAAAGTGTTTATTTGACAATAATATATGTTAACATGCGTGCAATACTGGCAACGTTTTTTAATTTTTTTGTTTATTTATTTTTTGCACACAATAATTGTAAATGTAAATTCAAATAACTGTATCGCTGTAACAATTCATTGAATTTATTATACGTCACTAAATTACTAATGCGATTTAATTGGATTACTCTACTCACATGAAATGAAATGGAATGAAAATGAATAAATTTTCTTTTTGTCGATAAATTTTTCTAGCGCGTCCAATGACAAGCAATAATTTACATAAATAGCTACAAATATACAAACAGACTAACATGTGTTTGTGTGTACTTAATTTCATTTCTCAGTTCAGCGCGATAACTCACACGCTCCATGCGGCCCCATCAAATGGCATGAAATACCACATGCCTTAACGGTTTTTTTTTTGTTTTTTTTTTTTTGCATGCTGTAGTTTTCAAGTGGCAACGCATTTAAAGTACTATTAATCAAATGCCACTGTCCGAAAATGTAACGGCGACACGTCAGTGCGCTTACGAAAAAATTGCTCAGCACCCACACGCCCGGTGGGTGGAAAATGCCAAAAATGGGTAGCAATAAAAAAGTTAAGTTACACTGTCAGTTTAATATGCATACATATATTAAGCGTCTCTATGTATGGGTGTAATTTGCTTGCCATATGGTTAGTTTGCTCATTTAAAATGTGGTTTTTCGAAACAAATGAGTTGAAAACGCAACCCAAAAAAGTGTGTAATAAAAATAATAAATAGCTACACATATTCTCATACATACAAGTACATATGCACTGCGGTGTGTAGACATTTTATTTGCGCTTTTAATTAAATTTAGTGTTTAATTTACTCGGCTAACAAATAATTTATAAACATGCATATAACACGTGAATAATTCAAATGGTCAAAAAATACTAATTTTAGTCGGGCAATTTACCAATTTCCACGTATATTTAGCAAAATCATATACAAATGTATGTATGTATAGGTATATATGCAACGCAAGTAGTTGAGTTAATTATTTGCAGTATTTTAGGCTTTAAATATAATAATAAGTAACCAAATGTGCAGCAATTTGGAAATAAGTGCTTTGCGGGCAGAATAAAACAAGTTTAAAATGTACACAAAAACAAGTCGAACAATAGTGTGCACCAATCAAGCTTACAAGAAAAAAGAATAAATGCAATAAAATATAGTAAAAACTTAATACGAATAAAACAAAATAATATGAAGCAAAAACATCAAATACAACAAACTAAAATCTTAAATAAAATACAATGGAAAAACAAGCAAAATAAAAAAAAATTAATAAATTAAACAAAATAAGAAAAAAATAAAGATAAATAAAATAATTTTCGAAAATTTAAAAGAGAAAAATAAATAAATAAAATAAAATAATATAAAGTAAAATAAAATGAAATAGTATCAAATTACATAAAATAAAACAAAATAAAATAAAATAAGAGAAAATAAAATAAAATAAAGTAAAAGAAATAAATAAAATTAAATTAAATCAAACAATACAAAATTAAATGAAAAAAAAATTTCATTAAAATAAAATAAAATAAATTAAAAAAACAAAATAAAAAAAATGAAATTAAATTAAATAAAATTAAATAAAGCAAATATATTAAAATCAAAAAGTAGAATTATTTCAGTTAAATTTAAATAAAGAAAAATAAAATAAAATAAAATTATTATTCTACATAATTGTTTTTATGGTAGTAACAATTATGTAGAATAAAATGAAATAAAAAAATTAAAAATAAACTTAATTAAAATTAAATAAAATAAAACTAATCTAAATTAATTGAAAAAAGTAGGATAAAAATAAATAAAAAAAGTTAATAAAAATTAATAAATTAATTTATGTAAAATAAAACTAAACTAAAGTAAATAAAATAAAAAAATTAAACTAAAATAAAATAAAATAATCTAAAATAAAAATAAATAAAATAAAATTACGTTAATAAAAAATAATGAAATAGAATGAAATGAAATAAAAAGATAAAGAAAATAAACTTAATTGAAATAAAGTAAAGTGAAACTAAACTAAATTAATTGAAAAAAAAAATTAAATAAAATAAAATTAATTTAAATAAAAAAACACTAAAAAAAAATAAATAAAATAAAAAATAAAATAAAAGAAAAAAATTAATATAAAATAAACTGAAATAAAATTAACTTAAATTAAATTAAATTAATCTAAGTTAAATTAAATTAAATTAAATAAAAACATTAAAACAAAATAAAATAGAATAAAAAAATAAAAAAGAAATAACATAAAATAAAATAAAATGAAATGGAATTAAATTAAGTAAAGCAATTATATTAAAATCAAAAAATATAATTATTTAAGTTAAATTTAAAAAACGAAAAATAAAATAAAATAAAATTACGTTAATAAAAAAAAAAATAAATAAAATAAAATGAAATAAAAAAGTCAAAGAAAATAAACTTGATTAAAATAAAGTAAAGAAAACTAAACTAAATTAATTGAAATTAAAAATAGAATAAATTTTAAAAAATTAAATTAAATTAAATTAATTTAAATAAAATAAATTAAATCTAAACTAAATTAAATAAAATAAAAAAATTAAATGATAAGAAAAATAAAAAAGGAAATAAAAACAATTTAACAAAATGAAATAAAGTAGTTTAAAAAAATTAAGTAAAAAAATTAAATATATGTAACAAAAAACTAAATTTTAAAATTTAAAATAAAATAAATGTACACATAACAAAATAATGTTAAATAAGATAATATAAAATTAAAAAATAAAATATTATCCAAAAAATTTAAAAAATTAAAATAAAATAAAACTAAATCAAATTGGAATTAAAAATTGTAACTAAGTAAAATTGAATTAGATTATATAAACTGAAACTGAATTAGATTATATAAAAGGAAAATAAAGTAAATTACATTAAAGCCAAATAATATAATATTAAATTGATTAAACAAAATTTTTAAATATGACAAAATTTAATTAATATATATTGAAAAAATTATATGGTATTTAGTGAAAATACGCTTATCGATAAACCTATATTGAAAGATGGAGCTCATTTAATAAATTAAAAAATAAATTAATAAATAGACTGCAACAATTGAATTGTATTAGAGTAACAATCCGATTGCGTTAACGAAAAAAACAAGACTACGCATATTTTTCAACCGCTTTATACTGTTACAAATTGACACTCGTTATAAAAAACTAACTGTCACTTTTTTTTTGATGTGGTCAATTCAACAATTACTACGCTATTTAATGTGAACTTTTTTCTTTATCAATATCAAGCATATGAAATGCATATAAACGTTTGATAAGTGGTTATTGACACTTATGTGTATTTAAGTACTTTCCTTTTTTTGTTTATAAACTTGTTTAACGTTCCATTTCTCAAATGCTCCGCAAATGAATTTTCATTTCCTTTATTTTACTAAAGTTGATTTGTTGGCGGCTTTAAATTTTTAATTGTACAAATATTATTTACGGCGAAATCAAATAATAACTATAATTGGTAATTATCATGTGATTGAAATGTATAGATAAAACTTACTTATATACTGAATTTATATCAGACAAGTTGTCAGACTTGTATGCCAACAGTGTTCAATTTCAGGACAACATACATAGGTATAAAAGGCAGAAATAATTTTTGATGCCACCGTGATTAAAATAAAGCAGAGCTAATATTAAATTTCCTGTTATAAACAGTTTGTCACATAAAAAAAGTAAATATCACTAAATAATATATAAATAATATCATTAATAAAATAATATACATGAAAATAAATTAAATTAAGCTAAGTTATTTTAAACAAAATGAAATAGAATAAAGTAGAATAAAAAAGTTAAAAAAATTAATTAAAATGAAAAAAATTTAAATACCAGTGAAAATAAATTAAATAAAATTAAATCAAATGAAAAAGGATATAGATAACAGAAATATACTCGGAAAAATAAACTAAGAAATTTATACTAAATTAAATGGAGTAAAATACAATAAAATTTAAGTCAATGAAATAAAATAAAATAGAATTAAACAAATAAAGTAAAATGCAATATAATAAAATAAAAAAATTAGTAAAGTAAAGTAAAACCAATCAAACAAAAATAGTAAAATATAATAAAAGAAAATATTAACAAATTAAAATAAAATACCTATGATAAAATAAAATTAAGTAACATAAAACAAAACAAAAAAAATTATCAAAAAATTTGAAATAAATAAAATAAAATAAATAAAAAAATAAAATACAAAATTTCATAAGTAATAATAAAATTATTTAAATCTTAATTAAATTAACCAAAACAAAAAGAAATTAAGTAAGACTGAAAAAAAATATAAAAAAATTAAGAAAAATTAAAATAATTAAATTAAATTTATACAAAACATAATATAAAATAACTTTATGTAAACAAGGTTAAATAAAATGAAATGCTATAAAATAAAATATAAAACAACTATAAAATCTAAAATAAAAGAATGACAAAAATAATATCAAAATATTAAAAAGCAAAAAATTAAATAAATAAAATAAAATAATATAAATTATAATTATGTAAATTTACATATATAAAATAAGTAAAATTATATGAAGTAGAATATAAAATTAAATAAAAGACAGTAATGTGGTCAAAAAAAAACCTTAAATTAAATAATCTAAAGCTTGTAAAGATTCTGAACCATACAAACTTGTCGTATTTTTCGTAAACATTTTTCTTTATTTCACTTAAATTTGATCTAGAAAAATACACATTTCCGTTACTATAATAACGTTTTAAAATTATTGAAGTTTAACAAATAAGTATATATAAAGAAATACTTTTGCTCTACTTATTGTGCTCTCTACTTTCAATTTACACTCGATTTTTAACGAAGTACAGTTTCCACGCATTTCATTTGTGGTAAGATTTAATGGTAAAGCGTACATACGACTATACTTATGTAACAAAAAAAAGCTTATTTGTGTACATAAATATGTACATATGTAAATTAAGTGTAGGTTGTCGTCAGAATATACGTTTAAAAACTACATGAGCAAGTGCAACATTCATAAAAAATACTATTTGTGTTATTTTTATTAAAAGGAATAACGAAAATACTCTATAAATACTACATATATATATTGAGTTATTGGCATTTATTCATATTGATACTTCATATGGAAAATCTTAAATTTTATTAAATTTTCTGTTTTTATTTTACCGTTTTTCTGCTCCAATCTACATCTACAATAATTTATTTCATCAACTACACTACAACGTCATAATGAATATGAAAAAATAAAATTTAAATGAACAACAACTACAACAAAATGAATTGGCATGAAAATTGTGGAAATTTCTATATAAAAATCATATACCATGACGGTCATCGGCTGTTTTACACAAATTTCCCGATGAAATTGCCACACACACATATATATATTTTCATACAACGGATAAACAACTATAATAATACACGCTACAAACAAAAACAATAACAAAAATAATTTTCTTAATTAACGCTGCAAATAAAAAATAATAAAAAACATTTTAATCTACGCACACCATAAACAACAACAAATTTGGCTTATAAATATTTATCAATGGTTGGTGATTTAAATGAAACAAAAAATTTAAAACAAAAACAACAAAATACATTCTTTGGTCACTTGGACACGTTCCGCTTGTGGAACCATTCTCTCATTCATTCAATCTCTCCTACGCACTGCTGCTCGTCACACTACACTTGTCTTCAACGCATAGGTGGTCAGGATGTCGAAGTGGACCTCTCAACGGAAATAATTAAGCAACACTTTCAGGTAAGTCCAAATGTAAATCTGCAAGAAAAATTTTTGTGGAAGCTTGTCTGTGTTCTACAGCACTTTTCGTACATTCATTAGAGTATGCAATTTCCACTGTGGGTTTTGTTGCATTCAACAAATTTGTGCGTCACACATCGCTATTAAATGCAGCTCGTCAAAGCTTATACTTTTTGTTTTCTTCTTCTTCTTCTCCTTCTCGTTTATGTCTCTTACATGCTTACGTGGTGCACGTTGGTGGATCTACCTATAAAATGTACACTTTCAATGGATGGTTGGCATTTTACGATTCCTATTTACAATCGCTGGCCTTGCATGGTGTGCATGGTGTTGTCAAAAATGCGACATTAACAACAATTTCGGGATCATACTTTTTGGCACGCATCTGCAAATAAAACTTTATGTGTGCTGCTGCTTTTAATCGGATACGTTGGGCCCAAATCAATGACGCAATGCAAACTACAAATCACAAACTTCAAACTACAAACTAAAAACTTCTAACTACAAACAAAAACTGCAAATTTCATGCTAAAAAACTGCAAAACCACAAATTTAAAACTTCGAAACTACAAACTGCAAACCTTAACTACAAATTACGAACCACAAACTGCAAAAATTAATTAAAAACCACAAACTACAATTCCAAACTGCGAACCACAAACTACAAACTGCTACCTACAAACAACAAACTGCAAAACTACAAACTGCACACCATAAACTACAAACCATAACTACAACTATGAAATTACACGCACGCATCACTCATTACCTTCATAACTCTACTCGCTTCAACCAATACGACATTTTCAAATGCCGGTGGCATCTTCATGATGACTGCTGCTTTATTGCCAATGGCCAATGGCTGCGTGTTGTTAAAACGTTTCATCATTACTGTTCGTGCAGAGTACCTGCCACACAGCATTGGACACTTGCCGAGAGGATGTCACATGTTCCGCTTCTCTGCAGCCAATGTTGATGCATTGTGAAATGCACCGTTGCAATCGCAATGCATGCATGACATCACTACAAGCCTTCTATAAGGGACCGCATGAGGATCTAAATTTGGATATTGCCTTCTGCCTCTGCAAGTAAGTATCGTCTCTTGAGGAATACTCAAATACATAGAAACATACATGCAAACATACCCATACACGTATATATGTAAATACTTAGATGTGCAACAACAACTAAGTACTTGAGTACCGGAGAGTACGTACCTGCTTTTGTCTGAAGCCACCGCTTGCGTGCAGTAAACGGCCGAACGGTTAGTAGCAGCAGCAGCTCTTCGTGCATACTCAAATGCTTACTTGTGCGTGTCACATAGATTTAACATGAAACACAAGTTGCTGTTATCTCCTCCTGCACGCTTCGTGGTTTTCACAGACATTTCGTCGTTTGGCTTTTAGTGCAATCGTTGGCGTGTTGCAAATACATAAAAATAGAAAAAATGAATGGAAAACATTTCAAGCAGTTCCTGCAGAGTTTCTATCCATTTGCCTTTCTTCTTTATTCTTTTCAACACAATTTTTCTTCTTTTTTTCATTTTTTTATCTCTTTCTCCCTCTCTCGTTCATTTGAAAACAGAAAAACAACGAATCGTCACGACATGTGCATGATTGCACAGGAAAAGCTCCATCCAACTTGTGCACAAAGGCCGGCCGATAACAGTAATCAGCAAGGTTCAAATGGCGTTTACTACCACCCGCCACCGACCTGTCATTCAGTGGCGGAAAATTGCAAAGAGGATCGTGAGTGCAGGTAAGTGGAATGGAGAGCAGTTTGACTGGTATTTTTTCTTGTTGTAACAAGCGTACCAAAGAGATTGTGTTTGCTTTGCTAACGCTTAGTGCGTTCAACTATGCAGCAAGTGGCAGATTTTGTGTACTTCAACTATCGGAGGAAAAGTATAGTTTCTATGAGATTTTAAGAATAACAGTAAGTGGAAACCTACAAAGGAATATTTGACTGAGTATCACTACTGGAATAAAACAATACTTTGTTTAATTTAAACTTACGCTAAAACAATTAAAAGCTTCTCAAATGACTTCTTTCGTAGCGGTTGGGACGGGCAGGAGGAGAAATTTGTCGTACACTACCTCTCAAAAGGCTAGCCACAAGCCATCACTCACATTAACTCAACTAAACTTTAGTAATTTTTCTAATAAATCATAGCAAGCCAGCTTACCTTAACAAATACATATAATTTATAATTCGGCTGTGGTCCTCCTGCAATTTGTGGTAAGTGTTTTGGTATCTACCAACTGTAGGACCAACAGTTTATACTAAGCCGCCTCAGAAGGGCTGATGGTTTTTATAAAGAGCCTTTATTTCATGTCAGAAATATACTCGAGGTGTTTGCCATTGTTTGCTGAATTTTTTATAATTTTGGATGTTGGTCGAACCAAGATACAAAACCTAGCCTTCAGAATGGCAGTACGCAATGATAACCGCTCGACTACTGGCACCACAAGCTTACCTTACCAGGTGTGTTAGTTGAAATTTGACGGTTTTTTCGATAAAGAAAACACTTAATTTTCAGAGGAATCTCAAAATTTTTTATTCAATGTATATACTATTGGTTTCTACACATTTCGCCCATCTCTCAGGCAAATTATGGATACCATTCCAAACAAAACTTTTTCTCTTTCGAGGCAAACTATTCGACGAGCCATTTTTCGACTTCTTCAAAATTAGCGGAGCACTGCTCTGCAAGGGAGTGTCCCATCGATGCGAAAAGTGATAGTTGGACGGGGCGAGGTATGGAGAGTATGGCGGGTGCGATAATATTTCCCAATTAAGTGCTTTTAATGTGTCTTTCACCAGTTTAGCGGTATGAGACGGCGCGTTGTCATGATGCAAGATAACTTTGCCATGTCTTCGGGCCCATTCCGATCGTTTTTCGATCAACGCATGATTCAAATTGATCATTTGTTGTCGGTAGCGATCCGTGTTCACCGTTTCACCAGGTTTTAACAACTCGTAGTACACCACACCACACTGGTCCCACCAAACACAGAGCATTGTCTTACGGCCAAAGCGATTTGGCCTTGCAGTCGATGGGCCAGCTTCACCAGGGGAAAGCCATGATTTGCCCCGTGACAATTCGATGCAGAAAAGATTTCGTTTCGAATCGTTGAAGCAGCATTTCACAACCGGTTTTTCGATTTTCCATTTGTCTATCGTTCAGCTGGTGTGGCACCCATTTTCCATACTTCTGGATCTTTCCCATGGCTTTAAAACGTTGGCAAATTGCTCCTCGAGTCACATGTAGTGTTTCTGCCAATTTTTGTTGCGATTGGGTTGGATCAACATGCAATTCCTCGTCTTCGAACTTTTTCGCTGCACCAGGGTGTTCATTGTCTGTCCAATCGAAATCTCCACTTTTAAATTGATGAAACCATGTCTCACATGTTCTAAGCACTGGAGAATGTTCACCATAAGTTTCTACCAGCAACCGGTGAGCTTCGGCTGCTTTTTTCTTTTGATGAAATAAGAAAAGTAACGAATGCCGCAAATGAGATTTACTTGGAACGAAACTCGACATATTCACTGAGGTAAACAAATATGACGCTATTATTTTAGCGGAATGTGACTTGCGTATTTTTGTAGGTTAATGTCAATAGAAAAAATTATATACATGCCAAATCATAGAAATTTATGCATATTGCTAGCGACATCTACTAGTAAAACCGGCAACTTTCAACAAACACACCTGTTAAATTGCTTACCATCCAGTAGAAACTTTGTTTTGTTCCAGAAAATGTGAGCTGCTTTAAAATAATATATGTTCTTCTTCACTAACGTAGACACCACTTATGCAATTATATTTGAGTTAACAACAGCGCGCCATTCATTCCTTCCCTTCGCTGTTTGACGCCAATTGGAATTACTAGAAATAGTCAGGTCCTTCTCGACCTGATCCTTCCAACGGAGTGGAACTCTTCTTCTTTCTGCTTTTCCATCGGCGGGTGCACCTTCAAAAACTTCCAAAAGCATTCTTATCCATCCGAGGTATAGCCAAGCTTCTGGGTATGCAGTCGCGGAGCTATACTCAATTCCTACTTTTGTGTCCACGTCGCGCATCCTGGAAACGTGAGCAAACCTTAAGCAAAATGCGGTAACAAGCCGTGTGGAACCTTGGGTCACTGCTAAAAGAGAAAAAGTTTCAGTGGAATCGCTCCTACATATTGGGTTTAAGGGTTCGTTGAAGTCTAATTGCATCAGAGGTGTGGCTGCGGCTGGGCTTCGGTCCTAAAGCAAGCGGCTCGCTATAGAAATGTGTAAAAAACGTAAACATACATAGCGGGCTTGGGGCTCGCCACCTAGAAACCAGCTTCATAATTATAAAACTAATTTATATACAAGTTAAAAGGAAAAGACTACACTTCTTATGAGAAATGAAAATATTAGAAGTAAGTTGATCTCTCTATTTTCAAGCAGAAAATAACTAAATTTTAAATGAACTTACACATTTCAAATATTAACTGTATATACTTTTCACTCGGAGCATTATTTTCTACTCCCTTGGAGAGAGTAATCAATTTCAGCTGCTTGCAACAATGAGTGTGCAGCTTTTATAGAACCAAAATATCAAACTTGAGGTAAAGAAGCCGCCTTAATTGTCTACCAAAATAAGTTAACACCAACTTCAATCTCTGTCAATAATTAACATTGCAATTAAAATCATATGCAGCCAACGCTCGCTCGCTCGCTCGCTCGATATTGACTCTGATGGCAGCTATCTAAGGTACATAAATAAATAAATGAAGACAGCTGCCGGAAAGTAGCCATTAAAAACTCGCAAACTAACGAGTAAACTTCCAGGGTATATGTATGTGTAGTTGAATGTTTACAGCTGAAGGTGACATTTAAGAAGGGAGGCAAATGTGAGGTTAAGAATTACAAAATGCTGCTGCTGCTGCTGCTGACACCTGCCTTCGAGATGGAGACTGTGATTTTGCAGCAATGCATCATGAAATTGACACTTTACTAAAAGATGCAAGTTGACTGCCATTAACTACACACACCCACACACACAGACATACGCGCCGCGCATAAAAATATGCCTTTACGTGACGGCATCACTCGAGTCTTGGAAGAAAATGAGTTGCATGAGTTGAGTGGAGATGAGTGGAGATGAGTTGTGATATTATGAAAAGTGACACGTTTGACAAAATAATTTACAGCACAAAACAACGCAAATGCGTACATACCTACTCGTATATACCTATATACATCATATGCATATCTATGTATAAAACAGTGAACTTCATAGCAACATTTTTCGCTTGCAACATGACAGTGCTCGACGTAAACTCGTTTACTTCAACAGGCAATCGAAATAAACCAGCTGTCATCATATACTCGTACGTATATATAACGGTGTGGCTGCTGCAGTTTTTACTGTGATTACTTCACCCTTGAAGCGAAGATGTTACCACAGATGCATTGAGTTTTTTCAGCTAATTTAGAGCTAAGATGCATATGCATCAAACAAAAAATATATTCAAAGACTGTCTACTTCTAAAGAACACATGCATCCATGAAAAATATATACCCATAACCCCATAGTAAGCACATATGTACATAATCTGTTTATCTCTCTGCCGACTAAATGCCCAAGAAGGAGTACGTATAGCTATAAATATTTATGCACCGCTAAGCAGAAGATTTTATATGTTCATATACATTTGTGCGTACTTACATGAGCGAGAGCGTAAGTAATCTTCGCTCTTGCACATTGTCATTTACTCTTGGCACACAAACTATAAACGACCACAAAGTAAGTACGTGGTTGCGAATTTAATTGCCTTTTAAGTGAATCGGTCTTTTGCTCCTAGATTAAACAGCTAATGGCGGCACTTACAATCTAACATGACATATACGCACACATATACACGCGTATGCACAGAGGATTCGAGCTTGGGAATAGTTTTGCTGGCCCTTTACAAGCGTCATGAAATTAAATATAATTTAATTATAGTTATTTAAAAAATATTCCGAAAACAGTAATGTGCAAACTAAAATGGTAAACAAAATGTTTAAATTAAACTAAAATAAATAGATCACATGAAGAATTAAAATAAAAACAAAACAATAATATACCATAAGCCCACCAAAAATACATTAATATAACTTAGAATAAAACAGAAAAACAAAATTTAATAAAATAAAACAAAATTAGATAACATAAATCAATTTAAGAAATGGTACTAAATTAACAAAATCAAAATAAGCAAAAAGTGAAAATAAACTAAAATTAAATAAAATAAAATAAAATAAATTAAAATTATATAAAATGAAATAAAATTAAATCGATAATAATCGATAATATAATTTAAAGAAAAAACAAACTAAAACATATAATAAAAAACAATATAAAATAACAAGAAATATAATATTATTTGATTAAATTAAATAATAAAAATATGAAACAAAAATAAAATAAAATAAAACGAAATGGCATAAAATAAAATAAAATAATATAAATAAAAAAATAATTTAAAATAACAAAAATTAATTAAGTACAATAAAACAAAATAAAATAAAATAATATAAAAAATAAAAAAAATAAATAAATAAAAAAATAAGATAACCTAAAATAAAAGAAAATAAAAAAATAAAATAAAGTCACTTAATTTAATTTAAAATAAAACAAAATAAAAATAAATAAAATAAAAAAATTAAATCAAATAAGATAAAATAAAATAAAAAAATAAAATGGAATAGAATATATATAGGTATATATAATTGGCACTTTGTAACCGCTGAAGCGATTTTCGGCCGAGCTCCTCCTCCTCCAATTTGTAGTTTTGCGTCTTGATGTTTTTCCAACAAATGGAGGGACCTACAATTTATACTAAGCCGCCTCCGAACGGCTAATGGTTTTTTTTATGAGGAGCTTTATTTGGAATGGAATAAAAAAATATAAAATAAAATAAAATAAATTAAACACAAAAATATAATAAATTTAAAAAAAATTAAAGTAATACAAAATAAAATAAATTGAAAACAAAATAAGAATAACATAAAATGAAATGGTATTGTATGAATTAAAATAAAATAATACAAAAAAAATTAAAATAAAGTAAATTAATACAAAAGAAAATAAGGCAAGATAAAAAAATCATAATATAAAAAAAATTTAATATAAAACAAAATAAGAATAAAATAAAAAGAATTAAATTAAAATTAATTTTAATATTATTAAATTAAAATTAAATTAAAATAAATAAATAAGTAAAATAAAAAATTTTGCTAAAAAACGTAGCTTAAAAAATGCTCAATTAAAAAATAAATAAATAATATAAAAATAAAATGAAAATAATAAACTAAAGCAAATTTAATATAGTAAATTAAAATAAATAAGTAACATAATGAAAAAAACCAAATAACTTAAACCAGAATAAATTAAAATAAAATATGAGAAAATATAATTAAATAAAATTAATATAAATATAACAAATTAAAATAAAATAAATTAAAACAAAATATAATTAAGGAAAATAAAATTAAATTAAATTAGATATCATAAATTAATGCAAAAAGTCGAAAATAAAATAAGCTTAAGTAAATGGAAAACTAAATTAAGTCGACACTATATTTGGGATAAAAAATTATTTGGGAAAGAACTTCGAATTAGTCCATACATGTGCATTAAAGTATGCTTTATTTCAGTAATATTGATATATTTATTGAAATAAAAAATGAAGTGTATAAACTTACTTACGAGTACATACACCGATATAAACGCAAACGTCATATTTGTGGCTTGACGTGTGCCGCAATTGATTTTTGATATGACGCCACAAATTACATACTTTTTTACACATACAGTAACTATAGCCTTTGTAAAAATATATATTTAACGAGTTTGCTGTTTACTCACTTATTAATGTTCAACCGGCTGTATACGTGTATATAGACATTTGTACAAACCAAAGTGGATTAAATGACAAACAAACAATACAAAAGCCATCAACACTTCATATGCGGCAATGTAGCAATGTGGCACATTGAAAAGCAGTGATAATGGCAATTAATTAAAATACAAGGTTTCTTTAACTCATTGGTATACATGTAAATCTTTATATACAATACATTTCATTCATTTAATGCATACAATCATCCACTGAAAGCCTGAGTCGTGTCATCAATCAAATTGACAATAGTCATGCGAACATTTCAATGAGCTTATACATACGTGTACATATATACAGCTAGGCGACATTATCGATATGCCCTCAATGGCATATTAATAACTGATTCGCCTGTCGCATTGAATTCTCTCAAGTCTTGATGGGAAAATGACAATGGGGATTTTTTATTGTGTTGCCATTATAAAGCCTCATTAATGTGGATATGTTGTAGCAAACATATGTACATACACCACACATATATACACATTATTGTGAAAGCAAAATTGTTTAATAAATATTTATTAAGAATGGATAAAATAATAATTGTGACGTGTATATAATATTATAACGACGCATGTGGCAGTTAGATGTACATACATACTCGTATATGCTGCGTAACAACTACGTATGATCGTTAAGACATAATTATATGTATGTATGTGTCCAACCACAATAGTCAACGGTCATTCAAAAATAATCGTATACAGATATATACACACAGTGGCGCCAGATACACATGCATAAGCTCAATACTCATTAAGCTTGAGCATTTAAAGATACTTAATCTGATTTATTATAAAGGGTGGTTAAATTGTAAGGGCCGATGTTGAATGTGAACCACACCTAAACGCCAAGTTTTTTTCCGAATTTAATTTGACATTTCTCTATTTCAGACTTACTCAATTTGAACCATGGAGAGATACACAATCCAACAACGTGTTAAAGTTATCCAGACTTATTATGAAAATTTTCGAAGAAAATCATCTTCAGTGATGAGGCACATTTTCACCTCAGTGGATTCGTCAATAAACAGAATTGCCGCATTTGGGTGAATGAGAATCCAAGAGTGATTGTCGAAAAACCAATGCACCCACAAAGAGTGACTGTTTGGTGCGGTTTATGGGCTGGCGGCATCATCGGGCCGTATTTTTTCCAAAATGAGGCCGGTCAGGCAGTTACTGTGAATGGTGTTCGCTATCGTGAGATGATAACGAATTTTTTATGGCCACAACTGGAAGATATGGATGTGGACGATATGTGGTTTCAGCAGGACGGTGCCACTTGCCACACAGCTAACGAAACAATGGCTCTTTTGCGCAACAAATTCAATGGCCGTGTTATCTCACGTAATGGCGATGTCAATTGGCCCCCAAGATCATGTGATTTGACACCGTTGGACTTTTTTGTCTGGGGTTATTTGAAAGAAAAGGTGTACGTCGATAAGCCAGCAACAATTCAAGAGCTAAAGGATGAGATAATTCGGCACATTAACGGCATAGAAACTCCATTATGCCTCAGCGTCATCGAAAATTTGGACCATCGTATGGAGGTGTGCCGCCGAGGTCGCGGCGCTCATTTGGCCGATATTTTGTTACATACATAATTGAGTAATACCAATATATCATAATAAAATAAAATTTCAATAATTTCCTAAATAGTTTGTGTTTTATTCAAAATCAACATCGGCCCTTGAAAATTTAACCACCCTTTATACCTAGTATTTATTAAGCGTAAGCACTTGTACTTGAGTCAAATCAAAAACTTATTATGGAAGCGGAAATGTTGAGTTATGTAAACTAAGGCGTGTGCATTGTTATTTACTTGGGTCACCACCTAGTTAAATATATAATATATGCGTTCGTAGGGTAAAAGTAACTTTTCGAGAAGTTAAATACTGATTTCCTTCTAATTTTTTAGATTTAAATAGAAAATGTCAAATGCTCATTTACAGATGCACAAAGTACAATAAATGAAGAAATTTGTGTGTGTTTTAATAATCCTCTTTTGAGTGTTAGTAAAAAATAATTCACTTGAACTAAGAAAAATCTTAAATTATTCCTATTAAAAGTATTGCTTTGGAACAGCCATTTCCCAGAGGCAAAAAGTCAACTGAGCAGCAGTATGACATACGTTGAAGAGTGGAATAAAGCCAAGCTGTGCAGACCATCATTTAGAGGAACTCCTCAATTGGGCGTATTTTACCGCTCCTGTGGTCACGTATAGCAAGCGAGCTTCTGAAAAATTTATATGGGAAAGTTGACATTTTCCCACTTTGAGGTAAACGCCGATTAAATGGAGACGGTACTTTTTGAAGAAGGTACAAGGGTCCTACACCGAAACTTCTGAGGTTCAACGCGGTAGAAGTACTCGTAATAGTTGAGGAACACTCCAATTGTTCGAAATAATTTTGGACAACAAGATGTTGTTAAAGTTCACTGTAGAGAAAAGTGTTAAAAATAACATTACTGCCTTAAAAAATGCTATGTGAGGTCTAACGCATGCTCTCATATTTCACAGAGTGGCAAGCTCGCCTTATACAGGGTATTCCAATAAGAGGTGTAATTTTGATATTAAAAGAAAAATGCCATTTATTTAGATAAAAAATGGGATGTTTATTTCCCTGTACAGAGGAAGATACGTGTATGTCAATAGTAATGGAAAACAATATCAGCCAAATGGGCGATCAATTCTTCGAGAGATAACACGGTTCACCAACTTTTTCCTTAAAAGATCGACGGTTTCATGGTTTGTGTGCCATGTAGCGCTGTCTTTTTAAAAATTAACATTTTACAGATCATTACCATCACATACCGGCCATAAAAATATCATTAATCATCACCGCCGAATTTCGAAAGTAATGTCCAATGATACCGCCGTACATTAACCGCAACAAACCGTTACACGTTAAGGGTGGAGAGGCTTATCAACAAAAAAAAACCTTGGATTTTCCAAGCCCTAGATGCGACACTTTTGCTTATTGACGTAGCCATGGAGATGGAAACAGACCTCATCAGTCAAGATGATTTTCCAATGAAGTTCCGATTCATTTTCATGCATCGGCTGACTTGAGTTCTTGCCTTAACTGAACTTCCAATTCCAGAGAACGGCGAGGAATGGTCAACCCTGGGTTTTCTTCAACACTTTGAACTACAGAAGCAATATTTGCTGTTGTTCTTAAGCAACATGCCAGTGTTTTATTCTTCACGTTACTGCCTTGTGCCATCAGATCCATTTTTACACCAATTTCTGTATTGTGGCCCGACAAGGGGCTTCACGACGATCGAAAAATATTTTAGTTTTACAAACCGTCTCTGCCATTTTTTCAACATTTTTATAAAGAATTTGGATAATTTCAATACGTTTTTGAAGCGTGTACTAGTTCTGTTCGGCGGGCAGTAAAAATGTTTATAGAACAGTGGATCGTGTTCGTTGAGCCAAAAACTCAGTAAAAATTGATAACTAGAGAGCGCACGCAATTTTGACATTTAGTTGGAGAGAA
This sequence comes from Ceratitis rosa, assembly GCA_037013455.1. Lineage (NCBI taxonomy): Eukaryota > Metazoa > Arthropoda > Insecta > Diptera > Tephritidae > Ceratitis > Ceratitis rosa. Next base: position 34,267,514 of record JAWMAG010000006.1, on the reverse strand, counting down.
AGTTGTAAATTCGTGCGGGAAAAGTTTCAGCCAGTAAAAGCTAGCAAGTATGAAAAACAGCTGAATTTTTGTCAACAAACCAAAATTTATTTAAAATTAAAATAATATTTATACTTTAATATGAATGATATATATATATATATATATGAAATATGATATGAATGATATACTAACAATATAAGAGCCCAAATATAGTTTTGATAAATCAAATTTAATGAAATCAACGATTCAAGTGAATAGTTAAGGTACTCGTTAAGTGGGAATGTAGTAGCAATGGTGGCCTGCACACCACCCAGCATACATTTAGGAATTAAATTAGAAATAGTTTATATTTTTTGTACAATGCATATTGATTTAGGATTCCAATATCGACCAAATGAGTCGCACAACAATCCGAAGCAAGATTGTTGCTGCGATCACAATGACGATAATACATTATTAAGCTTCCGGAAACTACGACGATGCACAAAATGAAATATTAGTCACATTTAAAAAGCTCTTGCTTGGATTTTATGTAAACATAGTTAAGGAAACTATATAGTAATGTTCAGTTAATATTGTCGGCAAAATATGTGAAAAATCATTTTCGCCTTTCAATTGTCTTTCCTGAAAATCTAAACGACAAATTGTTGCAAAACAAGGTTTACATAAATTTTCGAACTTTTAGAGGACTATTAGAAAAAAACATATTGGTACCTTTATCGTTTGATGGCTCTAAAGCACGTATAATTTCATCATTGCTGAAATAACATAAATTTTGTATACAATTACAAATTTCATATTATTTTGTCAATTTTATTAAAATACTTAGGAAAATACATAAAAGCAGAAAAAATAAGCTATATAAATGAGTCGATTCAAATTTAACCGCCAAAATAATCACCAACTTGCTGGTTAATATTTACTGAAAATTTAGTAAATTTTATTCTATGGGAGAGTAAGATATCTTACTCTCTCAATTTCTTTACCGGCTAATATTTACTGAAATTTCTTAAAGAACACAGCTTTTGTTTCATTTTTATTACTGGCGTAGTTTTATTTGTCAAATGTCAAAAAATTATAGCTTCAAAAATGACGTCTACCGGAGTAGCAGGCGATTCAAAATAGCACCTCTTATTGGAAGACCCTTTATATACATTCGGGATTTTGACATTACTTGCCGAGGTTTCCGAGGAGTAACCAATTTAGCATTCAACCAAAATAAGATTAAAATGTCGTAAGTCTGAGATTTTCACTCCACTTTCCTTAGAAATTCAAAAGAACTAGTTCAAAAATTCATAAATCTGTGAATTTCGGGAGAAGGAAGAGACAACTGTAGAATTCGTATCTTATCGTGTGGCGTGGAGTGTGTTTGCTAAAGTTAGACTTGGTAGAAAAAAAAATACTACAATTCCACACAACACTCCCTAGTTGACCTCAATTGGTTGAATTGGTTGTATTGCAAGCGGGTGAGAAGAGACTGCGAAGCTAGTGGGAGGCTGGTGGAAAACTGGTGGGAAGCTGGAGCGAAGCAACATACTTGCTCTACTCGTGGAATCTCTCAGTTAACCAAGGCATGCACAGTCGACGATGAAGCGTTGAAAACTTCAATTATGTTTTAATTGCAGTGCTCTTAAGACAATGACGACATGGCAATTAGTGCAGGAACGTGTTGCCAAGATGTTACGCCACCGTCTGTATATTACTCAGTGCGCTTCCAAAGCCGGGGAAAGCATGTTGCGAAGAGTTGTTGTTGCTGCAGCAACGAATTTTGGATAACTATCAACGGGCAAATTTTAACTCGTGTATGTATGTGTGTGAAATTAGTTTCCTCAAGTGCTTATTTAAGCAATTTTTCACTTGTGTATGTGTAACTGGGTGTGTGTATGTGGGTAACAGCCAACTGAGGTCGAAAGTAAAATGCTGACAAACTATTCCAAACTATTACATTTGCAGCAATGAATGGTTGCTGCTCGGCTGAGCTTCTGAGCTCCGTTGCCACTTGCCGCCGGTTCGCAGCTCACATCTATAGATTTTAAGTTTAATAGACTAATAAATGGACTCACATTATTATCCTGTTTCTTACCTTTCCGCTTTTCCCGTTTCTACTTACTGTACTTAGACTCAAATTGGAGTACTACGAACAGGCCTGTGCGGTGGACAGCGTGACGAAGAAATGTGCGGGACGTCCCAGTGGCTGCCGCATAGCCATGATTGGCATACTCGGCACAATGCTGCGCACCACCTGCGCCTGTCAGGGCACCGATCCGCAGCATCTCTATCAGTGTGTGGGCTGGCGACGTTTACTTTGGCTGAATCCTTGTGTTGGTGAGTACACATTTTGCAGATTAGCTAATGTTTTATTTACTAAAGGGAAATGTTTATGATTTAAAATTATGTTAAAAATGTGTTAAGTATAATGCTTGTATTAAAAATTTCCTTTTCTTTATTCTTATTTTTCTTATCCGTCTTCTTCTTCACTCGTTTACCCAATAGTTGAGGCTCAGAAGGATTTTCATATGAAGCGTCTCGCCGAATTGGGTTATCTCACAACTACCACCACAACAACCACTACAACCACGACAACAACAACACGTGCACCTCCAGCACCACCACCACCGCCTGTGCTGACAACCGTTACCACCACAACAACACACCGGCAACCGGCCACATCACCGCGTCAGACATCGCGTAAGCAGACGACTCACATATTTCGCGGTTATCCGGTAAGTGTGGCGGCTTGCAAGCGTTAATGGTTTTATCGATTAGTACTAAAAAGGAATTTAAATATTCATTAGGTATTAAATATTGGTTTTGTGATGGAAAAGAAGTAATAAAGACGTTTATTCTAGATTTTTTTTTTGGATTCCTGAAAAAAAATTTAAATATTATTATGGAAATTAAAGTTAAAATAAAATAATTTTTTCGACATTTACTTTACTAGTTGGAACTGAAAGTAGATAAATTAGTTTTCTTCAGTTTTTTCAATGTCCCTATCTGGCATGAAAGCTCAGTATTTTTATATTTTCTATTATGACGAACTCCGTGTTTCTTGACGAGTCTTCATACGGGTCGTAAAGTAGAGGACTAGGCCCTCGCAACTACCTTCCAAGAGAATGAGTAGATCCTCGTTCGTTTAAATAATTATTAACTAATTTATAAAACAAAGGAGTAGTACCTGACCCTGACCTTCCCAGAGAGAGAGTAGTTAAGAGCGTAGTGAGTAAACGTAGCCAAGCTTTTCTTGTAAAAAATATTATATTATATAAGAGAAAACTACATCCTTTAGAAAGCACCTATAGCCTTATAAAATGAAATAAGAAAGAAAAAATAAAGTAAAATAAATAGATGGGAATGATGTGACATTTCTTCGAAAGAGAAAATTTACTTTTCATCTGGCTACCCAGTCAAAGTCCCAACTAAGCTCTCGTTTGGTACGGAATGACTTGGAGAAGTCCTTTTCGACCATTGTGAAGATTTTTGCGTTATTTACCATAAAGCCAGTTTACGCTGTCGTATCGAATATGTGTTGCAGTGATATTAAATCAAGACAAAGAGTCTCTTCCCAGACTTAAGATATGGTAAATTAATGGTCGATAGTGGGTGTGCCAAATTAAAGTCACACAGCAAATCTAAGTACTAGGTACTCAGGATACTTTCGAGTAAATCCAACCATAAATATGATTTTTTTTTTTTTTTTTTTTTTTTTTGAATATCAAAAGTATTGTTCATCAGACGTGACTACTTTTTCTTATTTTTTGGTAATTTTCGCATACTATCGCTAAAAAATTAGTTCTCTCAGTCCTCGAACCAATCATTCTTAAATTTTGTTCAAAAGACTAGAACCGGTGATCCTCAAATCGTTTGGTATCAGTCAAAAACGTCAGTAGCCGAAAGGAATAAGGTCTGAAGAATAAGAAGAATAAGGGTAGGGTAAGACCTCCCATTTCAGCATTTCCAGGTAATTTTTAATCCTTACAGCCATGTGTGGCTGAGCGTTGTCATGTAACCGTTCGGCTGTTTCTGGCCACTTTCACGCATTGCAGGGCTCAAACGCATTAGCTGTAATCGATAACGTTTCTCAATAAAGCATCCAATTTTTCATCTTCAAACTTCATAGATTTTTCAGGATTCTCTTTGTCTTCGACGCTAAAATCTCACTCTCTTCTTAACTAATCATTATTATCTTCGCCATAACTATAAACTTCACCAAGCATTCGACACGCTTCAGCTGCACTTTTTTCCAATTAAATTAGAAAATCAAAACTTTCCGAAAATGCTGTTTATTCAACATGAAAATAAAAAAAAATAGTCGTTTATCATACGAATTGAAACTGACAGTATCGCCGTTGTCGTATTCAAAGAAGGAAGGTCCAAAGGTCATCCTGTTAAAAGATTCCACTAGACAGTAAGTTTCTTTTGGATGCAATGGTCTCTTTTTAATTACTTAATGATTCTAGGAGACCCGAATGTAACACTTTTGCTTATTTACATGTCCTGCTAGTGAGAAAGTGCCTAGTCGCTGGAGTAAATTATGTTTGAAAAATTGTCGTCCACTGCTTGTTCTTCAAGAACCCGCATTATACATGGTCTTGCTGACTTCAGTTGTTGTTTGAGCTTGATTTTATATGAATGTGCCATAATGTGCTTTGAATTTTGCAGTTCTTCGGAACGTTGAGAAATATACACATTCGGATCTTTGGCAACACTTTCACTTACTTAACGCCAATATTTAAGGTAGAACCAGCAAAACGATGATACAGAGGCCTTACGATATCTGTAACCGATACAGTCTTTTAATTTTTTTTTTAAATTTTACCAATGCCTTGCACCATGCACCATTTTCTCGTTTAAGTCACAATTTTTGTAATAGGTTTTAAGCGATCCATCTTCATAAATGTCTGACTTTTAACTCTAACAAAATATGTTTGGTTTGACAGATGTCTAAATACAGCTCTGTACATTTGAAACCACGAAAGGGACAACCCTATTTATATTATATTTATATATTTATATATTTATATATATGGTATCATTAACTATAATTTCTCAAATAAATTAAACTTTCTTCAAGCAGCAGAATAATTTTAATTTTTTTTTTCATATAAAACCCGTTAAGGTTTTATTTTTCTTGAAATATTAATGAGTAGGCCCAAAATTAAGACTTTTTCGTTTTAACCATAATTGCATATAAAATGCATACCTACAGCTACTTTATTGCATACCTATATACATATACACTGGTCAAAGGTAAAAATCGAAAAAAATATGCAATTTGTGTGAACAATGCATCAGATTTTTTTACTGTTATAAATGTATGCATATAAATATGCAAAATACGCACACACACACACACACACGCGTACGAAGTACTCATACATACATGAATATTTAACTTTTAATTCTCAATATTTCTTATTTACTTTCATGTCGTAAATGTGACGAAACATACGAAATGTTCACCCTGGATATGATACAATAATAACAACAACAACCACCACCACTTATATTCGGAAAAAATCTGTATAACAATTTGTTCAACAAATTGCAACAACCAACTTCAATAACCACAAACAATCGAAAATTTTACATCAAAAAAAAAAAAAAATATACTGCAAATAATGCAAATACAACGGCACCAAAAACAAAAATATAAAATGAAAATAAAAACCTTAAATGCAATGCAGCCAAAAGAAAAATCAGAGTCCACATCCATGGAGGACAATTATATCGAACAGCCAGATTCGATACCGTTGCACAGCGGAAATGATAAAAACGGAAATGCCGGAAATGGCGATTATCACAACGGTAAGGGCAAGAGTAACGGCGCCAATGGCAGCAGCAATGCTGGAAACGGCAATGGCAATGGACGAGGCAACGGTAGTGGGAATAGCGCTGGCAGTGCTGCCAATGCCAGTGCAGCTGCCGTCAATGTGCCGCGTCATGGTAAGAATGGTAAAAACAACAAAAATGGCAAAAACGCCAAACACAATAATGGCAATGGCAACGGCAATGGAAAAAATTTAGGTGTCGGCCATCACAGCACCAACGGTCATACAGCGGCGGCGGAAGCTACTGACGTTGGTGCAGCCGTTGGCGTGGCTCATGGTAATGGAAATGATTTTGGCGATTTCGATGATCAACTGATTTCTGGTGAACATATTCAAACAACTGAATATGCGGGTTTTAGCGCAACTGAACCACCAACCACAACAACCACAACAGTGGCAACCACAACAACAACGCAAGCGCCAAGTAAGTAAGATATTTGAAAAAATCGCACATCCAATGTAAAAGTGCCACAAATCACAACAAATTTAAAAAAAAAAAATATTAAATTTAGATAAGAGTGTGTAGGCCGAATGAGGAGTAAACTGCAATTTTAAGATTAGATAAGATATTTGTGAGGGATGGAAATATCCACGAGGAATTCAAACTCATGCTAAAGTGAGAAAATTATCGCTTTTTGATCTCTGCTTGATATGAGTACATCTAAGAAGTTATCTGAATTAAGTCAATTTTATGTTTGAGCTTATGATCATAAAAAATAAAATTATAGAGAACTCAGAAATTGCTTCGACACGTAATTGCTATTTAATATCACACACATTCCCAAAGGAATTTTTTGTCCTGAAGTCCTGAAAAATTTTGACAGGGAGACTTTAAATTTGCATTTCAAAATTTGTTCTGTGTGAACACAGTGAATGGAGTCTAAAGTGCCTAGAAGATTTTAAAGGGATGATAAAGTTAAGCTAACTAAGTAGGAACGTGCTATTGATAACACCTCTATCTACAATATCTACAATATGTAGTTAAAAATAAAACTCCAACTATCTTCCTACGTTTTTGTAAGAAGTACGCAGAAGTTATTCGCATCCCAGTTTAAATATCTTAAAGCGAAAGGTAGGAATTGCTTTGGTACAGATTCCAATGTATCACAATAGAATTGATAGTGCAGACTCCATACAACAGAACCATATTCCAAAATAAGCCTAACAAGTGAAGCAAAAAGTAATTTGGTAATGAATTGGTCATTGAAGGCTAAGAGACCTTCTGCTTTATGACACCTAAATCGATAAAATCAGTAACTTTTTCAACATTGTGATATTGTATCATTTAGGCAAAGGATTGGAAAGATTTTCTGGAGAAACACATATATTTACTCTTATTTCAATTTAAGAACATACAGTTCGCATCACACCACCTAATTAAGTCACTGAGGTCCGAGGTCCGAACTATAAACAACATATATGAGAACCCCTCAATCAAATTCTAGAAGTGCTGGCAAGGCACTATACGAGTATATATGTGTAGTCTGCCATTGTACTGACGAAACACAATTGCTTTCCTGTTGGGCAAAGATGGGCGATTCTGGGCGATTTCTTGATTCAGGTGGTCCAATCGCTTATTGTACAGGTCCGATTAAGTGTTCGGCAGTAGAGACCGTTTGATGCAGCTCGCTTGCCTTCGAACACGACTGTTTTCAGCTTCTTTGTGTATCTAGCCTTCTTCAAGTGATTTCAAACTCTTTTTGGTACTATTTTTAGCTCCTAGGCAATCGAAACAATGTAAGCAAGAGAGTCAGACTCAACAATCCCCTTTTTTTTTTGATTTCCAAAAATCAGTTAGACATTTGTCAACTTCGTTTCTCTTGGCCAAAAGTCATAATATTAATGACTGCTTTATTAGTGTGCAACAGGACGTATACGTAACTTTATTGTAAAGGGTGGTTAAATTGTAAGGGCCGATGTTGAATGTGAACCACACCTAGACGCCAAGTTTTTTTCCGAATTTAATTTGACATTTCTCTATTTCAGACTTACTCAATTTGAACCATGGAGAGATACACAATTCAACAACGTGTTAAAGTTATCCAGACTTATTATGAAAATTTTCGAAGAAAATCATCTTCAGTGATGAGGCACATTTTCACCTCAGTGGATTCGTCAATAAACAGAATTGCCGCATTTGGGCGAATGAGAATCCAAGAGTGATTGTCGAAAAACCAATGCACCCACAAAGAGTGACTGTTTGGTGCGGTTTATGGGCTGGCGGCATCATCGGGCCGTATTTTTTCCAAAATGAGGCCGGTCAGGCAGTTACTGTGAATGGTGTTCGCTATCGTGAGATGATAACGAATTTTTTATGGCCACAACTGGAAGATATGGATGTGGACGATATGTGGTTTCAGCAGGACGGTGCCACTTGCCACACAGCTAACGAAACAATGGCTCTTTTGCGCAACAAATTCAATGGCCGTGTTATCTCACGTAATGGCGATGTCAATTGGCCCCCAAGATCATGTGATTTGACACCGTTGGACTTTTTTGTCTGGGGTTATTTGAAAGAAAAGGTGTACGTCGATAAGCCAGTAACATTTCAAGAGCTAAAGGATGAGATAATTCGGCACATTAACGGCATAGAAACTCCTTTATGCCTCAGCGTCATCGAAAATTTGGACCATCGTATGGAGGTGTGCCGCCGAGGTCGCGGCGCTCATTTGGCCGATATTTTGTTACATACATAATTGAGTAATACCAATATATCATAATAAAATAAAATTTCAATAATTTCCTAAATAGTTTGTGTTTTATTCAAAATCAACATCGGCCCTTGAAAATTTAACCACCCTTTATTACTCGTGTATTCTCATATTTGATACTTGGCCTTGGCTCAAGCAGAAATTTAAAAGTAAAATGTTCATTAGCTGTTTACTGCAATTCACAACCATATTAAGGTATAACTAAGTAGATAACAGAAAATACTATTTTTTATTATCAATATCGACGAAATTCATTCTCGCGAAAATCTTTGTTGTTAAATTGAAAATCCCTTAGAAGCTCTATCTGTTACAACATCATGATGTGGGACTTGGTTTTCTCGCACAGAACACTTTTTAACAAAATTGCAAAACCAACAAAACAACCCTACTTTCTATGGATACGATAACAAATATATATATAAACACATACTTCTGTATGTACCTATGCACCTATATGCAGCTTATAAAAGCTTTTTATATACTCTGCTACTGCGGTTTATTCGAGTATTCCAAATGCTATCAGCGGAAACAGATGGAATTCCGTGTTATTGGTTATGTCAAAATCGAAAAACCAATACATTTACAAATAAATGGAAAATATTTTAACCTTTAAAGTAATCGTGAGGGCATCAAAAATTAATAAACGCGTTCGTAACACAACACAAAACAAGTTTCTCTTGTTTTAAAGCGTAAACAATTAAACAAAAGGATGTCACATAAAAAATGTCATGACACGATATAGAAATACTTAAAAAATATATTCTTTAAACTAAAATGTAGCAAGTTGATTGTTCTTAAATAAGAAAATGAAGTTAACGAAATTTAAACCATTTGTCCTAAATACAAAAAATCATACAGATTTTCAAATTTCTTTTTAGGGTTACTCACTTTGAGGTTTCGAAAACAAACGTAAATGAAATATATTTAAAAAAAATTTTAATGGTTTAAACTGCGGTATTATATACGAAATTCTATATCATTCAAATGACCAATGCACAAAGGACCATAAATCGTTCGTAAAACTTACTCAGTCTAAAGTAGCAACAGCTGGCAAGAATGGTTCTGTGTTGGATTTCAAGGTTGACAATATAATTTGTGTTAATGGTGGTCCCTAAAAAGGCGAAATTTTCTAAGGTCTTGAAGTTAAGACTGTCAACAGTGAATTGAAAGACGTGTCGCGAATGCGATGACTGTTTGTTTGATGGCAGGAGATATTTCGTCTTGTCCTCGTTCACTACCAGACCCATATCTTTCGCTTTCTTATCCTGTCTGGATAAAGCAAAACTCAAAGCGCGGTTGTTGAGGCCAATAATGGCAATATCATCGGCGTAAGCCAGACCCTGTACAATTTTATAGAATATTATAGCTTCCCTATTCAGCTCTGCTGCCCGTAATATTTTCTCCAGCAATAAATAAGAGAAGCCATACGATAAAGAGTCCCACTGTCTGAAACTTCGTTTGATATCGAACCATATCGATACGAGAATGGATAAAGTCTATTTACAAACTTCAATATTTTTTCTCATTTTTGATACAGAAATATTTTTAAAGACTTTAAATTAACTTATTAATTCCAGGAAATTGCGTTGTGCAACGTCCACATCAGTCGGATCAGTTGATACGTGAAGGCTCCAGTAAGCGGGTAGGTGTAAATTGATATATTTAAATTTTTTGTACAAACTATTGCAGGTTCTTTATTTCCAGGCTAATCAAATGCCTAGGAAAAAGTCTAACATTTAATAATAAAATTATTTTAAAATATTAAATATTCATACCTTTGCCATAGTAATTTTCTCTATTTTCTTACTTTTCTGCTTTCTGCATCTCTGCTCCACTTCACACCACCGACTTTTTTGCACAGATCTACTCCCTGGACGATGCTGAATGCAGTGAATTGTGCACCTGCGGAGAATCACTAACGCTCACCTGTCACGCTCTTTGTGTGCCATTTGCACCCTGCCGTACTGCCTTGGCCTTCTACAGTCATGCTTCACCCGCATATCAGGCATTCCGCGGACGTTGTCTTTGTTATTCAGGTCGATTTATATGTATGAAGCCACCGTTGGGTGAATATACATTGCCAGGTGAGTGTCTGCCAACTTAATTTATATATAAATTTTAGTTTTACCTTTCTTTAACTATTCGAGGACTTGTATAAATTTATTGTGTAATATAAATGTTTGGCAATTGTATTGTCTACGGGTTGGATTGGGTAAATTTGTAGAAATATTTAATGTTAACCTATTTGGGGTACTCGTAAATTTAAAAGAGAAGAAATTTAGACAGCGGCAATATACGGTATGTATGTAATTTTGAAGAATAAAGTGAAATGTTATAAATACACTAGCTGTACCCTGCAACACTTTGTTGTGGCTTATACTCGTTGAATTTAAGAAGTATTAAACATTGGATACCTTTTCATCAACAATGTATTTACTCCCAATACTAGTGGGTTTACAACATTACATTTACCATCGACCAACGTATATAAAAAGGTTATATGGTTTGCCAAACTTAGAAGATCCAGTCCGGTTGGACTCTCGCCGAGTCCAAAGTATTAAAGACTTCTGTTGTATAATTCCCTGTCTCATCATCAGCCATCACATAAATACAGAACATCACGAATTGCAATCCCTCCCACTGTCGAGCATTTTCAAAATGTCCGCAGTCGAAATTATTTGGCGCGAAAGAAAGCAAGCCACAAAGCAGTTGCACAGTGGGCCTGCTGCATGCATTCTACCGCTCACACTACTCATCTGTCACGCTACAGGGACATACCAGCGGAATGTTGTCGATTTATTGGTTTGACTGTTGTCGTTATTGTGTTGAATGGAGTGTAGAGAACTTCTGTCGGATAATTGACTGCCGCATCTGCTTCCACAACGATGTCTATTGACTTATATGTAAAGCATTCGCATCAAATGTTGGACTGAGTAGTATGGTTGAGATCATTTGTGGACATCTTAGTTTGTTGCAACGAAGATAGCTCGCTCGCTCAACCGTCCATGACCCTTATAATTAATTTGAATATTTGAGAATACACCATGAATCATCTTCTTTTGATGTCACTAAATTGCAGAAGTTATCCGGTAATATATCCGTCCAGAAGTCCGATCAGTTGGCATTTCATTGTTCCCCATTTCGTTTAACTGGCGAGAAAATACATTTGCCGATGGATAATTTTACAGGCCAACATGTATGTTGGCGGTTAATGGCGAAGTTTTTACATGTCATCACTACTTTGAGCATTTTAGGCAAGCGTTAATCTCGTCCACTGGTGTTGATCGAGGAATAATAGGATCTTAACAAATGAAAGTAGAATTTTTACATATGTAGATTGATTTATCTACATATCTGCATGAGTGGGGCACTTCTTCCGTGCTCAAAGTCTTTCACGAAAATCTCAATATGAATGCCTCGAAGTAAGCCATAGCGACATTAAAATCTATGCTTATTCCTACACAAATTGAACCCACGGCATCAAAATAATAAAAATTCGAAGCGTACATACCAACGCAAGATAGCCTGGTATAGAGCAATACGAAGAACTCGGAGCTCGCTCCATACTCGTTCAAATCTTTATTTGAAACATTTTAATTTTATTTCTCAAAGTTTCTTAAGTATTTCAGTGAGTTTTACAATTTGTATAAGCAAATTTTAAATTATATTATAGAAAAACTTCTGAGAAAAACGTCAAAAAAAGCTCGAGCTGCTCGAAAATGTTCGAACAAAATCTTTAGCTCTAATATGTATACATATATAGATAGATGTTTTTCTGTTTATAAAATCTCACAGTTATAAGTTGTAAGAATTCCCTTGCTTGTGCAACTAATGAAAAGAAATTATCATAATCTTTTTACTATTTCCAAATATTGTTTTATTAGTACACCACTGCGTATAAGTAATTTGCTAGTAAAATTAATTTTAATAAAAATTGGAATATTTGTGGATTCTGCAAAAATTTTGTAGTAAATAATAACTAGCAATCAGTCTTTTTGTTTTCAGAAACCAAATGTAGTTTTTACTTCAATATAATTTTTTTTTTTGTGTTTTGCTCTTCCAGGTGGCGTTTTCCTTCTACTTGGCTATAGCTCAGCTGATGAAGCGCTCCTACGTCCTCATACAAATCTCGGAGTACAAGATGCTGTGAGAGCTTTGCAGCAATATGTTACAACACATATAGACAACCAGGTATGAATATAAGTACAGGAAAGTATACATATATTTAGCTATGGAGACCATATATGTATTATATTATCTAAGGTTTCAACCATTATTTAACTTAATTAATAACAATAAGGAACGGTACACTTGTCTTGATGATGATCAGCTTTATAAAAATAATTCCAACACTAAGTGAACTACTAAGTGTTCAAAACTGGATGCTATTTGTATGATTTTTTAGCTGTTGCACTGTACTTGGCCTGACTTTTCGAATATTTCTAAAGCTCAATATTAAAAGTAATGGTGAAACTATATTATATTAGCAACTTTAAAAGGGTTAACATAGTATGAATCAAAGTTACATATATTTCGGATGACGTAACTTCATTATTCTAACTCAGTTCGGGTTCTATTTAACCCATTACTGCTCACTGTCTCCAACAGCTGTATTTCAAGACAACTGGATTTTTGTACGGAGCTTTTATTTCACGACAAAAATATACGCGCAGAGCTTACATTCCACATGATAGTGCGAACTAAGGCTAAGGCTAAAAAGTAACACATGCACGTTTTGCTGGATTACTTTTTTCAATTTTGAAGGTAATATCATTATTACTCTCTTTCATAAGCCCTTGTCCTTATGGCAAAAACTTAGGACAATCGATTTTTCAAGTTTTCGCCACCCAAATCATTCACCATAGACAGAAACAGATAGTAATAACTTGCTGCGAGATCTGGGCAATAAGGTGGAACCTCCCAGCTACGCGGAGCTTCTGGCCAGTGTTTTATCAATGTATTTGTGGCCTGACGTTGTCCTGATGAAACACAATTCCCCTCCCGATGGCCAAAATCGAGCGCTTCTGAGCGAGTGCATCCTTCAGGCGGTTCAATTACTGATAGTACAGTTCTGAATGGAGAGTTTGCCCGTAGGGGAGCAGCTCATAGTAGGTCATTCCTTTCCAATCCCACCAAATACATAACAAAAGCTTCTTAACAGCAAATTCCAGCTTAAAGACAGTTTGTGCCGGCACATTGCCCTTCGACCACAACCCTTTCCGATCGACGTTACTGTAACTGATCATCCATTTTTCATCATCAGTCAACATTCCCTTCACAGCCGATGATTTTTATGAGAACTTTAATTTCATGTCGGAAATACAATCGGAGGGCTTGGTATTCACTGACGACGGGCGACCGCAAACAGAAAAATTGATTTTCTATAATTTTTTAAGCCCAACCCTTCCGGATGTTAGTAGCTTAGCTTAGCTAGCATAATACGCAAAGAAAAAAGTGCTACTCGGTAGTCCTTTTATCATCTTTTATGTGATCTGATCGCTTCTATAATATTTTTTTCTGTTGTTTTTTTTTTGGTGTGCGACGGTAATAATCTTTTTCTGCTCGGAAAAATACGTTCCGCATGAAAAATTTTTTTTTTTTTCGAATTGTGTCCTTAGCAATTATCAGTAACATTTTACAAAACAAGTTTATTGGAGCTTAATCTACGAACTACTCATTGCGATGGCTCCAAATGCAAAATGTGAAAATGAATTCTAAACTAAATATAATATTCACCTGTTCATAAGTGTCTAGCCACTTCTTGAATTGAGAAAATGCGCAATGCAACGACATAATCTTCACGAAATATTTTCTGTGGAAGAGTTTATGATTAAATACTTGACCGACATTCATTCAAATAGCTTATAATTAAAAAACAGGCGAGAATCGGCTATCAGAATTGTGGAATTAATATGAGCATTACTGAGTTAATCTGTTGTTATATGCAATATGTTTCGATTTACTTCACCGGAGAGGCTGGAAAAATTATTTTAGTTAAATAATTAATAGTTGAATTATAAATATTAATAAATAATAAATATGATTATAATAAAACATGAAATTATTTATAATATTCTATTATAATTTTTCATTTAACACAGAATGTGCTTAAGTTATTTTGCACCTTTATGCCATCTTTCACTAATATACCTCACATTTACTTATATCTCCCCATAGACACAATGTACGCTAACGCTCTTCAACATGACCGATGAGAACATAATAATTGCTGCTCGTCTACCGCACGATGCTAAGCTGAAGGCTATTGAACTGCTTGGCAAAGAGAAGGTAATCATTAAAGCTAAATATAAATACCAACACATATATATTGTATGTACATATAACATTGTGTGTATGTATATATGTGCATTTACTTTCATAAGTATTACACAAGAATGAAAAAAAAAACAAATTATTGATTTCCCGTGATATGTTAGCAACGCCCTCCATACAACAAATTATTAATAACACTAAATATGCATAAATATTTTACTAAACACGAACTCATTTGCCATCTTTCCATTTATCGCTGCCACTTTCAGGATGAATGCACTTCGATATTGAAAACCATCAGCCATCACATAAACACCGAACATCACGAATTGCAATCCCACCGACTGTTGAGCATTTTCAAAATGTCCGAAGTCGAAGTTGTTTGGCCGGAAAGTAGTCGAGCCGCAGCCCAGTTGCACAGTGGGCCTGCTGTATGCATTCTACCGCTCGCACTACTCATCTGTCAAGCTACAGCGACATACCAGCGGGATATTGTCGATTTACTGGTGTGGCTGTTGTGGCGAGGTGTGGGGCGTGGCGAGGAATGGAGTGTAATGACATGACCAATGGCTGCAACGTAATCGCAAGTAAGCAATCCACTAAATAAATAGAAAATCACCATAACAAAAAAAAAATAAAAAAATAAAAAATAAAAATGTTATACATATATATAAACATACTTATAAATAATATAATATTTGTACATGCATTAAATACAAAATAAGTGAAATGTAATGAGATTTAAGCGAAGAGAGATGAAATGAAAAAATGAAAAATTAAAATTAGAAATTTAATTGTTCACTTAAATAATTTGCATAAAATATTAAAATAAATTAACTAATTAACTAAATTACAATTGAGTTGAAAAGGAAGCAGCGTGACTAACACAAAAGAGTACGTACATACAAATGTATACATATGAAATTATACATATATATGATAGCAAATAGTAAATATGCACTTGTACATACATATCTGTATATACACATTAAGTGAGAGAGTGTATTTGTATGCGATTTTAGTTTAAATCGCAATTAAACAAATAAATGAAGTTAAAAAATTTAAAAATTAGTGTAAATTTCAAAACAAATGAAAACATTAAAATAGAAAAGACAGAGTGGCGCAACGCTTCTGCTACTATAAGAAACTTAAATAACTTATTTTAATCAATATATTCTTATTTTATATAGAGAACTATTCATTGTTAAAGACCATAGACCCTAGATGACCATAATGCTCGGTCACATATATGCGACACCCAATTATAAAGCTATTCATTGCGGCCTGAAGGATTGAAGCCAGGATTGTCTCAATACAGTCAAATTTCTTGGTATTGCTTGACTTAACTCAGAGCAGTCAGCTCAGTTGACCTTTGGGGCCAGCAGAATACGAAGTTTCTGGATATTAATTTGTTTTGAAATTTTCGTTGGAACTCCGCAATTGCCATTCTGGTTATGTGTACTGTTCCACCATCTTGATGGACTGTTACACCGTTTTCTTCAAAGAAGTATGCAATATAATCTTCCAAGCAGAACTTATTGCAAACACGGAAGTCGCAGAATGGTTGCTGGATCTCTGGTTACAAAGCGATCAATCAGTATATACTAGGATAGCCAAGCAGCCATCAGATCCCTTCAATATTATTACACCACATCAAAAGTGGAACTGAAATTCAGAAGCACTTTAAACAAGCTCTCAGCTGTGGTCTGGGTGACCAGACATAGGGATATTCCAGGCAACTGTATGACGGATAAGCTAGCGAGAGTAGATACAACACAAACCATCTCGTCGGGGTAGCATTGTCTACAGAAAAACTTAGACTAAAGCCGGTTTTCACTAAAATTGCCAAAATCAGTTGGCTTGTCGAAGGTGTCTGCAAAGAGACTAAGCAGCAATGTCTGTGCTGAACTTTCAAGATCAAATGATCTAATCCGCCCAGACCGGTTTACCATGTATTCAACAACTGGCATACAAACCGCACACTGTTTAATGGGAGTTCACGGGAGGAATATGGGACAGTTTCCGCATGGTTTTTGTTGTAGCTACAAGGACGAATAAGAGCAAGAGTCTGTAGAGCACTACCTTTGTCACTATCAAGCCCTAAACATTACACGCCATTAATGCCTAGGGCATCACTTCCTTGACGGTTGGTATATAGACAGTATCGCATCGTTCATAAGGCATACGAACTGCTTCGTACAACTGAGAAAGTGAAAAGTACTCCATAGCAGTGTCCTAACGGGCCTCTGGCCTAAGGTACTTAGGTACGATCTGATCAGCAAGCTCATCAATTGAACTCAACTCACGCACTTTGCTGAAAGTACGCCCCACCTAGTGACTTATTCTGGGTGAAGTTCCGACTTATTTTGTTTATTTTTTATCTGTCGTTTAGATGAAAATAGGCCTCATCATACACAAAAAGTGAATTTAGCTTGTTTTTTTTTGAACTTTGTATGGAAATAGGTATAGGTCATCATGAATTTATTGGTAGTTATGACTGTCTAAATTGCGCAGATAACTTTCGAAAGGTTTAGCTGAATTGACAATCCAACAGCTGCTTAGTGTCTTGAACACAAACCTACGGAGATGGCATGGTCTTTTTGAGTTGCTTCCAGATTCTGGAAACATGTTTACCCACCTCATTATGGTCCATCTACTCGTCTGAATTCCCCTTGGACGGAAATCATGGTACCGCTGAACTCTCCAAATCTTTTCGGCATACCAAACATTCATTTTTAAAAAATGTAAATAATAAACTGACAAACAAAAAAATTGAATTTATTACTCACACAGAAAAGAAATTTTACATTTTGTGTTTTGTAGCTTGATTTGCGCGCCACCCTGTACATATAATATATGGAGTGACGTTACCTATGCAAACAAATAACTTTAGTATATAAACTTTATAAATTTGTTGATTCTGCGCTTAATTAAAGCTGTTGGCTTCAACTAAGCGATTTAATGAGAAGAGTCACATGAATATACAGAAATTAAATACATACATACATACATATGTAATATATGTACATAGCTATTAGGCGTCTATTTATTATATAAATACATAGATACATACAAACATATCTTCATGTTCTAGTGTTCGAGTTTTGTTATTAATTAATTTTCAATTTATAAATTTATATATTAGCAGTAAATTTCTATTTAGTATATACCTATTTTTTTTTTTTAATTCATTCAAGTCTCAGAAGTTCTGGCCTTATTTTACCTTCGAACTTCCCTTAGTATCTTGGTGCAATTCTTGATAAAAAAAACCTACCTACAGGGAACATCTTGATATCAGTTCCAGGCCATTTAACTTAGAAAAAAGTGCAAAATATTAAATGCAGCTTCTCTTTGCAATCGACTTCATAGCTATCTAACATTACACGTGTTTCGTACAATCCTTTTCGTACTCTAAGTCGTTATACAAAAATTGTATAAAGCAATTTCACTTTGAAAGTCCGTACACTAAACGTGTTTGCTACGAATGGTTTGATCTCATTACTTATAAAATAATCAACTTGAAGATTTCTTAATTACTCTTTGGGTTATCTTCTAAGCAGAAGCTCTAGAAGTGCGAAAAGAAATTTCTAGGTGCTTTGTTTTACAAATAAATTAAAAGGAGCTGAAATCTTTCCACTTTTTTTTGAAACTTTAATTTTTAAGTCTTGATATATTTAGCAATGGATTGAATCTAAAAGTGTTGCGAAATATTTAATAAATAAGAAGAAATTATAATTTTTTTTAAATTAATTTGCAGCAGACAAATTATTATTAAAATACCCACTCTGCTTACAAAATTTCGTCCAAACTAATGGAACAAACAAGCAGAAGTACGAAAATTCACTCAGTTTCTGATCTAAATAAAATCGCTTTAAATTTTAAGAGTTCAATTTCTTTTACTTTCATACAACTTATTAAGTACAATGCTCATGAAAGGCATATACTGGAAGATATCTAATGTCGGTGGTTAGAAAATGCGCCGCAGAAAATACATATTTTATAATTAATTTTTTTTAAATGTATATTTATTTTAAAGAATGTGACCAAATCTTTGCAATCCAATTGTATTTTTTGCATAAAAAAGTTAAATTTAATTGAGTTTGCCTAAAAAATGAAATGCTTGTTTGGAGGAAAAAATACATATATTTTTGAGAATAAATGAACTCAACTTGTGTTTCAGCAAAGCAGCCAATATTTTCTGCTCACCTCAAGTTGTAGCAAATATTCCGTGAAATGTCTAACTTCATCAAAGCGAATTTTCACGTTTTTTAGATGCTTTTTCTACAGCTTTCTATTTGAAAAGTAAAAGTGAATCTCGAGCTTGAGGAATGCGCTTTTCGGTATTGCTCTCAGCTCATTCATTGACTCTGACTTCAAGCCCTAGAAATTCAATAAAATTGCACGGCATAAGCCGATTGATATGCGAAAATCCTCTACAAATTCGCTAAGAGTAATTCGACGAATTCTCAAAATAATTTTTCAACTATTTCGATGCTTTCGTCGCTTATAGAGATGGCTGCAACTACAGCGCACTCACCGTCATTAAAATCTTCTCATTCTTCTGTAAGGCTGATTAATTAACGTATGTTTTTAACGCATAAATTTAATTCAATATAAATTTCCAAAACAAAAAAGATAATAATGTAAAGTTATATGGAGAATATTATAGATATGGAAGGTCTTATTTTTAGTAGTCATTAAACTTAGGATTGTTTTCGAAAATTAATTTTAAAATGCTTGATTTTTCAAAAGATTATTAAAAGTTATAATTTTTTTTTAATTTTAAAATTATTCATAATGAAGTTTTGAAAACATTGGTTTTCGATTTTTAAAACTTTTTTAAACTTGTAATGATGTTGTATTGTATAATATTTGAAAGGAATGTGTTAAAACTACTACTCTTTAACTCTTGTACTGAAAGAAACACTTTGGATATTTAGGGTTTTTTTGCAATTTTTTAAACAATTTATTTACCATCTTTGAAAGACCACGAAACATTTCTTTCTATTTCTGCCTGTGCTCTTGAGTTACCTAAGGATAACATGCGAGCAATTCCTTACGTAGTTCGAAGAATTGAAAATTTGTTCTTAACAAAATGATCAGGACAAGTAGGGACAACTATAATATTATTTTCAAATGAGTTAAAAAGATTATAGAACATATATTTTGAACTTTTAATTGTTATGGTGGTATTTATTTTCTTTCTTTGCATTATTAGTATAGTATTTAATGATATTTATATTTTATTTATAACCGGTTCATATTTATAGTATAAAAATGTCGTTATTTTGAAGCCTTACTACTACCACATCACAGTTTTTAACGGTCTTCATATCATTTTCACATATCAAATAGTAATTATTATTTGTCAAAAACCTCTCAAAAACATTTTCGTACGCCAAGATAATTAGAAAACGAAAAAAATTTATTAAATATTTTTGTTCTCTTTTCGTAAACAAGCAGTTCTGCATGTACTATATATATATGTATTTAAATAAATTTATAAATTATTAAAAATATTTGTATATATTTACTACAAAGAATATAAAGGTATATGTATATGTATATAATAAAATATAGTAAATTTTTTACAAACTGCTGTCTATATAATAAATATATGGAAATAATGATAATAATACTTTAAAAGAATGAACTATTTAATGTAAGCGGGCATTTACTACACACACAAACAGCAACAGAACAAGAATATACATAGATACAAAATGAAGATAAGGTTATTAATAAAAAAAATGCTCTTAAGCTAAAATAGCGCAAAATTGTTATAAATTTAGAAAGCTTAGAATAATGGGCGTAGAAGAAGTTGTGTGAATATATATGTATGTTTTATTAAATATTATAATTTTAAATAAAGGTTTCTTTCCCCAATATTTGATATTGAGTATTACTTACCAGTAATAGAACATTTTAGTTACTTTGTGTGTGAGTGTGTGTATACAAAATTCTATTTATATTGATGTAAGAAAATCAATTATTGCATAGTTTAACTTTTTTATCATTATATTTTATTATAACATAATTTTAACGTAATTTTCCAATTTTTTTTTAAATTAATTTTCATCTAAACGCAATCAGTTGGGCGATTTATGAAACCAACAAAACCAAGGTTTTGCAATGCATAAAAAAATGCATTATGAGTTAACGAATATGCGTAAAAATATGAGAAAAAAATATAAATAACAAAACATATCAATTTGTACACCTAATATTTACATGTTTACACAACAAAACATAAAAAACTTGTATATAGCAGTTTACATATTATACTACCAGTAACCAATACGTAAATATTACATGAAGAAAAAATAAAAATTAATTAATTCCCAGAGAATTATTCAAATATGTTAGCAAATTACAAATATTGACGACAGTAGTGAAAGAAGAAAATTAAACTATTTTATTTAAATAAAATTTAACCAATTTATTAATAAAGCAGGATTAAAAAAATCAGTGCAAATTTACTAATAATTAAACTTTTTTATATAATCATTATCAAAAAAACTGCCTTTTATCAAACTTTTTTATATAATGGTCAGTTCACTTTGTTTCATTTCGTTTGTGAGGCCCCAAAGGGAATATGAATACAGAAACGTAAATAAAATATCAATTAAAAAAATGTTTTAATATCTAAATAATTAAAAAAAGGGGAAACGAAAAATCAAATCAAACCAAGACAATTGAATCCAATAAACTAAATAAATGATATAAAATTAATTAAAAGAAATAAAATTAATTAAAATTAATAGACTAATAAAAAAATCACACAAAATAACAAAAAAATAAGATAAAATAATATACAATTATCTTAAATTAAATTAACTTACAATAAATAAATGTATATTAAATCAAAAAAAAAATAATAAAACAAACTCCAAAATAATATAAAATAAAATAAAATAAAACAAAATAAAGTAAAAAAAAAATAAAACAAATTCAAAAAAAATAATATAAAACAAAAAAAAAAACAAAATAAAACAAAATAATTGAAACAAAACAAAATAAAATAAAATAAAACAAAACAAAAATCATAAATAAAATAAAAAATAAGATAGAATAAAATAAAATAAAATAAAATAAAATAAAATAAAATAAAATAAAGTAAAATAAAATAAAATAAAATAAAATAAAATAAAATAAAATAAAATAAAATAAAATAAAATAAAATAAAATAAAATAAAATAAAATAAAATAAAATAAAATAAAATAAAATAAAATAAAATAAAATAAAATAAAATAAAATAAAATAAAATAAAATAAAATAAAATAAAATAAAATAAAATAAAATAAAATAAAATAAAATAAAATAAAATAAAATAAAATAAAATAAAATAAAATAAAATGAAATAAAATAAAATAAAATAAAATAAAATAAAATAAAATAAAATAAAATAAAATAAAATAAAATAAAATAAAATAAAATAAAATAAAATAAAATAAAATAAAATAAAATAAAATAAAATAAAATTAAATTAAATTAAATTAAATTAAATTAAATTAAATTAAATTAAATAAAATAAAATAAAATAAAATAAGATAAAATAAAATAAAATAAAGTAAAACGAAAAATAAAATTAAATGAAATAAAACAAATTAACATAAAATAAAGCAAAATAAAATAAAACAAAATAAAATAAAAATTATATTAAATAAAAAACATATTATAAGATAAAAAAATAAAATAAAACAAAATAGAGTATTTTATAAAATTAAAATAAAATGAACTAAAATAAAAGAAAATCAAATAAAGTAAAATAAAATAAAATAAAATAAAATAAAATAAAATAAAATAAAATAAAATAAAATAAAATAAAATAAAATAAAATAAAATAAAATAAAATAAAATGAAATAAAATAAAATAAAATAAAATAGAATAAAATAAATTAAAATAAAATAAAATAAAATAAAATAAAATAAAATAAAATAAAATAAAATAAAATAAAATAAAATAAAATAAAATAAAATAAAATAAAAAAATAAAATTAAATGAAATACTACAAATTAACATAAAATAAAGCAAAATAAAATAAAACAAAATAAATTAAAAATTATGTTAAATTATATTAAATAAAAAACATATTATAAAATAAAATAAAACGAAATAGAGTATTTTTAAAAAATTAAAATAAAATGAACTAAAATAAATGAAAATCAAATAAAGTAAAATAAAATAAAATAAATTAAAAAAACATTAAAATAGTTAAAACTAAAATAAAATAAAATAAATAGATAGAATAAAAAAATAAAACAAAATGAGTTGAAATAAAACAGACTAAAGCAAAATAAAATAAAATAAAACAAAATAAAAAACATAAAATAAAACAAAATAAAAAACATAAAATAAAACAAAATAAAATAAATATAAAATATTAAAATAAAATAAAGAAAATAAAATGAAGCAAAATAAAATTAAATAAATTAAAATAAAAAAAAGATAAAATATAATAAAATAAAATAAATAAATAAAATAAAGGAAATAAAATGAAGCAAAATAAAATTAAATAAATTAAAATAAAAAAATAAAAATAAAATATAATAAAATAAAATCAAATAATATAAAACAAAATAAAATAAAACAAAATAAAGCAAAACAAAATAAAATAAAATAACATAAATAAAGTAAAAAAAAATAAATTACAATGAAATAAAAAAAGCTGAAATAAAAAAAATTAAAAAAAACAAAAAGCAAAAAAAAAACTTAAATAAAAGAAATAACTTTACTTTATAAACTAAAATAAAATAAAAAAATAAATTATAATAAAATTAAATGGAATCAAAGAAACTAAAATAAAACAAAAATATAAAATTTTACCACATATCGAAGTGATTTAATCTAAGATGAAGTAAAACATAGAGGAGAAACTAAAAAATTAAAATTAAATTAAATTAAATAAACTGTTTTAAAAAATATTTTATACACTTAAAGCAAAATACGAGGAATTTAATAATATGAAATAAAAGAAACATAAATAAAGTAAAATGAGACAAAATGAAATAATATAAATCTAAATTAATATAAATGATTTGTAAAATTAAAAGAAGAATTTTAATACATATATGTAAGTTAACAAATAAACTAAATGTGAGAGCAACTTAAATCCTTTTTCAATATCGGTTGCAATGTTCAGTATTATCATAAATATTAAAGGAAATTATTTGAGTTTTTTTACAATAAATTTCTTAAAAAACTCAAATATCTTTATTTAATTTCATTTCATATATTTTTATTATAGATGTTAGATACAATAACAAATATAAGAAAAAATGGAATATAATTATAAGTATGAAATATGCGTATCCTAATGTAGGTTAACAAAAAACCCAAACATACATACATAAATACTTGTATATCCACCTGAATATGCATATGTACATACCAGCATATACCATATATGTATATCATCATATATTCTAATATTTATCATACTTATATGTAAATTGTACAGTTAATAGTATATCGCAAAGCAAATGCGAATAAATAAATTTGCCATATGACCATTTATCATTGCATGCCACCACTCAACTACACTAGAATATGCACACACTTATACATTTGCAAACACCGTTATTATCGCATTGGCGGATATGTAGCCGGAAACGGAAACGATTGTGGCGACACTGGCATTGTGATGCCAATATCAATAGCGGATGTATTTGAACGCAAAATCGCATATGCAAATGTGTGTGTGTGCAGTTAATAATACATATACACAGGTACATATACTCTTACATATATGTGTATGTGTGTGAAAACAATTAATATGCTGTAGCGTGCGAAAAAAAAATTTCAATAAAAATCGAACTGGAATTGTGTAATGAATTGAAATGCATGTAACTGTATGAGAAAAGAGAGAAAGTTGGGTAAGGAGGAAAAGAAAAAATAAAAAAATATAAAAACAAATTGAGAAAAAAAAATGGTCACAATCATGAAATTATGTCTTCCTCAGCGCAAAATCGTAATATATAAGTTGCGTTTGTCATTTAACTATGTAACTAGTAAATTGTTTAAAAATAGTAGATATTAATTAATAGACCTATATACGAATGTATGTATATAAAAATATATAGTTAAAATAAAATTCGTTAAAACTAAAAAAGCAGAAATCCGCACTTAAAAATGCTTGAAAATTAAACTAAATTGAATTTATAACTAAGCAGAAAAATAAATGCAAGGCAATTAAAAAAAATATCAAAGTGTGCGTTTGTTGGAATGTTTGCAAGTGAAAAATGCTTAGTTGTAGGTATATAGCCTAATAATAACATACATACATAACATTATATTAAACCGTTGAATAGCTTAATACACTATAGCTTCTATAGCAAAGGCCGTCAAAAAAATTTATATTCACGAAAACTACTGGGCTTTTCGAAGCAAAAAATATAATATTCAGAGCTTCGTAGGCGCAAAAAATTTATATAATAAAAAAATTGTTAGAAAACTTCGCTTGCAGAAAAAAAAATAAAAATGCAACCAAACTCCCATAAAACGTGAACTTTAAATGTAAGCAACAACAAAAACAACTTCGCTTTAACACAGCCTCTGTAAATACATTTAGCTAAACAAAACAAACAAAAAAATATTGGGCCACCAAAAAGCAGTGAAAAGGTAACGTAAAAAAAAAACAATTAATAAACCAAAACAAAAAAAAAAACAAAAAAAAAAAAAACAAAATAAAAAAATGTTGTATTAGAAATATTAGACGAATTTACATAGTAATGTCGTAAATGAAATGGAATTTGTTAGAGAAAAGAAAAAAAAAAACAAAACAACAACTAACAATTTACTCAATAATCAATAGCAACTATTTATACATACATACAAGCATATATATACATATATAACTAAACGGTTTATTCGACATTTACAAAACAAGTAAAACATAAAAACTAATATACAATATATATGTAGTTACACAAAACAGCTCAACCAACAAAAAAAAAATAAATAAAAAAGTATGATGAATGTGAGTAATGCAACTATGATTATTAGTATGTGAGTTGAGAAATTAAAAATAAATTGAAAATAATTTAAAAATAAAAAAAATAAATGAAATGTATTATTACATACGTATGTAATAAATGGTCAATATTAATATAAATACTGAAAATATGAGATTAAGAAGCGATAGCGAAACAAAAAATTCACAAACACCTAAGCAGACATGCTTAGGCAAATGAAAATACACACACAACAAAAAAACATGCTTAAAACATGGATACGAACATAAAAAACATAAAACTACAAATTCTAATGTTTAAATTATTTTAGTTGAATTTTTTAGTTCACAGCTTAGCAGAGAATGTGATTTAATCAAGTTTTAGTCTTTACTGAGCCCTTCTAAAATGATAATTAATGGATTAAAATGTGCATATAATGGATTTTATTTTCTGTTTTTTTTTTAAGAAAGACTTAACCTAAGTGGCGATTTTACTTGCTTCCCTTGCCTTTGGTAGTTATTTTGAATGGAAAAGAGGAAGTAAAATATCCTTCATACCAACTACTAAAATATTCGAGATAGTTGCAGTTAGGGAAATTCAGCAAAAAATTGGTAAAAATTAATGGATTGATTTCTGTTATGACTGGATTGAAGGAGTTGAAACATTTTTCAAATTCAGGTTAGGTTTGCAGGCTACAGACTGATGATCCTGCAATTTATATTTGCCAAGTGAGATCTTCCTGAGTTTGCAGAACACTGGACACACACAGATTCCCTGTTGTACTGTCTCTACTTGTACAATGCATTGCCTGCATTTATTGTCTTCAACCCGTCGTAATTTGAAGGCATGCGACACCAACGGACAATACTTTGCTTACAACCCCACTAGTAGTCTGGGGTCTGACATATTTATCGCTAATAGAAACTCAGTGAGCTTTGCATCGTATGTTTTTCAGATAATTTTCGTTATATTCCAGCCTTTTGCTCGTTCTCAGAGCCTAGTAGCCTGATGATGATGCAAAAGTATATATTGGATATGTTTTACTTCCGTTAATAATACTAGCAAATCCATGGCTGCTTACTGCTCAGAGAGTACTCTCTCTTTACCCAGTTCGTCGGTCATTTTGTTGCCCTCCTTACGCATATGTCCTGGTAATCAGTAAATGTGGATTTTATTTTTCTTTTTCTTTGCGGGATCCTTCTTATTTTATGTTTATCTGTATTTCTGCACCATTTTTATTGCAGCTTTCTTAGCTTGGAATATACTTCAGTGGTAACGTAGCTGATCGTTTTATTTCCGGTTGTGCCCAGTAAACTGCAGCATCGCTTCACCGTTCATTTTAGAACCTAGTCTATATGGATATGTAAAGTTGAAATCTAGTCTATGAGTCTTCTCAGAGATACCGATGTACTGTACGGCGTCTACATGTTCTGACTTTCAACTGATTTAAGGGGTTAGGGGTAGTCAGAGGCACGAAAAAATGAGAATTTTCAGTATTTTTTTTTTTTGTTATTAAATTTTATTTTACAAAAGTAGTGATATGGTATTATTAAACAATGTTTTGACTTAAAGTCACGAAAATTTCAAAAAAAAAAATTTATTTCCGAAGTTACAGCTGTCTGTGTTAACCCAGTTCCAAAAAAAGGTCCTTGCGGTGAAAATCATAAGTCCTTGGAGATTCATCTGAAATCAATCGGATAAAATAAATTAGTTTTATAAATAAATAATCCTGGGCCTGATCGGAGGATTTTTTTTTTTCAAAATTAACAAAATGGCGGCCTCAGGAAATTTTTGTCTAGATTTTTGGGAAAAAATCAACAGTTAATTGGTCTTAAAAAATCGAAATTTTTCAAAAAAAAAAAATCCTTCGATCAGGCCCGAGTTTATTATGTATTCTAAAAGCTGTATAAATTTCATTAAAATCAACTGAGCGGTTTTCGAGTTACAGTTGTCACCAGTTCAAAAAACATAGTTTTGAGAAAAACGCGTTTAAAGTTTCACACTAGCGCTTTGAAAGGCCCGAGCTCTCTTTGTTATTTGTCGAATAACTTAAAAACGAATTATCGGATTAACTTGAAATTTTCCGAGATTATTTTTAAGATATTATACTTAACGAAAATGCAAAAAAAAATTTTTTTTTGAAAATTCTGACTACCCCTAACCCCTTAAGGCGTGCAGCCTCGTGCGGATACACCTTTAATCAATGAATGAGTGCTAAAGAGGACATCCCGATATAAACTTTATCCCGCTTACTTACTATCTTACTATTCTGAAACTTCCCATCTACGCCTATCTATAAAATTTGGAGTACTACCAACATTTATATTGAACAAAAGCTTAGAGTTAAAGTTGTCAAAAAAAAAAAAACCCCCAATCCTCCAACGTTGCAGTTTAAGCAGCTTCAGGCTCTTTTGTGAGGGATAAAGTTGGAGAGTGAGTCTAGAAGCAGCAGGTGGTTAGCCAGCTTGACCAGTAGAACATATCTGCATGTCAGTACTACTTAAAAATACTTAAAAAGAGAAGTTTTAGTACCTTTTGCAGATTAGAAAAGTCTTTAGTCTGGACCGCAACTGGCTTAAAACACTTGGAAGTTAGGTGTGAAGATTCCAGTGAGACTGTTTCTGGACTAATACAAATTCAAATCAAATAAATTTACTTAATATTATTATTTTTTGAAGAATGAAACTGCTTGGTAACCCCACTGATCGTACACATGGCGAACAGAGTACAACTGGCCGTTGCAATACAACCAGTTTTGAATGTTCATATGGCTATAGCCATCGACATATGTAGATCTTTATGTTAACCTTCACTGAAATCTTTCGGAATATTAAGAAAAGTGTCAATATTCATTAGTATGTCAAATTCACTACGTATTTTATTTATTGAATTCACTAAGATTTTCTTCAACAAATTGAGTACCGAGTTGGAGGACATTATGCTGCAGCTGATGAAATCATATCTTTTTGTGACAGCCGTTTTTTATAACTGCAAAATTCAAAGCTGATTTTCTCTGATTCTCTATGTCTACCACAAATGAGGACTATATGAAGGATGTGGCATAAGTTTCCAATTGAGCTCTGTTAATGTTTGACAGGTTACCGAATTTGTCTTTTCTTTTTCTTAATTTCTTCCTTAATTTTCATTCGTTAACGACAGCGGATAATTAATAAATTTTTGGCCTTCTTGGAAGCAAATTTTCATGCCTCTATTGCAAGAATAAAAGTATAATTTTATTTTAATATATATTTGCTTTGGTTGTCGGTTGTGGGATTCGTTTTGCTTGGTTCGACTTACATTTTAATCAACTTGTTTTTTATTAAATATTATAAAAAATTATGAGGAATTTCAAAATCATATTATTTCCATTTGGATTTAGGGTTTTCCTTGGGACTATGTGCAACTTATTCTGACGTTTACCGTACCACATTTTCCATGAAACTTACCAACCAAGTTAAGAATCTATCTATCTATATATACAAAAGGCTTTGTCTTGAATGACTGACGGATCAACTGATAGACATTTAAAACTTGAGGAGTGTCTTCCGCGTATTCGAAAAAATCTAATTTATTTTTAAATTGTATATTTCTCTCGATAGGGTAATTCATTCATTATCGAAATAGTAAGGTCTAGTGACTTCGCTGGATCATACACCTCACCAAACAGTTACACGTTGAGGATGAAGAAGCATTTCAATGATAAATCTTTGGGTTTGCGAGCCTCAGATGCGACAGTTTTGCTTATTGACGAAGGCATCGAGTTGGAAATGAGCCTCATCGATCAAGATGATTTCCATTTCTGTTACCGGCGTAGTTTTTACTTGTCAAATGTCAAAAAATTACAGCTTCAAAAGTGACATATTGCGGACACAAATAACACAACTTATTGGAAGACCCTTTAGTGGAAAACTCTTATTTCCTTTTAATACGTTTGACATAATAGTTTATACATAAGTTAAAATTTATAGTGTAAACACCTATTAAAAATCTTATTAGAAATATCTAAAATTATAAGCGGACGAAGTGGCGGGCAAACTGTAACTTCTTTTTATGAAAAATTGCTGAAACGAAAATAAGCAAAACTCACAAAAAATTCAGAAAAGTTACGGAAAGTTGAATGAGTTCCAAGCGAGTGTGGAGTTATTCACACGCTCCTATTTTCAGAGTTTTTGTGTTCTGACTTTTAAGCTTTAGTTTTGATACTGATTCTTTTTATTTTATTAGTTCTTAAAATCTGTTCTTCATTACTTTAAAGCTGTTACTGGATTCTAAAATTTCTTTTAATATTTTATGCATAAATACAAACAAACATACACTCATAAAAATACACTCAACTAATATTAACCAAAAAGAAAAAAGAAAAAAAAAACATTTATAAAATGTTACGATGGCATAAAGAAATAGTGAATACGTTAGAGATTTCTAAAATTAAGTTGGCTTTAATTACTAAGATGAAACCTAATAAAGTATATGATGAAGAGTTGTATAAGTGACAGAAAGTAAAAATAAACATAAAATAAAATAAACGACAGAAACCTAACGGTCAGTATAAAGAGAAAAAAAAAAATTAAAAAAAATTTGTTTCAATTTAAAAGGCAATTTTTTTTTTTCATAACCAACTACCTTTTAGGCAGCACAAGAAGCAAGAAGCTACTTCTTAACCAGCGAACTAACAACAAAGTGCAATAAATTCAGTAGTAGCATTCGGGTAAGTACTGCCAAGGCACACACACACAAACGCACAAAAGCATTGAGTGCCATCAGAGTTAGTCAACTTTTCCGTATTTATATAACGACTGCAAATTTGTAACTGTACATAGTACACACATACTATTTCACTGCGTGGCTAAGAAATATGTCTGCCACCGAGAGCAGCCATCGGAGACGCATAGTGCCGCCATGCGCCGATGTCCCGTCGTTTATTATGAAAATTTTCAATTAAAATTTTCCAACTGCAATTGCAACATGCTACGCCGCCAACGTTGTGACCGTCAACAAAATATGCCATTACAGCGCTGAGCGTGTTTTTTTTCACCCTTTGTCTGCTGTCATTTGCTCTATTGTGCCCAAAATAGCGTTCAGGCGTCACAGCGGCGACACATAAATCTTGCAGCGCATAAAGCAAACAATTGTCGTTTACTCGCGCTCTCACCCGCACGCTGGTCGTTAGTGGGTTAAAGTGTGCGACCGATTCTTTTTTTTTTTTTTGGTTTAATTTTGTGGTTTATTGCAAGTTTGTGCAACCTCTACTGCATTGTACTGATCGCTTATTGTGCTGGTAGCTGTGGAAAAAAGAAAATATTTTAAAATATATTTTTGTATATATGTATATGTATGTGCGAGTCATTCTGGCAGTTATTATAATTTGGATAAGTGGCGCTTGCTGCTGCTTCTGCTACTGAACGGAATTCGTAAAAAAAATTAATCACACAACAAAGAGTAAGTACCCTGTAGGAAAAACTACTAGTTGTTAACTAGAAGCTAACTAGTTTTAATTTTTGTACTAACTAGTTTATCTTCCATCTATTTTCCTTGTAATCAACTGGTATTTTTAACACGGTAATGACCTATGAGCTCCAATTGCCTGACTATGCACCAGCTGCATACTAGATGTATACTAGTTACTTGAGGTTAGGTTGTGGTAGCTACCGATCTATCGTATCGGATTCACTCAGGCCTGACTAAGACATATTGTTATGTCATAAAAACTTAAACAGGCTTCATTATCCAGCCATTTTGATACTCTAATAAACCTCATTAGATCCATGACCTTATCGTCGGCTATCTGCGACCGAGCGATAGATAAGCAAAATTCCGAAACTTAGCTCTGCTCAAAGGAAAGTTGAACAAGAGAAGAGCAGCTTCTGCATCTTTTGCAGCATCTTCAACAGGAAGTTGCTCATCTTAACCAGGTACTCATGTGAGAGATAGTCTCTTCTGTTTCATCATCTCCTGTAGAGATCGGCGACAGTCCAGCAGTAATTTGGAATTTAAAGTAAACGAGCCAAATGCTTTTATTGCTGCCTGACTGTCGCTGAAAATAAAGATATCCGTATCTTTAAAGCTCGCTCCGCTTTGCTTTACAGCTTCCATGATAGTAGATAACTCCACCTGGAAAACATTGCAATGGTCAGTTAGCCTGAAAGGGAGTTCGATTGGAGGGTGCCCTGAGAAAACACCTCTGCCAACTGTCAGGCTGTCACTTGGAATGTGTACTAGTTCATTGAGGCATGTTGAACTTCAACATCCCAAACAAAAAAAAAATACAATGTAATGAAAATGAGTTTGCCTGCAGCAAAGCTTATTATAAAATTAAACTTTGGCGACGAAAAATAACAACAAAATTTCTGCTTCACCAAAAATAAAAAAAGAAAACAAATCGGTTATAGTGAAGATATAGTGATCAAGCTCAATTTACGCAGTCCAAAAGAACAGAGCACAGAATGAGACTCAGCCGTGGCGTGTAGATATAACAACAACAAACAGTGGTGGAAATTATTATAACTCCCCATATTGATGAATGGGCAACTGATATGACTCATCTTCAAAATACTAACATTTAACTAGTGTTTTTGCACACTAGTCTATCTCCCTCCTGCAGGGTATATGTACATATATTGTATAACTGTAGTTGTGTGGAGAAAAAAGTCTAGCTGCCATATTGAGATGGAAGCGGCTTTTTATTGCAAAGTGGAAATTAATTTATATGAATATTTTCTCTCTTTTTGCAGTTCAAATAGTAAAGCCAGTTGCCCTGTCGCATAAAGAAAAAGAAAATATGCAAAGTAAGCAATTCTGAATTTCTTATTGCAGACAAATTCAGTAGTAAGTGTCATTTGTACAGTTATATTTGTCATTAATTAAAATAATTCATTTTTAGTGCGCACAAAATTGTTGCTGCAACAAATATGTTGAGATATTATTTCTCACTGCACTTTCGTGCTTCTTTCTATGCATCTAGAGCTACTAGTTCACCACAGAGTAGCTACAATAAAGAAATTTTCTGTTTACTTAACTTTATAGATTTCAAAATTACATAGACTATGTTTTACTTGCAGCTTTAACCGCACTTGGAAGTGGTTTTAATAAGATTTTCGCTAGTTTTTTAGACCCCTTAATTCCTTATAAAATTAATTTTTATTTTTGACGCGATCTGCAAAAGATCGTCAGGTAGGTTAACGTATAATATGAAAAACAACAACACAGAATAAGCAACTTGAGTCTTTTAACCGATTTGTGTTGAAATTTCTTAAACAATACCCAACCTTTCAATTAGTATTGTAAAGTAAAAAAGTGGTATTATTGTGAACGGGCCACTGAAAAAGCCCGCTTGACGTTTAGCGGGTTGGGAAATTTGAGTAAAACTTCAAAACTAAGCGGCACGTAAAAACGGAACTGTATCTAAAATCGTACTTCATA
The DNA here is from genome assembly GCA_037013455.1 of Ceratitis rosa. Taxonomy (NCBI): domain Eukaryota; kingdom Metazoa; phylum Arthropoda; class Insecta; order Diptera; family Tephritidae; genus Ceratitis; species Ceratitis rosa. The sequence continues at coordinate 34,234,347 of JAWMAG010000006.1, read as the reverse complement.
GTTCACATTTATTACAATTATTAATAAAATATATTTTTTACCGAAGGTTCTTCGAAATAACTCATGTAGTTTTGCTTTCCGCTTAAATATTTCACAAACGAACTTTTTAATTTTTGACAGGCAGCATCAGTGTGTAAAGCAAATGCAAAATTACAAGCCAGCTAAGCGTTGTTTTGCAGATTGCGTGCAAAAAAAGGCTTAAAACAAATTTGCTGAATATCGAATCATTGATATGAGTTTTCCAAAAAGGGTTGGGTGCATCGTCCCAAAAAACGTAGGGGAAGTATTACCGTTTTGACTCATAATATGTATGAGTACACCAGTGGAAGGCTAGAGACCTGAACTAACTTTCAGTGAAGTAATTGGGTTGAAATTATTATTATTCAGTGAAAAAGGTTATACGTAAATTTATAATATAACCGCTGAAGTGGAGTTTGCTAGATAGACGAAATTGCCTATAACTTCATGACTGTCAACACTGGATTTAATACCTAAGCCTACAATACGCTCGATAAACCGTGGGGTCCTTCCTTATGGACTGGACAGAGCGCACTTATATTCAAATCTTCGAGCGTGCTTTTGTCCGATCATATTTGACAAAGAAAACGATGCACTCACTTTGTCAACTCTTTACCGCCTTCTTTGAACAGCTCTGCCAGTAATCCATCTACACCAACCAGTTTGTTGTTCCTTAAGCATTCAAATGTTGTTCGAACCTCCTCCCAATCGGATAATTGAACGTCTATCTCATCATCATCGTGTTCCTTCCATACACCAAGTATGCTCTGCACATCAATCATCAGATTAGCACATTCGTTCCTAAATAACTATGCACCGGTCTTGAAAATTTGTGTTAGACCCCGCATCTTTTCACAGAATCTTCGAGCTTTAGCCATATCGGCCAGTTCTCAAGATCTTCATGCTGACGCATTTCGGCCTCAGATAAATGCCTTTAGAAAGCAGATGTGCAAGTCGAGTAGAAAATCATTCTGCTGTCTGTTGTTACAGCAGCTTTACGATGCCGAACTTTCCTTGTGTATGTTGACGGGCGTTCTTTGACACACGGAGACGACTACATATCTTCGCTGCGACAACATAGTGATCCGAGTCGACATTAGGTCGTCGGAACTTAAGTGTATCTGGACCACTGGAAACATGTCTTCCGTCAATTACAACATCACCGATTTGATTTCGCGACTTTCAATCCGGTTACAGCCACGTATCTCGATGTATTTTCTTGTGCGTAAATGTGGTACTATAGAAAACCATATTTCGGTGTTTTGCCCTATTTTTTTTTTTGGATGACCTTTCGCCATCTTTCCGGCAACATCGTTATACCACGCTCATAAAACTTCTCGCCTTTATCTGCAAACAACTGAATCAAGTGCGATTTTATAGCCTCGTCATTTTCGAAAGTTTTATCATTTAATGAGTTCTGCAGTGATCGAAACAAATGGTAGTCTGATGGTGCAAGGTCATAGCTATATGGTGGATGCATCAACAGTTCTCAGCCAAGCTCCGAGTGACCAATAATGTGTGCGGTCTAGCATAGACCTGGTGGCATATAAAGCCTTTACGATTGAGCAATTGTAGCCGCATCTCGTTGATGGATGTATTCAATTTGTCCAGAATTAATCGTTTGGTTCCTTGGAAGCAGCTCAAAATATGCCACACTCCACCAATCCCACCAAACTGACAGCATAACCCTCTTTTGGTGAATATCAGCCTTTGAAGTGGTTTGTGGCGCTTCATCTTGCTTGGACCATGATCGTTTTCGATTGACGTTATTGTAAACAATCATTTATGATTAGCTTCAAAAACGGATCATATTCATTGCGTTTAAGATGTATATCAAAAGCGTTGAAGCGGCTTGTTTCTTCGGCTGAATTTCTTTCAATTCATGTGGTCCACAAATATCAAGTTTTTTACTAGTCCAAGACGTCGTATATGATTATAAACTGTTGATTTTAGTACAGTTAACTTTTCACCAATCTCACGCTCAGTTATATGATGATCCAATTCGATTAAAGCCTTGATATCGTCATCAGCAACTTCACTTGGTCGACCTGAACGTGGCTTATCTTTGAGTGAAAAATCTCCCGAATGGAATTTGACAAACCACCTTTGACACTATGTTTCTTTTAAGGCCTTATCACCATACAAGTTAAGCAACTTTTTAGCAACCTGTGCTGCATTTCCTTTAAGGAAATAATAAAGATAATATGCAAACATTTTCTTTTGTGGGCTCCATATTAAAATTGACGCCAAACAAACAAATAAAAAAAAAATTAAAAAAAAAAAAGTTACGCATTACATTTATTTAAAGCGAGCTAAAAGTTTCAGCCATTAAATAGTCACAAATTTTCAACATCGTCTGTATGAAAAATCGCCGATTTCTTTTGGGTAGCCCAATATTTCATTTATAAGTATACGTTTGTATAAGTTTAATGAACAATTAGAATTTCAAATCTGTAAAGTGGTTAATTAGCATTTAGTAAATATTTATGCTATACTTACTAATAAAGCTTTATTCAAAGCCAACTACTAACAATAAAATAAATGATATATATATTCAAAATAATTTATGATATTCAATGTGAATTGCAAATAATTATTTAATTAAATTAAATGGAATCGTTTAATTTCTGACACCCAACACTTAAATACCCGCACGCACATATTACACACAATACAAACCTGCTGAATCACTGCAAAATGTAAAATGGCATTCACACACACACACACACACACATATATATATATATTTTGTGCATTTATGTTTACAAGATTGTTCAACATAACATAACATAGCGTAACATAAAGCATGACTGCGAACGAACAATAGCGCTCATGTCAGTAGCAATGCTATTAACAACACTGATAACAGCACAAATTGTATGCAACAATCATGAATACATACATACATACATACATACTTATTCATGAATACTATGAAAATCATGTCACACTAGAATATACCATACACAAACAATATACTCAACATTTGCCAAGTTTGGCCGAACACTTTGAACATACTCGTACATGCATACATACACATATTTGGGTGTTATGTATACGTGTATATTTGTGCACATATTGTACAAATTTATTGGCAATTAATCGTCAATTCTACTCCAAATGCCATGCATATTTACACTGATCTGTGTTAGTTGTGTAAAACATACATACATATCTCAGCAGGTGAGTGAGTCAAAGAGCCAAAGAACTGCATGAAATTATTATCAATTCAAAACAAGATTGTTGCATATTTCGTGGAAGCAACTTTTGAGGCCTGTATTGATCGTCGTGTCATCATTTATTGAGGTAGGGAAATTTAGAGGTCTTAGTGACAGATAATTTCATCGCCCCCTTTAAATCGAGGTTCATTTCGGAAAACAAGAAAACTTCATATTTTCCATTATTTTTTATTTAATTTACAGTGAAATAAGTTTACAGAACTTTTTTACTTAACTTGCAATCCTGTTCTCTGAGAGCACTCATCAGCATTTCAAGCTTCCAAATTACAGCTGCAAGCGAAACTAGTAGATTTCGGAAAGATCGCAAAACAAGCTGGTACAACTGCCGTGTCGGAGTGAAGGGAAAGCAGGCTGCCTATGCGATTGACCACTACACGTGCGGGATGAGATAGGTACCGAGAATTGAAGAGGGAAACAATAATCATGTGCAGACAAAAAAAGAAAGAGGCCGGTAAGCGTATGCTCGAAAATTCTACGAAAAAATACGGCGACTTACAGAAGGTTTCAAGGCCAGCGCAGACTCTTGTAGGATGCTCTAATAAGGTACATACATCAGCTTCTTTGATCGGACGAAAGCATGCCCGACGATTGTAACCTAAGTGTACTCTGCCCAATCCACAAAAAGGGCGATCCCACAATCTGCGCAAATTACCCTCGGAAAATCTTATTTCATATCGCATATATGGTCCTTATGAGCGTAGTGTTGAACTTTGCCGGTTTTTTCGATAAAGAAAACACTTAATTTTTAAAGGAATCTCAACATTTTTTTATTCAAAGCATTGACCATTGGTTTCTACACTTTCGCCCATCTCTCAGGCAAATTATGGATACCATTCCATAAAAACTTTTTCTCTTTCGAGGCAAACCATTTGACGAGCCATTTTTCGACTTCTTCAAAATTAGCGAAGCACTGCAAGGGAGTTTCCCATGGATACGAAAAGGTGATAGTCGGACGGGGCGAGGTCTGGAGAGTACGCCGGGTGCGATAATATTTCCCAATTAAGTGTTTTTAATGTATCTTTCACCAGTTTAGCGGTATGAGACGGCGCGTTGTCATGTTGCAAGATAACTTTGCCATGTCTTCGGGTCCATTCCGACCGTTTTTCGATCAACGCATGATTCAAATTGATCATTTGTTGTCGGTAGCGATTCATGTTCATCGTTTCACCAGGTTTTAATAACTCGTAGTACACCACACTACACTGGTCCCACCAAACACAGAGCATTGTCTTACGGCCAAAGCGATTTGGCCTTGCAGTCGATGGGCCAACTTCACCAGGGGAAAGCCATGCAGAAAAGATTTCCTTTCGAATCGTTGAAGCAGCATTTCACAAACGGGTTTTCGATTTTCCATTTGTCTATCGTTCAGCTGGTGTGGCACCAATATTCCATACTTCTAGATCATTCCCATGGCTTTTAAACGTTGGCAAATTGCTCCTCGAGTCACATGTAGTGTTTCTGCCAATTTTTGTTGCGATTGGGTCGGATCCACATGCAATTCCTCGTCTTCGAACTTTTTCGTTGCACCAGGATGTTCATTGTCTGTCAAATCGAAATCTCCACTTTTAAATTGACGAAACCATGTCTCACATGTTCTAATCATTGGAATATGATATGTTCACCATAAGTTTCTTTTGATGAAATAAGAAAAGCAACGAATGCCGCAAATGCGATTTACTTGGAACGAAACTCGACATATTCACTGAGGTAAACAAATATGACGCTATTATTTTGGCGGAATGTGACTTGCGTAGTTTTGTAGGTTAATGTCAATAGAAAAAAATTACATACATGCCAAATCATAGAAATTTATACATATTTCTAGCGACATCTACTAGTAAAACCGGCAAACTTCAACTGACACCCCTGGTAAGCCCAACGTCAACAATTCGACTCTTATCAGTGTAGCTTTAAATCTGGTAAATCAACCATTTGACAGATATTCACATGCGCCAAATCTTGAAAACCACCAGTGTAAATAGGATCGACACACACCACCTCTCCATGGATCCTAAAGCAGCCTTTGATACCATGAAAAGAAGCAGCCTCTACGACGCCATGTCTGAATTCGGTATCGCCGCAAAACCTACTAGATGGGGTGAAAAGTAACCTCCTGGACCGCCAGAATACGCTGATACAGCAGAAATGGTTATAGTATCTCTCTTTTTCTCTCTCTTTATCTTGACCAACGTATTTCTTCACTCTCAACTTCCGATCGACGCGCCTGATCGCACCTTTTTTAACGTTTCCGTAAGACATTCACCAAATTGCTTCTTAAGTCCAACGCGCGAAAAGAAATTATTACTTTAATAGTTGTTACAGATTGCAAAATTTATACCAAATACGGTTGCCAAAATATACATAGATAAATGTAATTCCAATAAAAAATAAATAATTTAGACATTTTTATTTAATGAATTATTTTAAGCCAAAAATAACAAGTTGTAATATTACTAAAAGAAACTTATACATAGATGCTAAATGTGTATTTTGTTTATAGTTACACACACATATACATATATTTGTGCCATTTCTTAATTTTTGCCATGCAACCAATCCAAGTGTTAATGCTAATGTAAGCAGAATAAGCGGAAAGATCAACTGCATAACAGCACTTCCGTAAATATCTCTTAGTATTACTCTATTCTTTGACGCATTCAAAAGGAAAATCGAAACAAATGTACACACACACTTGGCAATGAGAATAGAAATGTGGGCTCGGCACTCACTTCCACTTAATTAGGTAATAAATGATTGAGGAAATTATGTCTAGACGTGGCGAGAATTTCAATTATTGCTACTTACGTAGAAAGTCAAAGCAGATGTCAGTATGTGCAAAAAAATAATACAAGACAAAATTCACACATATGTAATGAGATGTTTGTCTATGTTCATGTTTATATATTTGTTAGAAAATCCGAATAATTTCCTATTCCATTCATCTTATTATTAGCCATAAGCTCTAGCAACAGACATATACCTAACTATATGTAAATATGTATGTGTGTATGGGTGCTTATGTGCGTATGCATATGTCAGTGTTTGCTTTTGTTGGTGCTGATGTTAGTTTGCTATAAAAACCATTTATTTCGCTACGTGCTTTGAATCCCATATAAATGTGGACTTCCTTTTCCTCTCTCTCTCTCTCTCTCACTGAGGTTTTGCTCACGCATTGCCAAATGTTAAACAAATTATTTTATTAGAAACACACAAAAGTTTCCTTTATATTAAAAAGATTGTAGGATTTTTGGCTCTTCTTCTTCTTCTGTTTTGTAAAATTAGAATAAATACAAAACACGCAAAAGTGAGTATTGCTTGTTAGATATTCAGCGATTTCAAATCTAAAATTGCTCTTCAGCTGCAATGTTGTACCTATAATAAGATAATATTATGCTGTAATCTGTTTTGATTATTTGAAGTGTAGATCAAATGAGCTGGCCAACGTAGTTTGATGTCTCACTGGAATGAAATTCAGTTTTATTGTTATAATTATTGTTATTGTTATTGTTACTATTATTCTGTATTTATGTGCCGCAATAGCCGAGTGGTTAGCATTGCGTCCTGCCATTCGGAAGGCTCGGGTTCAAATCCCGGTGCCACCAACATACAAAAAAAAAAGTTATGGAAAATTAATTTAAATAAAAAATTAAGTTAAATTTTCTAATTGCGGTCGCCACTCGGCAGGGAATGTCCATCCCTCCGAGTGTATTTCGCACAAGAAATAAAGACTCCTCATAAAAAACCATCAGCCTTTCAGAGGCGTCTTAGTACAAACTTTGTAGGTCCTTGGGTGCTTGAATAACAAACAGAATAACAAACAGTGGACTACGATTTTTCGAACAAAATTTTCTTCAGCGACGAGGCCCATTTCTCAATCGGGGGATGCGTAAATAAGCAAAATTGTCACATTTGGGGCTCCGAAAATCACCAAATAATTGAACGGAGGTGTGATTGAACTTTACTTTTGTGAAACGAAAACATTACGGTCGCTCATAACTGGGGTTTTTTGTTTTTTTTTTTTTTTTTGGTTTTTAATTGAAAAACACGACTTGAACAACATGGGGGATGATGCCACATATTACACAAACGAGCAAAACTGGTTCTCGACTTGCCGATATTAATTGGCCACTGGGTGTATAGGGCTTGGCACTTTTTATGGGACTACGCTAAAGAACGGTTTTGTGGGGATAAACCATTAGCTCTTGAGCATTTGAAAATCTACATTTACGATTGTTGTTGCCAAGATACCGCCTGATGTATGTCAAAATTTGGTAGAATGCTACCTCATACAGATCGAAGTTCGCAGGGCGGTCATGTCATCTACAGAGTTGATATAAATACGAAGAAGTGACTTGGACAACAAAAGCTTTGCTCAAAATTTGGATAATGGTCAGCGAACAACAGAAAGTGTACAAAGAAAGCAGCGAAGAGCCCATTTGACCTTTTTTGGCCTAGGTGTAAACATTAATTGAGAAAAATTAAACAAGATGTAGTTGTGAACGATTTTATGACCAATAACTGGTTCAACACCATCGATCAACCACCGTATTCACCCTATTTGGCCCCGTGCTCCTTTTTTTTCGGTTTCCAAAACTCAAGTTACCATTCCGTGAATCCCGTTTCGACTCGATTGAAAATTCGCAGAGGGAAATGAGGTCGCCTGATTACAACAGCTGCTGCAAAAAAACATAAACGAAATATAATTTAAATTTGATAACTGCTTTAACGATCACATTTCCAAATGTTTCAACCGAAACGTTAAAAATTTTTCGATTAACGTGACATTTACCGTTACTATGCAGCCTTGTCATAAAAAATTGAAAAAAATGGTTTCTATATGCTGGAAAAAAAATCTACTCTAACATACAATAGTAAATATATTATACTCCAAACACTTTGAATTGCCACAACTCAATTAAGCTGAATTCGCTAATGCGTATTTGGTCAATATAAAAATTCCATTACATTCACAATAGTAGCAATATTAAAGAGGCCAACATACCATACATTATTTCCACGGATATTTATTTTCTGTTCCTAAAAAATGTATTTAATTTACTTGCCCACAAACACAAAGAAAAATGACGCAAATTGTTAATCTCATATTTACACTTATGTTTGCCAATTTATTATTCTTGCCATTTTTCATGCCAATAATGCACACACATGCCTACCTGCACCGTTATATGTACCATATATGGTATGCACTTCGTACTTGGTTGATTTATTTCTATAGCTCATTCCGCTACACAACGCAATCTCCTATACATACAAACCCAATTTTTCTGGGTATTTAATTTAATTTCATTTGATGTGAGTGTGTGCGTAAAGTGTTGTGTGTCGTATCGTTTATGGAATGCGAAATTAATGAAACGTAATGAATGTGACCGTATTTCATTTTATTTCTTGTTTGTCCTTTTCGCTTGTCCACTTTCACTTTACCAACTCGGTTTGGTTTGCTTTCACCTTACGCTTGCACGGTGTCGTAGCCCACATATATGATTGTATGTATGAATGCTCCTCTTGAGTGGTACTATTGCATATATGTTTGTATGTATATATGTATGGAAGAATGTGCCGTCGTATGGATGAATGACTGTGCGAGTGAATGAATAAATGAATGAAGGAGCGTATGAATGAAGTCCAGAAATTTGGTAGCATACCAAGCACACTTTGGCACCTTTTATGCTGTATACATATGCACACACACACGGAAAGTTTCATACATACCTATATAGATTCCTCTTACTATTGAATTAATATTGCAGGTAGAGGTTTTTTAAACTACTCTTACTGCATGGTGACTGCCATTTGCACAGAAAGTGACACTTGAGCATATGGAAAGATGGCTGTGTGTGACGCGAAACAAACGAGTACTCCATGTATTGTCCACCCGGACAATAGAGTAATCCAAAACTAACCACAATCCGTACAAAAAATATGTTCTAGTTAACATTGCCCAGGTCTGGCCCATATTTATACACCACCTTTGCGTACTGGCGTAGACACCGTTGTCGCAACCATAGCCGAGGCAACAACAGAGCGTTATTTATTGTTACTTTCGCCAATACCAAGTACATATAGGGCCCTTCTCTATCTGTACTTTCCAATGGAGTAGAGTTGTCTTCCTCTTTTTCTGCTTCCAACGGCGGGTACAACATCGAAAACTTTCAAAGCTGGCGCATTCTTAGCGGTCCAAACCATGTAACCTAGCCATGAAAGCCGTTGTTTCTTGATATTTGAACTATGGCCACGGCGCCGTATATTTTGTAGAGCTCCTCGTTAAATCGGCTGCAGTCCGCAGACCAAAGTATCACACGTTGGCAAGAATGATTCTGCGCTGCATTTTCAGGCTGACGTTGACGTTGACCATATTCTTCGCTTCCTTATTCAGTCTGAATAAAACAAAACTCGCGGTGCGGTTGTTGCGGCCAATAATGTCGATATCATCGGCATACGCCAGTAGCTATATACTCTTGTAGAAGATTGTACCTTCTCAATTCAGCCCTGCAGCTCTTTTTATTTAAGGTATAAGTTAAAAAAGTCACACGATAATTAATCACCTGGTCTGAAACATCGATTGGTATCGAACGGCTCGGTGAGCTCCTTCCTACTCCAGTTAACATAGCCGTATAAGTTACCGGGGTCGAAGGCCGCTTTAATATCTGACAAGAGGTGATGTGTGTCTCTCTTTTCTTCACGAGTATTTTCCAAGATTTAGCGCATGATGAGTATCTGGTCAATGATTGATTTACCAGGTTCTTAAGTCGCACTGATAAAGTCAAATCAGTTTGTTGACGGTGGGCTTTCACGATATTGAGTAGCCTTTTTCCACGATAATTAACACAATTTGTGAAGATTCAGAGCACACTTAAATATCTTGCAAAGAAGTTGATGCCTTCACCTTGTCAGCTCTTCACCGCCATGTTTGAATTAGGTGGGCAATTGCGACTCGAACTTCATCATAGTCAGATAATTGAACGTCTTTTCCAACGTTATCGATTGGGGTTTCCGGTTCACCATCTCCTGGTGTTTCATTTTCACCGTCATTCAGTCCCTCCATAAATTCAATATATTCTGAGCATCCGCCTCCAGCTCACCTCCCTAAATCCTACAAGAGTTTGTTCCGGCCTTAAAACCTTCTATACTAGGTGGTGTGAAGAGTAACCTCCTTGGGAATGAAAAAAAAAGTTGTTAACGATTTTTTTTATTTTATTTAATGTAACCCCCTTTTAGTTCGATACACTTATTCCAGCAATTTTACAACTTCTTGATCCCGTTTGAAAAGTAACTTTCCGAAAGGTCTGCAAAATACTTCTCCGCGGCGTCGATGATTTTCTGGCGTGAGCTGAATTTTTTATTGATGAGCTATCTTTTGTGGTCTGAGAGGAGATAATAGTCCAAGGGAGCCAAATCGGGCAAATAGGGTGAATGCGGAAGCGATTAGGGCCCTGCAAAAACAAATTCGTTTTGTCTATACTCAACATTATACCAAGCACGTCGGCAACAATCAACTGTCAAAACAAAACTAAGGGCAATATCGCACAGAAAATTGGCATGTTTTCCTAAATATGAACGGACTGCAAGGCACTATAACCTTTTTTGCAAGAACAGCGCATTCTGGTGGTCAAGGAGGTTACTTTTCACCCCATCAAGTAAGCTTCGCAGGGATACCGGATTCAGACGCTATGTAGAGGCAGCTTCTTTTCCTGGTATTAAAGGTTGCTTTAAAATCGATGAAGAGGTGGTGTATGTCGATCCTATTTACACTGGTACAATACGCTCCAAAGGACCTTATATGCGATATTAAGTAAGCTTTTTCCAACGGTAATTGGCGCAGATTGTGGGATCGCCCCTTTTGTCTATCCCATCCTGCGCATGGAGTGGTCGATCACAACGTTGGGAGCTAGGCAGCGAAGTCGATCACCCTCACTCCATTCTGGGATGTTTCGTTGAGAAGGCTGAATTTTTCGACAGTTGTGCCGAAGATATCTTCATCAGTTACATCGTATTTGTCTTCCGCTGTAGTAAATGTCTCAAGAACACACCTTCTTCTGTCCTTGTCGAGTCCATCGCACTTTTTGGACGACGGTCTAGCTAGTTAGCAGCACTTTCTAAATTAAAGGGCCAAATATCCCAGGTGCGTGTCCTCAAATCGTGATCATTTCTACGTTTCCAGTGATTGTTGTTGCATTTGAGACTGCGATGCATATACATATCTATGCATTAAAATTATTGGTAAACTCGAAAGCTTTGTGACCAAAAATAAGCAAGAATACATTTCTTTGCGTAAAAACAAAAAGTGAGTCTCTTGCCGAAATTATGTTTGGGGAATATTATGATTTTTCTCATAGACTTCTGAACAATTATATCGCATTTCTAATCATTACAAGCATACACTCTGGGAAGAAAAGGTGTGTGACAACAATATATACATAGGTATGTACAAAAATTCCTTTGTATTTTGATTGACTTGATTGTACTTTAATATTTCTAATCTGTCATTGTCACTTCTCATTGTCCTTCAAATTGATATTTTGTATGTAACAAATAAGTACCGGAAACCATCGAATTGTAAAAGCATTATCATGTCAGCAACTAAAATCTCCTAGCATATTAGCAAATCATGTTCGAAATCTAATATAAATTTGTTTTTGGTATAACAGCGCAGCTGTCACATATATACGTGAAGGTAGTTGAAAATATTAATAATAAAAAACTGAACAAGTTTTAAAAAAAATACAAAATTCTTATATTTCACAAAATTTTATAAAAAAGTTTCTCTTTAGTATACATACAAACATATGCTCATTACAACATTATTGGAAAAACATTTCAATTTTCGTGCAACAAAAAAATTTGTAGATACACGCGCCTTTACACTTAAGGCATTCCAATATGAATTTATATTGTAAATATACGCATATTTATGTGAGTGTATGTATACACGTATATTTGTTTGAATACATAACCCCACTTTCTCATAACCTAAATTTCATGTTAACAATAAATAAATTTCATAGCATACTCACAGGCGCTTGCACTGATGTAAATGGCGCATGGCGTACGGCACTCCATTCGGTAGGTGAGTAACTAACACCAATAACATGCTACAATTGCTTTATGATATTCACACACACATACATAAATATATTTCGTTCATACACGTATTACTTATGTATATACATATATAGAATTCAATTTGGCATTGTAGTTACATTTCTTATTTTTTTATTTATTGTTTTTTTTCGTATTTGATTTACTTATATCCTTCTTTTATTATTTCGATTTGTCTCGTTTATTCTTTCTTTTTCCGCATGCCTGCTTTTTTGTTCTTTCTTTTTATATATTAGTAAACAATCGGAGGCATTGTCCTTTACATTCACTCAATTATTTATGGCACAAGAAATGTACTTATGTTTAGATATATTTATGTACAATACATATCTTATATCCATATCTTTTTGGGCGCGCGTACACGTGCTGCACTTATATTACAGAGAAAAAATCTTACGACTCAGAAATTTTCCACAAATTTGCTAGATATTAAGGCATACAAAGTTACATATGTATTTTTTCTGGAAAATTGTTTTACTAAATTATTTTGGAGCAATAAAAACGAAATTGTTGTTTATCGTGAAAGAATATGAGATATTAACGCTTGTCTGATACATTAATATTCTATAAATATTCCACCGAACTTGTCGGATTTGTCCTCGCTCCAATTCCACGTCAATTTAGAATACCTGCAGAAGGGCAATTACGCCAAAATGGAAGTTACGACATCAAATGATGCCCATTGTCTTTACAAAAATGTTTTGAGACACATATTTACTAACGGGTTTTCCAATGAGAAGTGTTATTTTGAATGGCCTGCTATTCCGGTAGATGTCACTACTGAAGCTGTAATTTGTTGGTTACAAGAACTCAAGCCGGCCAATCACCAACAACGTTGTGTCTTTGCTGATTGGGTCCTTAGAATGCATGAAAGTTATCCGGAATTTCATCAGAAAATCATCTTGACTGATGAGGTCCGTTTCCACCTTAATGGCTATGTCCATAAGAAAAACTGTCACATCTGGGGCTCGGAAAATCCAAGATGCATTGTTGAAAAGCCTCTCCATCCTCAACGTGTAACGGTTTCTTGCGGTTAATGTCCGGCGGGATCATTGGAACTTGCTTTTTCGAAAATGAGGCGCTATCGTGTGATGATTGTGATTGTTTTATGACCGGCATGTGATGGTATTGATCTGTACAACGTTTACTTTCAACAAGACGGCGCTGCGTGGTACACAAGCAACGAAAACGTCGATCTTTTAAATAAAAAGTTTCCATGCTGTGTTATCTCTCGAAGAGGTGTTCGCAATTGGGTACCAATTAGCACCTTGCGACTTCTTCCTTTGGAACCACGCAAAAGATAAGGTATACGCCAACAAGCCAACGTCGATTCAGGACCTCAAAGGTGGAATTCGTGAAAATATAAAGGGCATACAGCAGTCACTTTTCGATTTGGTGATGGAAAATTTATTGGAAAAGATACTATCCTATAAGCATAGTCGTGGCCGCCATTTAGCTGATATTATTTTCCATTATTAATGTCATACGAGTATATTCCTCTTGACATTGAAATAAACATCTGATCATTCATCTCAAAAAATGTCATTTTTCTTTGAATATCAAAATTACACCCTCAAAATAGTATAAATAAAATTTTATAACCTAACTATTTCAAATTAATTCAGAAGAGGTACTAAACCTTTGCTTAAAGGATACTCTTGGATTTTTAAAAAGGCAATTTTCCCCCACGGGGTACCTCTGGGTCCTAGAAATGATATGCAATTGGTTTTAAATTGAAAAAAATATTTCAAATAGCTGAACTGCTTTAGCTTCACAAATACATTTTGTTTTTTTTTGGAAGTATGTAGCAGTTTTTGATTAAATGTAATGTAAAACTATTGTTGTAATTTTTTCATTATTTCCAAAAATATATGGTCTGAAACAGTTCCATTAAAACTAAAAAACCGTAAATTTGTTTTTTAATAACTTAGTGCGTATTTTTTTTTGCCAAAAATCAATCTTTAAAAATATACTGTGCCACTTTCACAAAAATTAGTTAAAAAATAAATCCGTACGTGCTTCCAGATCGTGTTTGTAGATCATAAAACATTTTATTTTTCCGTTCTAGGTCTCCTCCTTTGGAATAAATCGGTCACTCCGTGGGCGCCTATCAAAAAAACAAAGATGAAGTAATGTACTTTATCACCGCCTTTTTGCAACAAATAATAATTAAATAATATTTTATTATACTTCAATATATGTTCAATGAAATGGTTAAATAGAAATTCTATTCAATTTCCAATATTCCTACAAAAAATTTAAAAAATAATGAGTGTATTTTTCAACCACTAGAGTGGAGTAAAACTCCACTACCCCAATTTGCAATTTATGTTTTTTATTTTATTTTTATTTTCTGTGAAATTAAGAGAGATTTTCACATAATTTTTATTTGTCAAAAAAGGATTGCAACTTTTTATAGGAAACTGGAAACTGGATTTCTGCCCAAATTTCAGCCTTAAACGAGAAGAAAACAATTTTAATGCAGAACTATTGCATTCACCCCAGTCATGCACTTAAAAATGTTCAACGAATGGCTATACTTGGTAAGATGGTGAGTTATGTTGGTGTTGAAATGTACACATGGCTACTCAGCATGAGAAGGATGTACTAACACACTTCCATATATGTTTTTTTTTTTTCTACAACCAAAAGCATTAAATGCTGCCAGCAAGTACTACAACTGCTCAGCTTGTAATGCCCCAACGTCTGCGGCACTTAACATTTGGCAGCTTGTTTTACACACCATCGTATTTAACATATATACATACATATAATCCCAAGTCCGTATATATGAATATTTGTGTTTTTCTATATGAATGCATTTAAGTCTGAGTATAAGTACTGAAATCATATAAATCTACTTGCACATATGTATGTACTCGTACTAGGTATATGCTTGAGACCAGAAACAAGCAGGAAAGAATTCCGCACGGCAAGTAAGAGGGAAGGAAGAAAAGAAATTTGCATTGTTGTGTCATCGCATTTACACTTGTTTTTCACCGCTTTTATATAATCTTTTTTGCTTCAACTGGCCTTTGGCGGTATTCTATTGCATTTTCTTGTTGGTGTTAGTATGCACGTGTGTGTGTATAGGTATATTTGTGTGTGTGTGTGTAAGAGAGTATTTGACGCCTAAGGCGCAAAGTCCATGCTACCAATGCGCTTCAACTGATATACAAACATACATATATACTATATAGATATTTAGATATATAACTGCATAAATTGGCAGTGCACTTTCTTATATGTATTTATGTATGAGTGTATATATATAGGTGCGTGTGTGTGTGTTGCAAAACTATTCAGCAATTTGCACTTTATTTTCATGTATTTTTATTTGCATTTTGCATTGTTCGTAGATAGAGCAGCGTGTATTTTTTGTTTGGAGGCATTTTACCTCTTCCAGCTACATACATATGTAGATACGTACATACAAAGATATTTGCCTGCAATTTTGCGAAAATCAATGATCGCCTTGTGTGGATGAGCAAAGATGCAAAGGCGTTTTCAGTTGGAATTCATATTTGCAACGTCAGTATACGAGTAGTATGTATAAGGCAGACGCGCGATATAAAGGAATGTAATCAATTTGCAAATTCGCCAGATAATGCATTGAAGAAGTTGGAGAATAAGAAGAAGAAAGTCAGCAGCTCTTTTTTTTCTTACAAACACAAGCAAGCACGTATGTATGTGTTTTTTAAGCTCACAGTGGGTTCATTAAGAATATAAATCAATTTATATTTAATAGAATGTATAAAATAGCATTTTTTCACTATGCGAAAAAATAAACTATTTAAAAAAATTCAAATTGAGTTTATTTTAACAGAAAAAAGTTTGTAAATATTTAAAAAATCAGCCATGTTACACTGGCAGCCATAATAGCCGAGTGGTTAGCAGTGGGTGGCGTCTACTAAATATATAAAAAAACTGCTGCCTACATTTTGGGGCAATGCATTAAGGGGTTAGGGGTAGTCAGGATTTTCAAAAAAAAAATTTTTTTTTTTCGCATTTTCGTTAAGTATAATATCTTAAAAATAATCTCTGAAAATTTCAAGTTAATCCGATAATTCGTTTTTAAGTTATTCGACAAATAACAAAGAGAGCTCGGGCCTTTCAAAGCGCTAGTGTGAAACTTTAAACGCGTTTTTCTCAAAACTATGTTTTTTGAACTGGTGACAACTGTAACTCGAAAACCGCTCAGTTGATTTTAATGAAATTTATACAGCTTTTAGAATACATAATAAACTCGGGCCTGATCGAAGGATTTTTATTTTGTGAAAAATTTCGATTTTTTAAGACCAATTAACTGTTGATTTTTTCCCAAAAATCTAGAAAAAAATTTCCTGAGGCCGCCATTTTGTTAATTTTTGAAAAAAAATAAAATCCTTCGATCAGGCCCAGGATTATTTATTTATAAAACAATTTTTTTTTATCCGATTGATTTCAGATGATCTCCAAGCACTTATGATTGTCACCGCAAGGACCTTTTTTTGGAACTGGGTTAACACAGACAGCTGTAACTTCGGAAAAATTTTTTTTTTTTTCGAAATTTTCGTGACTTCAAGTCAAAACATTGTTTAATAATACCATATCACTACTTTTGTAAAATAAAATTATTTAATAGCAAAAAAAAAATACTGAAAATTCTCATTTTTTCGTGCCTCTGACTACCCCTAACCCCTTAAAAGCAGAAATGCCTTTCGCTAACAAAAAAAAATTAACTCAACGAAATCAAATCGTTTAATTTCGTCGCCAAGTTAACCGTTAATGGTAAAAGCGCACAAACTGATTGTTAAAGTTAATTTTAAAAAGGATGCTTGCATTTTGCTTCGGTTAATGAGTAAATAATATTTATTTTGATAACTGCTTTAACGATAATATTTCCAAATGTTTCAACGATAGAAACTATCCTGATATAAGCCTAGTTTATAGAGAACGTACTGTGTGAAAGCCTAACAAGTCAACAATCTAGGAAAAGACTAGTAAGAAAATCATCAACACACACCGTCTCTTCTCTACAGCAGCCTTTGATAGCACGGAAAAAAACTGCCTTTTTGTCTGAGTTTGGTACCTTCACAAAACTTAGATGTAAACTTACTCTTCAACCAAGTGGGTGCCGGGCATCAGCTCACCTCGATAAGGTCACGTGACCTTCTTCCATTATTGTCTTGGCCACATTACACGCATCAAGACTTATCAATCTTAAATTAACATCATTAGCGAATAACTCCCTTATATTGACCTTACATATGGAAAGCGGTATGCACATGATGGCGAAAGTGGTAGTACCCTTCCTTGCAAGCTCGTCCGCCATCTCTTTACCCGGTATGTTACTATGTCCAGGTAGCGCTACCAGGTTCAGAGAGAACTGCTCAGCCATCACGTAAAGTGATCTACGACAGTCTTTAACGGTTTTAGGTTTTCCTCTTACTGACTTCGTCTCCTAATACGATCTGGCTATCAGAGAAATTATGGATACGATTATTCGAAAGCTGAGGAGCTGAGACAATTGAAAGCCCCATGTATGACCACCAATTCCGCTTGAAAAACACTACAGTGATCCGGTAAGCGGAAGGATTTGCAGAAACCAAGATCCTTCGACCCTGTTTCTAGGTTCTTATCCGAAATAAAACTTTGCCCTTTTTTTTCTATCGAACTTGGAGATAATTGATTTTTTCTCAAGTGCTGACCGCCAGATACAACCCAATAGAGTAGAATAGGCCTAACATTGTAATGTACAGCCAACACAATATTTTGGGTGACATGCCCCATTTCCGACCTATCGCACCTTTGCGGGCACAGAGGGCAATGGACGCCTTACGCATGTATTCCTCTGAGCTCTGTAACCAGCTTAATTTTCTGTCCAGGGGAAGTCCCAGGTATTTTGCAGACTCAGCAATGCGCAGGTCCGTTCCTGAGAGCATTGGTGCTGAAAATTTAGAAAAATTTTATTATTTATTGGCTGACGCTTAGTAACACAAAAAAACTCTATAAGAATTGGGGAGGGCCTCACGGAGCCGTTCGGTACCAAGCAAGGTTTCAGACATGGTAACTTCTTTAAGTTAATGCTAGAGGAAGTAATAGGTGCAATATTATGTAATATAAGAGCGTACGACTTCTTGAGCGTGCCGATGATATTGACCTCATCAACCTAGTAGTCACCAGCACTAATAGCTACAACTATGTTAGCATCGAAATCCAACGTGGAGATACTCTCGCCAACAGGTGCTATTTGGACTGAGTAAGCATTTGAAAAGTATTGAGTTCCTTCAACAAAGATCAAACTCTCTACAAGTGTCTCATCATTGTCGGCTTACTATACATATGTTGCAAAAGGGTGTGCGTTAACAGCATCCAATATGCTGGCTATGGGAAATTTTTTTTCGTATAATTCATAGCCTTTTACGCATTGGCAACTGCGATTACCGCAGTACACAGATGAAACTATGAGCTATACGAGATACTATACTATGATATTGATATAGTACATTGAGTTAGGAGTTAGGGACTAATATTATAACGTCCATACCCACCAATTGAAGCACTCAATTGAAAAGATCAGGTGGAAAAGAAGTTGTTCTCACTTGGTGCAACCAATTGGCTCCGAACAAGGAAGAGATGAAACTAATAATCCGCCTATGTTAACTCCGTTGTAATCGTGTAAGTGCTATCTATGTATCTCTGAATATATGGTGATCAGGAACACAAAACTTCTTCTTATTCAAAGAAATGTAGAATTGAATTTTTCTTAGTTTGCTTTTTTTAAATTTCCATTTAGATTTGTGTGCTCTGCAACAGAAATTTTAAATAATGTGGACTCTATCGACTGAGTTTCTTAGGAATGAAGGGATTTAAAACGTTTTTGTAACATTTTAAGCTTCGAAAACCCCTTAATTGCGTAATATTTCCAGACTTCATTTCGAAAAAATATTTATTTTAAATGTATTTCCATTTTTATTAAATGTGAATTGAAGAGTTTGAAATATTCAATGTATTTTGTGTAAAATTTTTAACGCATTTTTTATGTGGCCAAAATTGTTATTTGTTATTTTTTATAAGTTTTTGACATTTTTCATAACTTCTGTATTTTTTTTTTAATATTATATTTCAACTTGATTTTTGCCAAAAGGAAACCATAATAAATAATTTATTATCGTTAAGAACTTTTTCTTTCAATTGTTGCTTAATTTGTGTAGACCGACCTCTTGAGTTTATAAAATTTTTATATTTATGTATAAATACTAGATTTTCTCTAAAATTTTTTCTAAACAAGAGAAGAAAAGCATTTTTTATTTTTAGTTTCTTATTACGACCTGAATATTGCAACTCTTCTACTCCCCTTAGAAAATTCGAGGTAGTAATATACGATATTATCTAAAAGCCACCTTCTGGGCTATGGCCCTTGGTCTTTTAATCATAAATTTACAAAATATAAAAAAAAAATTATAATAATTCCCCCATTCGATGGCCAATACTGCACCACCGTACTTCTGCCCTCTTACACTTCAAACGGGTCGGACAAGCGGCATCGAATTGGAGAGATTTACAGCTGACTATCGAAATGGCATTTAGCGCAGCCTTTTCGCTGTTTCTGGCTGGCATTTGAATTTGTTTTACTCAGTGCTTTTATTATATTAGCTTTTTACAGTGATTCTTTTATTTTTTGTTTTTTATTCCTTTTAATATTTATTTTTGCTCTTTATATTTCGTTGCCTTACTTTCTGATTTGCTAGAAAACTAATATAATTCGGTGGAGAACAATTGTTGCCGCGCATTTGAATATCAATTGAACTGCATTGCATTTCCAGTGGCACACTACACGCTGCTGCCAAGTGCCCGGAATGCAGAAGGAAATATCGATAAAAGAGAATTTAAATATTCACACTTCAAATGGTATGTATGTATGTAGATGCATTTGTATATAAATATACTTATTAGTACGAGTATGCAGGGCTGGAATTTATTTGTAGGAGCGCCAATGTGCTCAGGTCATTTGCAGATGCGAATAAAGGCACGTGTTAAAATTTATTTAAAGCTACACTTGAGAGCGGATAATTTTTCCGAAATAAAATTTTCTTATACGCACATATATGTATGTACATCAAAATCCTATGTTCGTCCATACAGATACGCAAATCTCCAAAAATTCCCTACCCATTGACTTGAAATTTTCCATGATTACTAGAAAGGTTTACCATATACAAAAGTGGACCAGGGACAAACCTATTCGAAAAATTCATAAATTAGGGTTGAAACGAAAGGTTGCTCTCAGAAGATATTAAAACACATATAAATCCATGTTAACATATTAGATGTTATTAATATTTCGAAAAGTTGTCAGGACGAATCCATTATCAATATTTTTGGAATTGATGATATACTTGATAAGGCGTTCAGTTGAGTTGAGTTGAATTGCTGCGATTGCTGGTAATTACCAGCGCACTTAGACCAATACCAAATGTGTTAACGCTGTGAGGCTCCCGTCTTCACCTTCACAAATTATCGAGCCATTTCGTGTGTCTTATAAAGGCAATAAGATTTTCAATTTTCACTGAGACTAACCCAGCGAGACAGTCGAAGAATATTTTCTGTGAATCTTGTGTCGCACTGATGTCAAGTCTAGCCAGTGTCAGAGTCCTCCTCTTCTCCTTCATCCCTAGAGCTGCGGGATGGCTCCCCATTCTTTTCCTCGTGAAGCCCCATTAAATAGTTTCATGTTATGCCCATCATTATATTAATGGATAACAGGTCTTGAAGGATAAGATACTTTGATTTTTCGCGTCCAACTTTGGTCATAATAGTCTGGTCACGTTGCACGTGACCTCATTCAGCCAAATTGAGTCTGCTTCTTTGACAAAAGCCAGTTTAAGCATATACTTTGCCGTGGACAAAAAAAATCAGCATCGTGGATAAGAGACTTCCTCGTGGAGAAAAAATTGTCGAAGTACATATTGGAGGTGGTGTAGTCCAGCTCCTTCGTAATTGCTCCTGAAAGTAATTTTGTCGAATGCGGGCCACCATACGGTGCCACTGTAGAATAGGATTGGTCTAACTATCGATCCAGTGCACGATTTTCTTTTTCGCTTTGCAAGCATGAAGTATAGATATAGCCTTCCTTGACTTTTCTGCCGTGTTTCGGCTCCAGTTGAGGTATTTGACTTCGGTAGAGAGATACAAGTATTTAACTTCCCCCTATCATTCAATTACTATTTCAATATCGGATGTACTGCGTGAGGCCACTTTTATGTTAATGTAAATTGAGTTGGTTACATACTTATTATTAGTATATTAAGCAAACCAACGAAAGAGAGCTTTCTTCAACAATACGTCTTTTCTTCAAAATTTTACTTATGAGTAAACTCAAAATCCTGCAGCTCCACCGTCTTTTTATTGTGATAAACTCCGAAGGCCTTTTCATGCAGTTAAAAAACGGCACTGTAATCCCCCTCCTTACCAAAGTCGGTTATTCTCTTCTTCTTTATTCATTCTTAGGTATTACTTAGGCTGTTATGGCCGAATCCCTGATCTTTCCAACAAAGTATTACTCTTCTTTGCTTCCACAACCGGGTACTGCAAAGAGTACTTTCAAAGTTGCAGTGCTTCCGTTCATGCGAATAATCTAACCGAGTCAAACAGCACCGGAGCCTGGAAAAATCAGAACTCACTCATTACGACTAACTAATCAGTACACCCTCCATAGTCGAAGAGACATGCTTGGAGTGTTATTTTCAACTGAATTGATATGAAGTGTAATCAAAGCTCATTCCTACTTGGCGAAATTAATTTTCAACATCCCTTTAAGAACGTCTAGACACTTTAGATCCCTTTAATTGTGTTCTTGCAAAACCAACTTTGAATTTTTTTTCAATTTTTGGGCAACCGATTCTCTTTTCTGTATCAAAAACAATTTAATGAGGGTTTTTAAAAACTTATTACTTCCTTTCTCTTACTTCCATGTGACTTATAGCAACTGATGAGCAAATCTCTAGACAAGTGAAACCGTGACCTTCCGTGATCAGTCTCGGAGTCATAGCAGTCCGGACTGTCACTGGCTTTCGATCACCATTCTGTTGGATTATTCGATTATCTCATAAGCACACCATTCAGTCAATTGGTCTCGAAACTAAACAATGAAGTAACTTAATTTATACATACTGTAGTCTCAGGCCGATAACCCCATCTATGTGTTTGCCTAATATTATGTATGAAACTTCCCACATTACATTTTAGTACACACTCACCTCATTATATTAATATTTTTATTACCAACAATCACAATTGGCAGGCAAAGAGTCCCTTCTACTACTAAAACTGAATTTCAAATAAATTCTTTACTGGCTTTTAAGATCGTAAACATCAAACTCGCTTAGGATACCAAACGCGTGCAATCAAAAAATAAAAAACCAACTACAAATACAAATCCAAACACAAGTGCAATAGCAACCGCAAAACATTACAAATACTACTTGCCACATACAATCAAATATACATACATATACACTGATTTGATGGTATTCCTTAGTGTCAAGTGAGCGGAAAGCATAGCAGTTTTTATTGTTGTTGTTGAGAGAATCTTGTTTTGAAGCTTGTTGTTTGTTCGGGTTAGAATTTTACGACAACCAACAACAACTTTTGACATAAAACTATCATGACATAAGAAGTGGTAAATGTTAGATGCGCCATTGACTGGGAATCTTACTTACACAAACTGAATTCTATAAGTAGTCTAAAAAGTGAAAGTGGAAAGTGGCGCTGTTCTGAGAACTTTCACAAATTTCAATGCTACACTATAGTGCCTGAATTGATGCACAAACAAATCTCTGTTTATATTTTTAGCGTTTTTCTTGCATTAAAAATTCAGCTTTTGCTGCTTAGTTGTTTTTTTTTTTTGGGGGGGGGGGGGGGGGTAATTTCATCAAAGTTACCCAAGTAGGCGGTAGCAATTATATATTTCTTAAAATTATTAATAACAGTAGTTTATGGAAAGTACTCTCAGTTTCGCTTTTGCTTATTATTAATATTAGATGAATTAACTTAAGTAGTTCTCGCTAACAAAATATTACAGCAAGAGAGAAATTAGCGAAACTGATTCATTTCTACACTCACCACCCACTCGTTCCCATCCCTCAAGTACACAGCCATCAAAGAGATAAAACATCATAGATATGTCAGTGCATATGTAAAGTGCCCACTTTCGTATTTTAGTTTCCAGTAAAACGCTGCTAAGTAGCTTACGCGTCAATCACTTTCACAGCTCGTTTGTGACAGGGTAACAAATATATCATAAATAATTTTTATTGCTTTTATCCGAAATGGTGCTGGTTATGCTGCTTAATGGCTTACTTAAAATTGCATAAATAAAGTAACGGTGTTGTACTTACATTGAAGAATGCAATCAGTTGGTGTGCATGCTATGGGTGATGTCATTTTACAGTGAGAATGTCCCTACCTTGTGCAGGTGCGTTAGATTTTGTGTTACATATATTTGTGCTAAAATAAACGCTTTTGAAAATTACTTTATTTTATATTGCTATAAAATCAAAATATCGTAGTCATTCAAAATTAAAAAAAAGCAATTTTATTTGTAAAAGAATTATAAATGTTACGTATACGCACTGTTGTACCAGAAACCCCCCAAAAAAAAATAAAGACCAAATATAATGGGTGTACTTAAGCATTAATTGTAAAAAATTGTCAAAAGTAAAAGGTGTGAGCAGATTCTAGTCAACAGTCTGATTGGAAAAATTAAATGCAGCGCTTACGAGGCACTTCCGCATATGTGGTCTGTTCAAAATTTGTCTCAAAGAAAACTTTACTTATTCATCAATTTATACTTTGTTCACTTTCTATAAGATAAGAGACGTTGGTTTAGACATGTCGTTTTCAAGAAAACATAAAACGCATTTAATTTAATGTTGTGGTTAAAAATTTAGCTTTTCTATAAACCTAAGAGTTCGTCATTGTGTTTTAAAAATAATTTCGGACAAGTGACCTTCTCGGCTGGCTCGAATAAATTCCAGGTGGTAACAATGTGCCGAATAATCCTCTTCAAAGCATCAATCGTCTCGGGCTTATCTGCGTAGACAAGCGACTTCCCTTAGTCATACAAAATATAGTTGGACTATGGTGTTAAATTTCACGATCTTGGACGCCAAATAACAGCCCCACGACACCAAATGCTTCCTTCAATAAATTGATTGTTTCGTTGGCTGTATGACATGTTACGGCATCTGGTTGTTGTTTCCAAAGGTCATCCAATTCAACATCCCCTAATTTAGGTCTGAAAGAGTCATTAAGTGTGGCTTTAAAGCATTCTCCATTAATTGTATTATTATGGCCGGCTTCAATTTTGAAGAAATATGGAACAGCGATTCCCTCTGCTCATAGAGCACCCTAAATAGTAACTTTTTAAGCATAAAGGCATCTCATGAATGCCTTTTGGATTATCTTAACTCCAAATGAGGCAATTTTGTTTATTGACATACTCTTGTGGTAATCGGGTTAGGTAGCCATCTCGGTTTGGCCTCATTCACCGAGTGTGCAAAGCGCTTTTGATGGTCGTTCGTCTTCAAATCCTGCACAAGGGGATTTTCGTAAGTCCGCAAACTAAGATCCTTCCTCAAAATCTTCCGAAAAGTAGATGGGCATAGCTCCAATTGTAGCGTAATTAATACTCTGCTCGCCAGCAACAATAGAGTTCTACGGTGCACAATATAGAGCGTTGCTTATTCACCAAAGTAAACTAAATTGAGTGCAAATCAAGTGACAGCTACAGACAGCATCAGTTTTGTCACTTTTTTTCTCATAACGCCGTTCTTTAATGTTTTTTTTTAACTCATAGGAACAGCAAAACATTGCAGGGCCGAGTCTAGTGCATGCGGGAATGAGTAATTATTACAACGTAACGTGTGTGCCGACAAATTTGCCTATTAAATTTCTTATAAAAAAGAAGGATAAATAATTTTGAATGAATTTGCCTTTATCGAAATACCTCAACATTCCGGTTAAAGATAGGAAACCACCTCATTCACATGACTGTAGCAGCTGGTTTCATGTGCCCTCTATGGCTACAATTTCTACTTCAATTTCGTATTTCAAGTCATGAATCGCTTGCGCATGGGTCTGTATTAACTATCATTTCCCGTACTAGCAGCTTCTCACTCGTTTTCAAAAAAAAACAAGCGGAGCTATGATGTCAACAGTTCACATTCTCTCCTTGATGATGCATTTGCTTTTCCATGGGTGTTTTCAAACTCGTAGGTTTCATCAGAGAATATGATTCTTCAGTAAAAATACTCGACTTCTGCCAAGCGCTCTTTCGACTCCTGAGGGAAACTAATTAGCATCGGATAGTCAGTTCTTAGGCCAATTGGAGTTTAAACCGTAGTCTTTATAGAACATTTTCATTTTCGGAATTTTTTCACTCGCCAACATTTTGAAAATTTTGTACAGAGTACTTAGCTTTTGAAGCTGTCGAATTTCATTTAGACCATAGCTTCAAAAGGACACAGAGGATGAATGGGATGAGATGGATTTTTTTCCTGTACGAAATACGCACGAAGCGTTTGAAATTCGAACCCAAAACCCTCTATTAATTATGTAGACTACAGTTAGTTAATCTTAAAAGCCCAAAGGTTTAGACTTTTTCCACCTCTTTCACATCTTCTTCTCTTGACATCTGTAACGAATTTTTCAAAGAAAAATATTTCCTACATATTTGTGCTCACAAGCATTAAACTTTCCAAATTCAAATGCATTTCCTGTTGCCGCTCATTTTTTTCGCCTTTTACTGCCCTTAATACGCATTTAATGTGCTAAGGCGTTTGCATCGACATATTCGCCAATCGAAAATGCCATTTTAATCGAAAAACATGTGCAAATATCCTTACGTATGCTTATGTGATCCGCTTGC
Source organism: Ceratitis rosa (assembly GCA_037013455.1). NCBI lineage: Eukaryota > Metazoa > Arthropoda > Insecta > Diptera > Tephritidae > Ceratitis > Ceratitis rosa. The sequence continues at coordinate 34,208,061 of JAWMAG010000006.1, read as the reverse complement.
CTTGCTACCAAATGCATTTTCATATCCGTAAATGAGTATTGGTGGCGATTTGAGCACCTGCTACAGGAAAGTAAAATAGCTTAGCATTTGCCTGGAAAGGATGCAGTTATACTACTTTCAGCGAATAAATTTACCATTTACTTATATGTACATACGTGTGTGCGCCATTTAGCCAGTGCAGTAGTGAGGGGACATTTAGAGCAAGTATATTGTTACATAAACGTATACTACTTCCTTTTTATTGGAGCAGGCACCGCTCACATGCCATTCGTACCTTCGTTCCGCCTCTTGGCGTTAATTTGAGATACCAAATGAAGCCACTTTCTTCTGTACCAGTTTTTTCAACGGATTGAAGGTTTTCCTTCTTCTCTGCATCCACCAGCGGGTATTCCTTAGCTCGCTGAAATATATCGTTGTCGTCGTATGTTGTGCAAAGCTCATAACGTTCCATCGTCAATGGTTTTAATAGAAAACCATAAATCTTCTACAAAATCTTTCTAGCGAAAACTCTTAATGATGACTTATCTTATGTGATCATGGTCCAAGTCTTTGCACCACACCATATAGTAGGACGGGAATAGTAAGGTGCAATGTAGAGTTTGATTTGCTCGTCGAGAGAAGACTTTACTTTTCCATTGCTTACTCAGTATAAAGTGGCACCTATTGGGAAGAGTAATTCTGCGTTGGACTTCAAGTCTGGCATTTCTGTTGGTATTTATGCTTTCTGTTAAGTAAACTAAATAGCAAACAACTTCAAAAACTTGACTGTCAACAGTGACATCTTAGCCAAGGTGCGAATGCGATGACTTTTTTTTTAAACTTTTTCGAATAGCTTAAAGCAATTAAAGAGTTTAGATATTAGTCTGTAATTTCTTACATTATTTGGTTAAGGGATCATACGAAAAAGATCACCCTGCTTGAAACATGGTTTGGTATGGAGCAGCTAGGAAAGGTCAATCCCGATTCTAATAGATGCATCAAATCGAAAATCTTCTACACATTAGTTATTTTCACGTACACGTTCCGATGGAGCAGAGAAAGTATGTGAACAAGAATGATTTCTATGAATTAATTAAGCTGGGAATACCGTTAAAAATAAAATAATTAAGCACCAAAAAATTTTTATTGGTTGGATGTTTACTTAAAGGCTTTTTTAAGGTCCTCAATTGTGTTTATCAAGGAAAAATTCAAATTATCTTTTAAGATTTATGTTTTCTCAACGACGAATTCTCACTATAGTACATTCCGCAATCAATAATTTTTAAACATCTTCTATGTAAATATATCCGTTATGAAATCGCTGTTAGAACAATTTTATACGATATTTTAAGGGGTTAGGGGTAGTCAGAATTTTCAAAAAATCAATTTTTTTTTTTGCATTTTCGTTAAGTATAATATCATAAAAATAATCCCTGAAAATTTCAAATTTATCCGATAATTCGTTTTTAAGTTATACGACAAATAACAAAGAGATCTCGGGCCTTTCAAAGCGCTAGTGTGAAACTTTAAACGCGTTTTTCTCAAAACTATGTTTTTTGAACTGGTGACAACTGTAACTCGAAAACCGCTCAGTTGATTTTAATGAAATTTATACAGCTTTTAGAATACATAATAAACTCGGGCCTTATTCAAAAATTTCGGTTTTTTAAGACCAATTAACTGTTGATTTTTTCCCAAAAATCTAGACAAAAATTTCCTGAGGCCGCCATTTTGTTAATTTTTGAAAAAAAATAAAATCCTTCGATCAGGCCCAGGATTATTTATTTATAAAACTAATTTTTTTCATCCGATTGATTTCAGATGAATCTTCAAGGACGTATGATTGTCACCGCAAGGACCTTTTTTTGGAACTGGGTTAACACAGACAGCTGTAACTTCGGAAATAAATTTTTTTTTTTTTTGAAATTTTCGTGACTTCAAGTCCAAACATTGTTTTATAATACCATATCACTACTTTTGTAAAATAAAATTATTTAATAGCAAAAAAAATACTGAAAATTCTCATTTTTCCGTGCCTCTGACTACCCCTAACCCCTTAATCAAATCTGAATTTCAAAAATTCTGTATTATACTTTTCCTCTATATTAACCCTCGAAAACTAAGCTTAACTAAGGCACTGCCGCTGACTCTTTGTGTATGCAACTCAACACTTTCACACATCACTTACACCGGCAATTAGGGTCACAGAAGGGTTACATTTGCGTTCATAAATGTAAATATTTTACAAACGTATATACTAAAAAATATTTATAAATTCAACATACTCGACGGCTGCAATAGATGTGTGGTTAGCAGTGCGTTCTAAAATACTAAAGATCATGTGTTCGAGTATAAAGTTAAAAAAAACTAGTTTAATTATATAGATATTAAGCTAATTTTGTCTAATTGTGGTCGTCTCTCGGCAGGGAGTTTCAACCACTCCGACAGTTTATCTAACATGAAATAAGAGTTCCATCTAAATAAACACAACAAATTGCAATGCGAGCTCGGCCGGAAACGATTCATCATGAATTAGGTCCATATACAATATACAAACATATGTGTATATAACATAGGTATGCATATTAAGGTAAATAAATTTACTCCAAAGCTACTGTACTTTTCTATGTATGTATGCCTGTACATATCCCAAATCTAATGACATTTACGCCAAAGCAAATGAATAAATAAATTTCTACGCCATAATATTTACTAACATTATACTGCCACGTTTCCCAAGCATATATATGTATCTATATATTTTTACGCATTTAATAACAGTTGTAAACCCACAAGAAGTTGACACATTTTCTGCTGCGCGTACTAGAGACTTGTGCAACATAGAATTTCAGTGAGAAACCAGGAAACCAGCCAATTATTTTTATTTATTGAAGTGTTAAATCAGCATTTTTGTCCGTCCTTCCACATTTATATCAAATAACAAAAAAAAACTTAGTTACTAGTATATTATATATGAAAATACATTGACTTTTCACGTGAACGCCTTAAGGTATGCCACGCATTCGCAGTCATTATTTAGAGGAAACATTTTTTATCTGCAGCAATGAGCAGCTGATTCTGGCTCATTACAATATTTACGTTTATTTTCTTCTTCTTTTTTTAATTTGCATAAGGTGAATTATTAGACTATATATTAAACATGCGAGTATATACCCAGTTTATGTTACCTTACACACACTTGGTATGTATATACGTGTATGTTACATATGGTACATCAACCTAACCACCACCGTCAACGACGCAAAATCTGTTAAGGCTTCCAAGATTTGCCCGATTTCCGCATTTCTTGAAGCCTCTCTGCCCATTCGTGCATAATCCATTACAGGCTTCATCGTGCTTGGCTTCATCCGGCGCACTTCCTGTCTAACGCTGGAGCGTGCTTGTAGCTTTTCAACTGCCGCTGAGTTCATGGGCGGATGTGTATATGCATTGTGTATATTTATGTAAATATATGTATGTTTATTTGTGCATAAATATACGTATAAACAAGACAAATATATCAAATATCAATCTAATTTCATTTTTCGGCTTGAATGCGTATTAGGTATGTAAGCGTTTTCGCCAGAGTTTATGTTTTTTTCTTTTCTTTTTTTTTTTGTTACTTAGTATAAACACTCAAAGGTGTATTTGCGGTGTAGCTGTGTTTTATATGTATGCACTTATATACAGTCGAATATGCGCTATAAAATTTACTGTGGAGTTAAAGGTATTTATTTAATATTATTTAAATTTAAGGTACTAGATTCGCAAAGAATCAATGTATTGGGAAATAGTAGCGAAGGAAGGACCCCAATGTCATACATTACATACATTCTCAAGTGTTCATTAAGTCAGCTAAATTCGGTCGAAGAAGACTACGATATACACCCACAAATAAAAGCTAAGCTCTGGAAATGCTTCCTAAGTATATGAGCAGCACTTGGAAGAGCAAACATACTTTGCCAAATTTCCGAAAATTAGGTATTCAACACACAAAGCAAATATTCAAAAACTTACTATCTTCTCCGAATTTTTCATATATCTAGTCTTTATCCCATTATGGGAAATCGGTTTTAAAGCAAAGAAAGTAATGAAATGGACTCAATCTATAACCTCACAAGCTTTACACAAAAAATACTTGATTAATTGGAGATCTTAGTTAGAAGGTAAAACCGATAGTTCTCTCAGAATCGGGTAGAAACTCTCCGAGCCGTTCGATGCAGTATCCGCTAATGGAAGCTGAGGAAGAGAAAGATATCAACCAGATCCATATCCATATAACATCAACTAGAGGCAAAAGTATAAAAAGATAGTTCCATTCGAAGATGCAAAAAAATTGGTGGAGGCTTAAGTTAGCTCCCAAAAATAAATAAGCTCTCCCAAATGGTACCAAAATATATTTTTTTGTTTCTAAAAAATATTTAACATTAAAGAACATATTATCTTAAAATGACATGCATAAATTACTTATGTCTATGCACGCACCTTCCAACACACTCTTCCTCTCTCTTTCTATGTATCTATTTATCTCATCACCAGGTTGAGTGCCTAATTTCCCCCTGACAATTTGACAAATCGAGTATTGACATTTGCCGATAAGCAACCAAGCGCATGAAGAACATCCAATAATTGATACAGCATGCGTATACTGCACAACAACAACAAAAAAAACATACTCAACATAAGCCTATCAACATGAGTTGATGTTAAAGCAAAAGGAAAAGTGGATCAAAACAACAAAATGGGGAGAATATTAACACAGCCACACTCAGCTTTCTAACAGCAGATGGCAAATCATAGAATTCCTGCCAGAAGATTGAAAGAGAAACAGCAGAAGCAGCTAAGTGAACAAATGACATGATAAACGAAATATTCAATGAATCGGAAAATTTGTTTCCCAATGCAACAAAGTGGGTGAGACAATGTGTGGACAGGTGCAGTTTTTTTTTTCTAACTAGAACCACACGAGAAAGAATAATCAAAATGAAGTGGCTTGTTTATTGGGAGGAGCGTCTCATGGGAATATGCGTATATATTCGTACACAAGTGTTTATTTACACAACTGGTGTTATGCTTTTTCCATAATCAGTCAAGAAATGCCAGTTATTTTTGTTAAGTATAAAATTTTGTATTCTATTTTCTTATTTTATTTTGTTTCTTTTAATTTCTAATTTTATTTTTATTTTTTTATTTTATTTTGTTTTAATTTAATTTACCTTAATTTATTTTTTTTTTTTTCTAATTTTATTGTGATTAATTTTATTTTATTTAATTTTATTTTATTTGATTTTATTTGAGTTTATTTGATTTGATTTGATTTGATTTGATTTGATTTGATTTGATTTGATTTAATTTAATTTAATTTAATTTAATTTAATTTAATTTAATTTAATTTAATTTAATTTAATTTAATTTAATTTAATTTAATTTAATTTAATTTAATTTAATTTAATTTAATTTAATTTAATTTAATTTAATTTAATTTAATTTAATTTAATTTAATTTAATTTAATTTAATTTAATTTAATTTATTTTATTTTATTTTATTTTATTTTATTTTATTTTATTTAATTTTATTTTTTTTTATTTTATTCCGTTTTGTTTTATTTATTTTATTTATTTTTATTTTTTTGTTAAATTATTTAGTTTTAATATATTTTATTTTGTTTCAAGTATAGTATTTAACCTTTTGTATTTTATTTTTTTTTTTTTGTTTTATTTATTTTTTTTCTTTGTTGTACTCCTTTTTGGGTTGCATATCACATATCGGTTGTTTACAACAAGATATATAAAACTATTTCTAAATTATTTTATAGATTATTTACAGAAATTTACATTTCAATATTCGAAATCGAACGAACAATTGATGTTGTTGATAATATTACTGATTTTTGTTTACTCAAAAACTTTTCACTTAGTTGGAGCTCCTCCAGCATCTTCAACAAAATTTTGGGAACCACTCCTATCAACGAGATGATAATCGGTACGTTGTTATGCCGTGTCAAGTATTCAGTAGCCGCTAACCTAATACACGCCCCGGTGATATGCTGTATAGTTTCTGTTTGTTGTTGGCACTTTCTACATCTGTCGTTGTCGATTTGTTTACGAGCAAAATATTTTAAATAGTTTTTTGTTGCAATTACTTGGTCTTGAATTGCAAACATTAGTCCTTCTGTTTCTAAGAAGATGCCCGCATGTTGCAACCATAGGTTTGAAGTATATGTGGATGTCTACCATATAATGTTTTAATCTTCCAGTCATTTAGCAATTTTCTGTTTGCATCGGGTCTGTTATTTTGTCAAGTTGAGTGTTTCTGAGATTCAAAGGTGTATATCTCTCGACCGCTTTGCATATTGCTATGTGGAGGGGCGTGTTCTGTTGTAGAAAGTATCGGCATAAATTAGAGACTTGTTTTTTGCAGAGATGCATGCCATCAATAAGTTCACATCCGCCTGAGCTTCTAGGCAAGTTTATTCGCTCGATTGCTCATTTAGGGTGATGGGCACCGCATTTCGTTAGCAGTGTTCGTGTCGCTTTTTTCACGTTTTCTAGTTCCGTATCGGACCATTTTAGTATACCAAAGCTATAAGTCAGTATAGGCACCGCGAATGTGTTAATAGCTTTAATAGGATTTCTACCGTCAAGGCAAGATTTTAGAAGCCTTTTGGTTCTGTGCAAATAACAGTCAGTAATTTTTCGTATCATAACATTATGATGTATTCTTCTAGCTTGCATAATACCTAGATATTTGTAGGTATCATCAGTGTCCAACGCTTCTATATATTCACTGTATGTTAATGGGAAATTTCGTGATACCATTTTACCACTTTCTACACTGAGTGTTTTGCATTTGTCTAGCCCAAAGGACATGCATATATCTTTGGAAAATTCTTCCGTTATTTGCAATAGCTCATTGCGTTCAGATCCTGCGTACAGTTTTATATCATCCATATAGAGAAGATGCGAGAGCTTAAAGGGCATTTCGTCCGTAGTTTTTTTTGAACCCAGCTTTGGATGAATTAAGGGCAGAGGAAAGCGGATTAAGTGTAAAGCAAAACCACAGAGAGCTTAAGCTGTCCCCTTGCAAAATATCTCTTTTTATGGGTATTGCAGTTGACTTTGATAGACCCATGCTTGTTTTAATATTAAGCGTTATCTCCCAACTATTCATTAAATATTTAGCAACATTTATTTTATTTGGAGCTGTTTTATATATGGGTAACACTTCTAAAATCAATGTATGCTATATATATGTTCTTTGTTTGGCGTCTATAATAAGTTGCTCCTTTTATGCCTGCTCCATAGCCAAAATTTTTTCAGCCGTCAAGTGGTGGTAAAGTTTATTTGCTACATAGGCAGTTAGTAATTTATAAAAAGTGCATAAACTTTTAATTGGTCGATATTTCCCCGGATTTTCAGAATTATTTTCGTCTTTTGGCAATAGGTATGTAACTAAAGGAAGTTAAAAACCTTGGTATTTTTGCGGTGTCCTGTAGAAGTAATGTATAAAATTGGCCGATGTATACGTGAATGCAGGTAAATTTCTCAATCCAGAAATTATGAACATTGTCGGGGCCTGTTGTCTTCCAGTTATGCGTTTGCTTACATATATCCTTTTCTATTATTTCTATTTCTTTAAATTGTTCAGCGTTTTCGTATTCTTCAGAATTAAAATTATTCCTTGGTTTGATTTTTCCACCAAGTGAACGCACAATTGCGACAGCTGCAGCTTAAACTCTGGTTTGTAACTCATTAAATGAGTGCACGTTGTTTCTCAAATAAGTTGGCAAAATACGAGTGTTCATGCAATTAACTGCCATCGCAATTTTTCTAGAGGAACTTTGTTTTGGAACAGATGGTCTCAAAAGAGCATTAGTTCCAGCGAATTCTGTACTTGACTTGCGGGTTCGTTTGCTATGTTTGTTGGTGAACCGTAATTACGGTTGTTGACACTGTTATCGCTTTCTTGCCGAGTTTCGTGTGTGATCTCTAGTTCCCTAGCAACTTCTTGTTTTAGCTCTTCTAGCCTTCTTTCTGTTATATATTTATTTCTCACTATCGCACTTTGTTGATCGCCTATTCATTGGACGTTGACAGCCATACTCGGGTACGCTTGTTGGAAGGCTTCAAACAGGCACGGTTTATATCCGTTCGTTTTCGTTTCATTTCGGGTTATATGGTAATAGCTACGCATAACAAACTCGTTCATTTCTACTGTCCACTTTGTGCGTTGCGAGGGGGATGCAGCTCTGGTGGTTATTGGTTCAACCACTAAAGCACTCGAGGCTTCTTGAACGTTACGGCGCTCGTCCGAGGCTTCCTTTGATATATTAGGAACCAATGTGCACTCACGGGGTGGTATGTAAAATGTTACCACTTCTCACTGCGATTTTCCAGTTTTGGTCAGCAGATGGTTTTTTATTTCCCATCTACCCTGTATATCTACCGGGCCTCTCTCTATCCGCCACCTGGGGACGCGTCCGATGGAAGACTGGAAAACTCCGCATGGTCTTATTTTACATTATTTTTATTTTATTTTTATTTTATTTTAATTTATTTTGTTTCATTTCATTTTTTTTTTTGCTTTAGTTCAGTTTATTTATTTTTATTTGATGAGATTTTAGTTTATTTTGTTTCTTTATTTATTTTATTATTTTATATTGTATATAACTTTTGATTTTTAGTTATTTTATTCTTAATTTATACATTTTTTTTCTTATAAGTTGTGACATATTGATTATCATTGAAACGTTTCGTATAAATTTGTTAATACGTGTATCGCATTTAGCTATAACATATATATAAGTAAATTGATTTTTTCGGTTATGTGAATGTGGCAATAACATGAAAGCATAGGAAAAGAGTATAAGCAATAGCTTTTCAAGAAAGCCATGGGAATCATTTGGGATGCATTAAATTTTTACCTCCAGCAATGCTCTAACCACATTTGCATAGATGCTTGTATGTATGCTTCCGCACATACTAATTTATGTACATACCTGTTCCATTTCGCTGGTGTCTTTGCGACTATCTGAAGGAAATAAAGTAAAGCAGGAATGAGAAACCCTCCGAAGACTTTATTACATCCCTTGTGATGTGTTTCATATCCATATAACATATATATAATACACATACACAATTCTAGACTCCCGCTGATTTAGTTTTCAAAAAAATTTCTAAAATGCCCTGTACAGTGATTTGAAAGTAAATTTATTCTCGTTATGCCTATAGCAAGGCTGCATTTTAATTATAAAATTCACGGTAATCGAAATATATCCGTAACATTTGGAAATGTTATAAAGCGGTTTTTAAAATAAATTTCATTTCGTTTTTACCTGAAATGAAATGCGTTAACAGATAATGTTAAACGTTTACATAGAAATGTGCTGTTAATATCAGATCAAGCAGCCATTTTGAAATTAACGTTAACGTAGAGATTTTTGCGATCTCAACATTAACAATTTCATTTTATATAACTAAATTTGTTGATAAACGGTATTTTTTCCAATCTTTCGTTAACAATTGATATATGTATACTACATATTTATATATAATAATTCAGCACTAACTCGCGCACTTTTCTAACACTTGGCTAACGGTAGGCAAAGCGCTCGTAAAAAGCCAATTTCAGTAAATTTACTTATTCCTTGCGGTTTTATTTCTTTACTATTTGAATTTTTACCACAATTCGGGTATTATTCTCTTAATGTTTCTTTGCATTTTTTTAGTGATTCATATGTATATATGTATGTATGTATGTGCAGTGAAAATTCTATTTTCATATACACAGTGTACAATTTTTTCAAATGCCCATGCACATACATATGTATGTCTATTTCCCTGTTCGCCACGCAGCAGTACTGCTAATTCCCTTTTCTCTTTCTCCCTTTCTCCACCAAAAAAAAAACACCGCATGAGCTGGCGGCCTTTTTCCCTAGACGGTCATTTAAACCGCAAATATTAATTTACATACGCCATGTAGACATTTCCATGTTTGTCTGTCCGTCTGTGCCTACATGTCTATGCATGTGCATTTTTTTTTTTAAGCTAAACGTGTGGCAGCTGTTTGCTGCGTTATTTTATTCTTTCAATGTGCGCCCCAGTCTATTTATTTTTATTTTTTGTGACTGTATAATTTTGTGTATTTTACCATTCAAATTTATCTCTTATTTGCCTTTCTGACCGCCTTTCAGCAGTCAACACAATGTTTGTCTGTCCGTCTGCTAGGTATGTACATATGGTATATACACGGACGTGCGAGGTCCACGTATTTACTTTTTACACCCAAATAGCTTTCCATATGTCTTTTCTACACACAAACATATGTTTATAAGCATACCAACAGTGTGTGTGCTTTAATTTTTCCTTTTCTATTTTTCGTGTATGTGCGTGCGTATGTGTATGCATGTGTGTTTACTTTATTTTACGATTGTACTGGCGAGATTTGCATAAATGTTTTTATCGAAGTATAAATGACTTCAATTGCCATAAATATATTTAGAGTGAGTGCGACCTCTCAAATGATATTCATAATTCTCCTGTGAGTCATAATATGCCGTATTAAATTCAAAATTTTGACAGTTGAATGGAAAAGGAAAAAAATGGGTAGATATGACATGTATGAGTAATGAATCGAACTTGAGGGGCTGCTTGAATCTAAATACTTAATTTTTGTCGGATTTTTTTATATACTATTTATGTATGTAAGGAAATTTCCGTTGTCATTTTCAAAGAAGTCAGGTCCAAACACACCTCCGAGCTAAAGAGCACAACAGACAGTAAGTTGTTTTGGGTGCAATGACTACTTTTCAAATATTTGAAAATTCTCGAATGCCGAAATGTAAAATTTTTGCTTACTTACGTATCCGCCGAGTGAAAAATGAGCTTGGCGCTGGCTTCACTTGTTATGTGACCCGAAGTCCAAGTGCAAAATATGCCGTGCCATGTCGTAAAAAAGTTCCAGCTCTTCAGAAGGTCAAGAAATAGACACATTTGGGTCTTCAGCTACGAACGAGCAAAATGTTGATGCACAGACCTTAAAATATCTGTAACGGGTTCAGTATCTCAAATTTCTTTACAATTGTTTCAATTTCTAGAGTAGTTAACGATTAGGTGCACCATAATCTCCTCTTAAAACACAAACAAGTTTGAATCCCCAATTTAGTGGTTTTATTAACTTTGATGCGTCCGCTGCCATTGTTAAGCGATCGATTTTCATAAAGCTCTGACTTTTAACTTAAACAGAACATTTTTGGAAACCACGAAAAGGAGAATCCTATATTACAGTGTTTCAAATAAATTTCGTCCGTTTATACTCTCTACATGCTGTCGGCTGTAAAGTATTTATGTTCTCTGTGATCGTAATGTGTTTCATTCGTGTAGGTGTCGCGTTATCATTGTTTTGGCTATTGAGATATTCATCCTACATTCAGTCATGCTACACCTCATTCGGCCTCGAGTAGAGGTTGATATTTCTTCTACTGAGGCAGTACTCTTACTCGTGAAGGTCTCTCCAGTTTTTTGGCGTCTTACCGACCATGATCTAATACCTAAAAATTTTCATTTCAGGCCTGTTGCTTATCGGATTATTTTGATGACAATCAATTGGTGCACACTGTAGACCGTTTCGGCACGACGACGACAGCGTTAAAAGTTCAACGATTTTTTCATTGGGTTACCGCTATGTTCTCTTGGGTCGCTTTTCGCACTGCTTTGCTTTCAGCAACGGCATTGCTGCGACTCACAATCTTCATACTCAGTCCTTTCCAATAACTTCCGTGTTGCTCGTATTCACTTATTGGATATTCTAGCATCAGTTATTACAATCTGCTCAATGCGCTCACGCTTATCAGCTATAGCTTCCAAACAAATAGCTTATAAGACTTATGTTGAAAGCTATGCTTTATATCAATATAAATAAATAAATTTCCATAATAGAATCTTGTACGATTGTTGTTTTCTTTTTGGTATATTTTAACACTGGTATCCTTTTTTATGATTATTTATTTTTTATTGTATATTTTATATTTATTTAATTATCCAATTATTTGAATAATTATTTAGTTACTCATTTTTCATATAATATTATTAGTTTTTTCTTTATTTATTTATTAAATAATATAAATATATATTTATTATTTTTTAAATTATTTATGTTTTATATTTTTTTATATTTTTTTTATATTTGAATATTAATTTGTAATTAATTAATTAATTTATTTATTTTTCTTATATAATATTACTTGTTATTTATTTATTTATTTATTTAGTTATTTATTTATTTTCCATGTATTTATTTATTATGTTTTTTCTTGTTTTTTTCATATTATTTAGGTATTTAATTATTTATTAAATAATTTGAATATTTATGTATTATTTATTTATTTATTGTTTACTAATTAATTTCTTTATATATATATTATTTTTTAAACTCTTAATTTTTTTTATTTCTTTTCATTTTTTATTTGTTTTTTAATTTTTGTTTATATATTAATTTATTTATTTAATTAATTTTTTGTTAGTTTATTTTTTGTTTATTAGTTATTCATTTATTTAGATATTCATTTATTGAGTTATTTATTTATATATTAGGAAATCATTTTTTTTTTGTCTATCACATATTTGCCTAACCTCACTTTCAGATTGCAGCAAACATTTTTCCAGTCCATTGAGTAAGCAATTTTTCTTTAAAAATATCTTAAGGAAAAAAACTTTTAAATACAAACTTCACACAATTTCCAGTTTCGCACACATTTCGCCACATACAAATCGAAACATGTTTTCACTTGTTCCGCCACTTTTTATTTTCTTACGAACGATGTCCGTTGTCTGCTGCAGAAGCCACGAGGTGGCATCATTAAGAGAGCAGCGCGGTTTAGATGACGGTGAATGCTGCGGAGGAAAAGTGTCGGGAATAAAACATGTTAAAACAGTGAAAATCATTTAATTTCCTTTGCTTTGCTTTATGTAGCATAACATGCCCACAGCCCAAAACCAAGGTACAACACTTTCACTCGAGCGTGTCAATAAAAATGACTAAAAACGCGTGTAGGTGAAGGGAAATAGCTGGAAGCTAAGTTGCCGCTAGAGCTCCAAAGACAAGCAGAAAGAAAATACAACAACAATAACTCTGAGATGGCGAGAAGTCAAAGCAATTGTAATAAATGACAGCAGACAGCTGGCAAAGCTTTCTAGCCGCCACGCGCTCACCCCACACACACAAACACACATGCAATACATGCACCAACAAGCTGGTGTAGGCAGTGGTAAAGTTTCTCCACGCGGTCGCATTGTTGGTGGTAGGTGGCAAATTCTTCGTGGCCTACAAAAATCTGTTTTCGCATCGTATAATCTTTTTCAAAGGCATATTTTCCTCAACTCAATGCTACAGCAGGCCAACCAGCAGAGACGGCAAGTGCTGTGGCTCGAAATTCTAACATTTTAGCATCATTAGCATTGATTTATGATTAAATTCAACCTCAATTTTCAGCTAAATCGCCTTGTTTCCACCAATGCTTGGCGTTAAAAATTTGCCCCATTTCTGTTCCCATTTTTTTTTTTTTGTTTTTTTTTTGTGCTCCATAACTTGTGAACCGTTAAATACATTTGTGGTTGTGGTTGCATGTCACAGTGTATTAGGTTATAAATTCAAAAAATAGTATTGTAAATTTCGAAAAAAAAAGTATTTTTAGTTATTTTATCAGCCATCAAGTAACTCTATTACTAGCAAAACTAACAGAATAAAAATATAAAAAAAAACAAGAGATACTTTTTGAGTACGTTTTCAAAACAGCAGCTTTTTCTATTATTCGGAAAAATAATAAAAATTTTCTTTTACAGATCAAGCATACCTCATTCGTTTGTTGTTTGAGTTATTAAAAGGAAAGAAATTGTAAATGGAAAAACTGTTACAATATTTTTTAGTAGAGAAACGCAGCTAGTGCTTCTTTCTATGTAAAATGATAATTGTATTATTATTTTTCATTTATAATAAATAAATAAATAAAAATATTTTCAGAATTTTATTTTGATTTACTTTCAAAAGTAGTTTCAAAAATTCTTGCCAGTTGAATGTGTTCTTGTTCTTCATACAAATTTCAAATTGTGTTTTCTTTTAGTTCTGATAGCTTTTGTCCAGAATATGTATGTCGCATGGGACATTTTTTCTATTATAATATTTGTGCATTTTTCGATGATAGTTTTTTTAAAGAAATTATAGTGAAAGATGAGAACTATCACTCTCGTAGCAAAAAAAATCTATTTTAGTAAATTTGCGGTTCCAACAGCAATAACTTACAGCTTTTTGTGTAGGCTTGCTTAGGTGACTATTATTTTAAAATGTTATATATATTCTATTTCAAAACAATCGAAGTAATTCCTCCCGATACAATACACTTATGCCTGTGGTTGCGAGTCGAATTTTGGGCGAAAAACTCACAAAGAATCAATGCAGTGAAACACGATGCATTTTTGTTGTGCGAAAATTATGAGCATTTCTCACAATTTCTCCTCGTATAATTTTATTCAAAAATTACGGAAGATCACTATTTTCAGACAATATTTGTGCTGATTACAAATGTCGCACGAGACAGGCATTAGCATTAAATAATCAAGAGAGTGGTGTTTGATAAACAAACTTTTAAACCACTTTATGACTTATGTATATTATAGTAATTTTCTTGAAGATGTCTTTGGCTTTTCATTAATTAATTTAATTTAATATTTTAATAAAATAATCAAAATTTATTATAATTTAGCATCATCTACCCAATTCGGGTGATGAAATAGTATGAAAACAGTCTGAAGGCTCGAAAGCATTTGTCACATTTGATATTCTGTTCAAAAAGCGAACTTAGAACTCTCGCATTTATTACATTTGCATTGCGAAAAAAATCAATAAAAAATGTTAAAAATAATTTTTATATGAAAATAAGCCACTGTTCGCTGGTAAGTAATATATTAAGTAGATATATATATAATATTTTGTTTTGCTTGCTGTCGGCAACAATTTTTGCAATCAAAAATCTTAATATGCAAAACGATCTCTCGTTACATTTTTCAGTGAATAATAAATGAAATGAATTTAATCGACGGCACTCTTTAAAGCAACTTAAAGCAAGTAATTGATAATATGTATCTCGAACGAAAATGAAAACGATAAAAACATGAAAGAAGAGCTGCCTTCGGTAACACCGAGATCTTTATGTATATTTTTCAATACTATATCAAATTTATAGTATTTCATTTGAGAATTAAATATTAGGTTATCCATTTCGTGGTTTAAGAAATACATGGCCGTGTTTTGACATCTGTCAAACTTAACGGTTAAACCAAACATCTTTTGTTTGAGTTCAAAGTCAGACATTTAAGAAATTGTATCGCTTAACAACCGCACAACGCGATAAAAATGTTTAAACCGATCATTACTCAATTAATTGGTACACTTGTAAATAAATTTGAAGGGACCGGATTGGTTGCAGATATTTTGAGGCCTGTGTATCATTATTTTGCTCGTTCCACCTGTAATATCGCTACTGCAAGTGAAAGTGTAGCCGCAGACCCGAATAAAAAATAAAAATAATTTAAAAGCATTTTATTTACATTTATTGTCTAGACCGAAAAAGGGATACTACTTTATGGTATTAAATCTTCAGTCTGGAAAAGTGGATGCTTTTTCGATGAGTTTTGGCCAAAGCCTCTAATCAAAAAATATCGGTATATGAAAGCTATGTATTATACCTAGCACTCCGATTTCGATGATTTTCCGTGGTAATGATTATTTGTAAAGGTTTTTCCAACAGGATGATATGATTTCTAAATGTCGTTTTGGCCATTTTTAAAACGTCATCGTCATCTGTCATTTTTTTATTGTATTCAGTTATGTTTTCAATTTTACCATAGACCACCATAAACGTCGTGAATTTGCTGAATTTGCCTTGGAATAATTTAAAACGATTTTTTTAAGATAATCATCTTCTCCGATGAGGCTCATTTTCATCTGAGTGGTGCGATGAATAAACAAAACTGTCGATTCTGGTGCGAAGAAAATCCACAAATTATTCAAGAACAACCATTACATTCACCTAAATTGACAATTTGGTGTGGCTTTTGGACTAGTGGAATCATCGATCCGTACTTCTTTCGTAATAAATCTGGTAGTACCGTTACTGTAAATGGAGACCGGTTTAGATCGATGATACTCAAGTTTTTATAGCCAAAATTGGAAGAAGTGCAGCAACCGAATTGTTGCGAGAAAGGTTTGTTGATTCAATTATTTCAAGAAATTCCAAGAAGTTGTGATTTAACACCATTCGACTACTTCTTGTGGGGTGATTTGAAGTCATTACCAGTAAACCAAACTCTCTTCAAGCTTTAAGAGTCAATATTGAACGTGCTATTTATGACATACAACTGGATTTAGTGGAAAAAGTGCTCAAAAATTGGGTTCATCGAATTCGTTGCTGCAAAGCAAGTCGTGGAGGCCATTTGAATGATATTATATTCAGAACTTAATTGTACACGGTGTGTCCCAAAAATAACCGAACTTTTTGGATATAAAATGGTAAAATACACATAATATTATCTTTGAAAGTTATTATTTATTCAAAATAGGTTCGATTTGACTCAACACAACGTTTGGAACGATCAACCAGCGCATGCATAGATTTTTTTATGTCATTTATAGAAATGTACTTCAGTACCTCGGTTACGGCTGCTTCATTTTTTTCAATTTTTTTTTTTAATTTTTTAAACTTCAATTTCAATTTTTTTTCAAGTTTGACACTAAATTTTATATTTGCTCCATTTGTTCCATTTTTTTTTTTTTTGGAACCATTAGCACACTTTTGGTTTTATTGAAATGGCTGTCACTTTTACGTCTGTCATCCGACTTACATGAAGTTAGGTGCGAATGAAAGAGGATGAATGTACCTTTTTAATATTGCAAATTTTCAATAGATGGAGCTGTATGTTGTATGATTTAAATATAAAGTTCGGTTATTTTTGGGACACACCGTGTATCAATTAGTGTGTTTATTTTTTAAGTAATCATATCACTCTTATTGGAAAACCCTATATATATGTGCGTTGGATATAAAATCTCACACTTGTTAAAGTTTTTTTAAACGAGTTTTGTCCTAAAACTTCCCAGCTGAACAAATTGGTTGTATGGGAGCTCTGCGTTGTAGTCATTCGATTTCAATGATACATATATGTGCAGAATACTAAATTTTAAGCTCTTAGAGACGTTTTTGAAAAATTTACATATAAACCGAAATCTCAAATGTTAAAAATCGTTAGTGCATTTGCTATAGTTATCCGATCTGGCCGGTTCTAACAAAGGATTCTTTAACTATACCAGTGCATACGAGGGTATTAACAAAAGTTCGGTCAGTTGGTGCCTTTCAGTTTATTTATGTTAAATCTAAAAATACCAATTCCTTTCCACTTACCTTAGAAGTCTTCCTTTCAAATTTTAGAACGATCGACTAAAATGGAGACGAAAAAATGCAAGACGAAATTCCACCACCAAAGCAAACAGAAATTCGCTATGGAATTATCTTCGGATTTCGGCGCAATTTACAGAAAATACAAATATCCAATGAACGCCAAATAGCACGTGGAACGATTGCACCGTTTTTAAAGATTATTTCTAAGTGGTTTCGAAGATTCCAGACCGGACATTTTTTTTTTGTCGACGACCAGCCCCGAAAAGGTCGACTAAAGTCTTCCGGTGATGACGTAAAGTCCTAAATTGACGAAGACCCACGATTGACACAAGAAATGATTGCTAATGAATTGGGCTTAAATGCTATGGCTGTATCGCGAATATTAAATAATTATCTGGGATACACGAAAAAATCTACTCTATGGCTACCCCGAATTTTAAATGAGGCCCAAAAAAGGCTCGAGTGCCTTTTGCTCAATTTTTCCTAAACCAATGGTCAGTGTAGCATTTTAGTAAAGCCATTTCTGGTGATGAAGCTTGATTCTATAAGTACGATCCAGAAACCTAATAGCAGTCCATGGTATGGCGCCCAACAGAAGAAAATCCACCCGTAAAATCTAAGCCAAAAAAAATCAGCAGCAAAAGTAATGATGTCAGTTTACTTCACCCAATCACCCGAATAGTGCTAATCAAAAGTTTTTAAAAATTTGTTGAAAAACAGGAAGAAAGAGGATTTTCGGCGCCACTGTTTGCATCGTGACAACTCGCCGTCCCACACTGCCGAACTACGATCTCTGGGATAGAAGAAATAGGTACTTCGAGCACCAAATTCCCCGGATATAGCACCTTGTGGATTGTGGTTATTTCCAAAAATTAAAAAAAATTAAATTGAAAAGTCTATAATAGCAACGAGCAGATAATTAATGCGGTTAATGCTGAACTTGATAAGCTTAGAAAGAAAGATTTTGAAAAGTGTTTTCAGAAGTGGATCTATATAATTAAGAAATGCTTTGAAATCAATGGCGATTACGTAGAGAAGATAAAAAAGGACAAAAATTACGAATAAATAAAAAAAGTTTTTTTTTTTCTGGTCAACTTACCGAACTTTTGATAATCCCCTCGCATATATGCATATATATAATTAGCGCTTTATAACCGCTGAAGCGATTTTCGGCCGTATAAATGCTGATGCCAGTTTTTGATTTCTCTTTAAAAAAAAAGGTGTGGCCAAAGAAAATGATAAATAGACTTTTTGGCCAGTGGCTTACTGAGATACTCTTACATATTTACGAGTACAGTTCCATATATACCACTTAACACACAAAGCACACACACATAGCACTACTACTAAATTTTTGATCTATTACCAATTTGTTTAAAGTGAATTAAATATGAATTCACTGCATTTTATGGCAACACATTTAATTCATGTAGATTAAATTGTAAAAATTTCAAATTTTTTCCTTATTTTATTTATTCATTTTTTGTTTATTTTAATCTCTCCATTATATTCTTTTCTTGCCTTTATTTCATCCAAATCTCGCGTGCCTTGCGGCAATCACTCAAATTGTATTAACTCTAATTCGCTTACACAAAAATCTCTTTGCTCTGCTCTGCACCACTCCACACTGCTGTCAATCGAAATTATAAGAAATCAAATTTTATATTTGCTTACGAAATAAATATGTATGTGTGTATTTATGTACGAGAGTATGTATAATAAAATTTCCGCACAGCTGCACAGTAAAGTTACGCTTCGTTACAGATTCGTAGCGGAAAATGTTGCAAAATAACTGCAGTAGCATGGAAAGAGGATATGTGAGTATGTAAAAGTAAATGCATACACGTATGCAGTGAAAAAGAAGCGTTGTGAGGACACGCTTAAGCATACGAGTACACATATACATATGTACATATGTACATAAATACGTATGGGAGGGCATATTTAAGGAAGTATCTGCCGATTTGGTTGCGCTGAATTTTATGCCAAATATTTTCCCTTCAGTTCTTTCGATACGCTTCATAATTTACTCGAATAAAAAAAAATTCAAAGCATACATATACGTATGTACTCGTATGTTTATACATATACATACATATATGCATATTGAACATAAATATGAATTGAGAAAATTTAAGAAAAATATAAAAAGAAGTCTTTAGTAATAAACTTCTGGTTTTAAGATAAAAAGCTTTAATCTGTCACAATTCAACATCGGAATTAATGTAGGGTGCCTTTTTAGACATGTAGCTTTCAAGAAAAAATAAAATGCATACCCCTTAATGTTATGGCCAAGAGTTTAGCTTAATTATAAAGATAAAGGTTTTCCATTATGTTTTAGAAATAATTACGGGCAAGTAACCGCCGTGGCGGGCCGTATGTCGGCAATGGCTCGCCAAATATTCTCTGCCAAGGCGTCAATTGTCTCGAGCTTATCTGCATAGGCAAGCTACTTCACATAACCCCACAAAAAATAGTTCAACGACGTTAAAACGCACGACCTTGGAGACCAAGTCACATGCCCTCCAATTTAAGCAGGAAATAGTCATTAATCATGGATCTATAGTGTTCCCCATTGACTGCAACATTATTATCATTTTTGAAGAAATAGGGACCAATATTTCCTTCTGCCCGCAGAGCACACCAAACGGTGACTTTTTGAGGTTTTTACGGCGTTTTAATAAAGGCTTGTGGGTTATCATCGTCAAACGTGCGACGCACTTGATGGTCTCCCGACTTCAATTTTTACACGACTTGGATTCTGTAAGCCCGTAAACCAAGATTCTTATGCAAAAGTTTCCATTTAGTAGATGGTCACATCTGCAAATTGTTTGGTACGATGGTAGATGGACTTATTCGGGTCTTCTTCGAAACTCGGCTCCACATCAGCATCAGCGCCTTAGGTACGCACTGTACGGAGTGTCTATCCACTAGAGTAAACAATCCATGGCTGATCCAGCTGACCAGCTCCGGCCAGACCAGTTTACTCTACATGCCACCAATTGGCATTGCAGTGGAAAGCTTTACACCGAAGTCGGCTGTAAGATTGGTAGAGTTGGGTTACCTTACCACAGCCACGTTAGAGCATATCTCGATAAGGAATAGGTGGACAAAAGAGACCACACTCTATTTGGGAAAGAATGTTTCAAGTCACATTAGAAGAGGAAGGATGACGCAAGAGCATGTAATCCACTAACGAAACTTGGAACATCTACCCGGACTGATCAAAAATGGAGTGGACGCCGGAATTTCTTGTCCGGATATTGATCTCACGCAACCCTTCAAACTCCAAAATTCGCTGATGCGATTTTCAGCTGAGCTCCTCCTCCGATTTGTGGGTTTGTGTCTTGGTGTTTTCCCAACAAATGGAGGGATCTACAGTTTATACTAAGCCACCTCCGAACGCCTCACGGTTTTTTATGAAGAGCTTTATTTTAGGACATAAATACACTCGGAGGGCTTAACATTTCATGCCGAGGGGCCACCACAATTGGAAAAACTAACTTCCTTTTTTAATTAATTTTCTATAAAGTTTGAATGCTAACCACTCGGCTATCGCGGTCGTATATATTAATATATACGTCGATAGGCAAGCAGCAATAAGGACAATAACGTAGCGATGAATTACGTCAGAAAATATCCATAAAAGTTGAAAGGTGGTAGATGTAGATGGTAGATGGCTGCAGGAAAGCGGCTGCATACGTATATACTGGGTTTGAAGCCAAAAGTGTAAACCAGATCGCAAAAGAGTTGTTGATATTGCCAAAAGTGCCATTCGTCTGGCTACCGAACCAGTACTGGAAATACGCTAGACGCTAAAAAAGGTTCACAATCAAATGTTCGAAAAGAATGACAGACTGATTGTGATGCTAATGTCTTTACGACATGCAGGATCGTCAAGATCATATGCAAAAGCACCGAAGAAAAATACGATTATTTTTTGCTCACGCGGACTCAAAATGATTGCAGGACCTGTACAGTTGTTGGCCTAATGACAGGTTCCAATTTACTGGCATCACACACCAGCCGAACGATTATCAGTAGCGTTGGCGACTACAGGAAGTGCGGGGAATAAGGCATAAGCGAGAAGCTGAAACACCTCTTCTGCTACTGTCCGGCCTTATTTAAAACTTGTCTTAGATATATCTATAGGAGCTTCGCAGCTTAAAAGACTAGAGAAAGTATCAGAATGAGATATCCAGGCTCTGTTGAACTTCGCAGTAAACGTTGATGACTACTTCAGCTCAAAATAAACTGAACCTCCATCTGACATTACAAAGAACCAGCAGATTTACGTATAGCATGATAGGCATTACCTCTTTACTCTTTCACAATTTTAAAAATGAGCGTTGAGAGGTAATTGATGGGTAAAAATAAAAAAAATTAACTTTATCATTTTGATAGTTCAATGAACCCTTTTTGCTTAATAAACTATTGTGAAATGAAAATTAGTTCATTTCAATGTAAATAATAAAAAATTTCAAAGCATAAAAACAAATCTTTTATTTGCTAATGATTGCTCAATCTTTTATTTAGGAAAGTTTTTAGCAAACAAAAATGTAAACAAATTGAAAAATCGTTAAACGTTTCTAGTTTTTTAGTTTTTAGTTTTTAGATCGCAGTTTTCCCTTTATACTATGGAATAAAGTGAAGCCAATTTGTCTCAAAAAGAAAAAACAAAGGAAATGTTGAAAAAATATGAATAATGGACATAGTCCAAGTCATTTGAATTTGTATTAATTCCATCTATTCTTCATGACTTTTTTCCGCCAATAGTGGCAGTAGTCTTATTCTATGGTATAGGTATGTGTGTCTGCTAGTGTAGTACAATAGTTCATTCCTTTCATTCACTACACTTTTATCGCCATCAGTTTGAGTGGAGCTGACAAATGTTGAATGCAATTACACAAACATGAACATCGAAAAAAACTAATGAACGAAAGAAAAACTAATTAAATTCTTTGTTGATGCTTTGCGAAAAGCAAAACGGTCGAATGAGTAGGTACAGAGTAAAAAAGAGGTAGCAACATGAATACTAATGCAACAGTGTAATGTTGAATGAAAAACTGTTAGGCGTTCAAAGGAAAACACTAATGAAATTTAACAACGAATGCAGGTGACTACTGAAAAGGGAAAAACGAAAAACGATGAAATTAAATAATGATTTAGTATTTTCGGTGTAACACATAAATAGACCTTAAGGGTTTGAGGTATAGACTAATCATATACCATATATTTTTTTTTATTTTTACAACGGCTAGAAATCATCTTATCTATTTAAGGTTTAGTCAACAGAAATTCTGTAACTAGCATTTCATAAGGTCTATAATATTAGTTAGAAAGATTAAATTTTGTACTAAAAAAGATAACGAGCGAACTCTTGATCGCCTAGCTCAGTAGTGTTTGAGCACATGCCCAGGATGAACGCCAGCAAAGTAAATATACGCTATATTCTACGATTTTTCTTAGATAAAGGCGAAAACGCATATCAAGTAACAATTAACAGTAACAGTTTTTTGGTCGATTTCGTTGCGATGATTTTTATGTAAAAAATGCTCCTCGGTAAAAAATATGTCGATCAAATAAAGGAAATCGTTTCGATTGCCCAGTAGCTAAACATTACGCAAAAGCAGTTCAGAACCACATGAAAAAACTGACTACTCAAAGAAGTTCGATGTAAGGGTGTCACGTGAGTAAACGAGACAAAAGCTCATGCACCGAATTTTTGAAGTGGATGGTGAGGGGTGATGAAAGTCAAACGAAAGCGCCAGGATCGATGGCCAAACATGGTTTTGTTGTATGTTTCGTAAGATTGGCAAGGAATCATCACTACGAGGTGCTCCATCGATAGTGATACGCAAGAAGCTCCGAATGCTTGATTTTGAACTCAGGCCGAACAATAGCGCTTTACAAAATTTAAATATTGTTATCGAAGAACCCAAAGCATCATGTCTGCTCTCTGTAGGCCGCCTAGCCTAGAATACCAAAAATTTTTCAACCCTCTCGAAAGTAGATCCTTAGCCGGTAGAGACTACAATGGCAAGCACACCTACTTTGGTACATGCCACCACACACCAAAAGCAAAAGTTGTACGCTACAATAATGAGTCTGGCCTGCAGATAAAGAAAAATGCCTTACTTGATCGTCAAAGACTTCAGAGCCACTGAAGTAACTTGACATTGCAATGCATTATGGGCGAAAAGGCTAAATTTTTTAGGATTTTTAATGATTTTTCAAAATAAGATAACCTATGCGACATTTTGTTCGTAAGCTTGTTACCAACGAGATGCCAACATCAATATACCCCTCTCGTAGAAGGTTGTGACCCTATTGGCAAAAAACTCGGAGAGCCAATTTCCACAGGCCTCTCTTTCGGCCAACTTCTCACCATTAAGCGCGTTCGCTATGGACAGGAAAAGATGGTAATCACTTGGTGCCAGGTCCGGACTATAAGGTGGATGCATTAGAACCTCCCATCCGAGCTCCTGAAGCTTCTGGCGCGTCACCAAAGGCGTGTGTGGCCTGGCGTTGTTCTGATGGAACCCAATTCGGCCTCTTCTGGATGAGTCCTGCCTTCAAGCGGTCCAGTTGTTGGCAGTAGAGGGCCGAATTGAGCGTTTAGCCATAGGGGAGCAGCTCGTAGTAGATGATTCCTTGCCAATCTCTCCAAACACACAGCAAAACCTTCCTGGCCGTCAATCCTGACTTGGCCCCCGTTTCCGCCGGCTCACCGCATTTCGACCACGAACGATTTCGCTTGACGTTGTTGTAAGTGATTCACTTTTCATCGCCAGTCACAAAACGCTTCAGAAATAGGCCAATTTTGTTGAGATTCAGCAGCGATTCGCAGATTGAAATTCGGTCCATCATGTTTTTTTGCGTTAGTTCGTGTGGCACCCAAACATCGAGCTTCTTTTTGAATCCAAGGTTACGCAAATGGTTCTAAACGGGTTTCTGGCTTATCTTTAGTTCCTCAGCAATTAAATAAGTGCTCACGTGACGTTCTGTCTTCACTATTTCCATGATTTTATCGCAATTTTCGACGACAGGCCTCCCGACGCATGGTGCATCTTTGACATCGAAATCACCGGAACGGAACCTAGCAAACCACTTTTGTGCTACACGTTCGTTTACAGTATCGGGCCCATAAACTAAATTAATTTTTTCAGCCGCTTTGGCTGCTTTTTCGTCTTGATCGAAGAAAAATTGTAAAATATAGCGAATTTTCTCTTTGCTGGTGTCCATCTTTGATGAGCGCTCACAACTTACTGAGTCAATCAATCGAAAAACTGTCAAAGACAAACTTTTAGCGCGAATAAACACGTTTTCAGCACCGTATATTATGACATGGTGCGACACGTAACACTAGTACTATGGACAATAACGTCATCTCTTAGATAAAAAACGAACGAACCAATTACTTGACCTAATATTGTCATAGAATTTTGTTTATCAACAGTTAAACCACACCTTCAACCCCTTCGCCCACACCCAAGTGGAATTATTATTTTTTTCAATTTATTGTTTTGAAAATTTATTTACAAATAGATTTAATCTTCTTCATCATCCAACCCAATTTCTAAATAATCATTAGAATCATCAGCCGAGTCCGAATCTTCTTTTTCCATTGCCGATATGATTGCTTTACAGTTTGGTGGCCGGCAGGAGTTTTTTCTTTAATTTCTTTTTTTGCCTTTCACTTAAACAAATACTTAATATTAATTATTTATTAACATCGACCATATTGGTTACGAGGACATTTTTCTGGCATGTTTTTATTACTTGCTCCTTGCTTATCCAGGGGCAAGAGGAATAATCATCGGAGGTTTTCGATTTCCAGTTTGTTCTTTTCTGACGACTTTTAAAGTATTAACCAAATCATCTGCTGCGTTGAAAAGTTTATGTTCGATGCAAGATCACTTGCTAATTTATGCTTTAAGTGCATTCCAGCATGTGAGTAATTTAATTTTGGTCTACCCATTTTCGAGGGAGATGGATTAGTAAGCTCTTAATCCAAGGTTATAATTGATGTTTTTTCCAAAAAATGGAGGGACCTACAGTTTATACTAAGCCGCTTTATTTCATATTAGAAATACAGTCGGAGGGGTTGACTTCCCTGCAGAGGGGTGACCGCTATTTAATTTTTTTATTTAAATTAATTTTCTATAACTATATGTATATTCGGAGAGTTTGACATTCTCTGCCATTCTAGCCATGACATTAAATTATTTAAGTTTTATTTCTTCTTGAAAAACACTTGTCTAAAGATAAATAGGTGACAACTCTATTCCGAAATATTCTACCAAATATTCTTGAAAGGCCTTTCGTTTAGTATTTAATATAATATTTTGACTGATTTAATTTATTGTTTGTTGGCTGCCTTTCTATTTGTACGAAGATGGCATTTTTAAATATCTGCTATATTTAAGTCAATTTTATTTTTTGATCAACTCTTTAAGAAAAGGTCAAACTACACAAGAACACTATTCGAGCTTTTTTGAGCGCATGGCTACATACGATTTTCACTTTCATTTAAGCCTCACTAAGCCAAAATCTAAAATTATTCAATTTCTTAGTATCATATATGTGTATGTATATGTACTGTGTAGTATATGTATATCCAATAAACTCCAAAATTCACTCAGATGTCTTTGACGTTCACTCAAACCTCTTGCATTTTGCAAATATTTCAATTTAGTTAAAAGTTCATTTGTGTTGCTCATACGCAGTGGCGCAAATAAGCTTCTTTGTCAGTGTGATATACTCGTATGAATGAACGTATGTATTTATTGCTTCTACTTGAGTACACAATTCAAATCAAACTTACTTATTGTAAAAGTTAATATACTACATACATACATGCATAATATAAATTTATTGCATAAACTTACATACATACGTGTATACAATCATACCATATACAAGATATAAGCTCGAATATTAAATAGATATATTGAACTTTTATATGAGAGCAATGTGAATGCAACACAAGACAACGCTTCAGCTCTTCCAGCTGTTGACAATTTTATTGTAATTTCTTTATATGTATGTGGCAAAGACATTTGAATGAAGGAGAAGAAGAAGAGAAAAAGTGCGTATGCAATTTATGGAAGGGAAGTGCAAGTGTTCAATTTCCATTTACATAAAAATGCAATATATTATTTCTTTACAAAATGTAAGACCACTAATAGTTATTTAATAATATCAGTGGCTGGAGTATTGACAAAAAAAATAATAAGGAAATAAAGGATAACAGAAAAGAGTAAATTAAAATCAAGAATAGTAATTATGAAGATTACTATTTATTTTAAACTAGTGATTTCTATAAATTCTAGACTTTTTCTGAATTTACTAGGTCTGTTAAATATCAAACGGATCAAAAAAATGGTTTACTTCACAATCTGGTTTAGTAAAATATTCCTAAAAAATTTCGTACGCCATTTTAAAGAACACAAATTCATATTACTATTCGCATAGATATACTCATACATTCCATTAAAATAGATAAACTAATCGATTTCCCTATAATCGCGTAAGCGGTGTTAACGCCAATAAAGAAGAAGAAGAAGAATCGATTTCCCATAAAACCCCATTGTTTTAAAATTTACAACCAATTCGTGAAAGCACTTAAACTCATTTTTATTATGCTTGATTACCTTAAAAGTGATGAAATGTGAATTCGCCTGGGAATATGCTACACCATTATTTATACACATACTTCTGTGATGGAGTATTCCGTTTTTATTCAGCTAATATTTACATTTCCATGATATATACACAGGAGAATATATATATATATATATAATGCATAAGGTATGAAGAATTGTATTCTACATAATTTATAACCATATGGACTTATGATTGTGTGTGATAACATTTTTGAGCTGCCACTAAAAATCCTCATGCCGCTAACAGTTTTCAATTTGTGCGCAATTAAGAAGCAATTAAGCGCATTTTTCATTCGCCATTAAAATTAAATAAAACTGACGACGGAAATATATGGGACAAAACAGAAGAGAATGGCTCAATATACATAAAGTATATGTCAGCATACGCTATGGAAAATGAACAAATACAGTAACAGGATTCAAAGAAGAATGATGTAAAAAACCACTTGAAATAGTTCATTTTGTGTTTTAACGTAATTTTCTTTAAATTAATCATTTTATTTTATTTTTAAATAATTTAATTTTATTTCTTTACTTTATATTTTTAATTAATTTAAGTTTTATAGTTTATTTTTATTTAATTTAATTTTCTTAATTTTTATTAATTCATTTTATTTAAATTTATTTTAAATAAATTCTATATTTTATTTTTTATTTTTTTTTTCTTTTGTTACTTACACGTATATCAATTAATTTTATCGTATTCTCTTTTATTTTATAAAAATGGAAAAAGAAGTCTGATGAAGAAAATTAGTGGTGGTTGTTAAAATAGCAGCTGTAACTTATACCGTCCAAATTGTTGTTGTATTTTTTTCAGCACCATAAAACTAAACTTATTTTTTTATTTTAATTTTATTTTATTTTACTGTATTTTATTTATTTTCTTTTATATTATTTTATTTTATTTTATTTTATTTTATTTTATTTTATTTTATTTTATTTTATTTTATTTTATTTTATTTTATTTTATTTTATTTTATTTTATTTTATTTTATTTTATTTTATTTTATTTTATTTTATTTTATTTTATTTTATTTTATTTTATTTTATTTTATTTTATTTTATTTTATTTTATTTTATTTTATTTTATTTTATTTTATTTTATTTTATTTTATTTATTTTCTTTTATATTTTTTTCTTTTATATTATTTTATTTTATTTTATCTTATTTTATTTCAATTTAGTTTAGTTTCATTTATCTCTATTTTCTAAATGTTTTTAATTTTTTTATTATTTTATTTTATTTTAATTAATATCTTTTTTATTTTATTTTGTTTTATTTTATGTAATTTCGTTAAATTATATTTTACTATATTTATATAGTTTTATTTCATTTTATTTTATTTTATTTTAATTTATTTTATTTCAATTTAGTTTAGTTTCATTTGTCTTTATTTGCCAAAAGTTTTTAATTTTTTTATTATTTTATTTTATTTTACTTAACATCTTTTTTTAATTTATTTTATTTTGTTTTATTATATTTTATTTTTTTTATATTATTTTATTTTATGTTATTTTATTTTACTTATTTCATTTTTCTTTATTTTATTGTATTTTATTTTATTTTATTTCATTTAAATTATTTCGTTTTATTTTATTTTATTTTGTTTTATTACATATTTTTTTTTAAGGAAATTGATTACAATATATTCCTTAAAATAATTTCAAAAATACCCAAGTGCGGAGTTAGTAAAACCTATTTCGGTTTACTTCTGGGTATTCGTACACTCAGCACTCTTTTGGCACAGGAAATTCCCAAGGCTGTTATCTGGTGACTTTTCTGCCCAATATTTTTGATAACTCGCTGCGAAGGCTCTCAGTTTAATATCTTTCTGCTTTCTCTCTTAATATCAAATAAAAGTTTAGAAATTATTGTTGAAGATTAATTTTCTCCACAGCTTCCCAACACGGAGTTTGGCGTTTAATCAAAGTATTGCTCGTCAAATTATAATAAACTAAACTAAAAATGATTTATGAAAATTCATGCATATATAATTTATGCTATTTTAACTTGTCTATATAACCAATAAATTTTCGCTGAAATAAACGTGAAGTAATCAATGTCCGCCCCACTTACCAATCATAAGTATTTGCTTATTTAAGTATTCAGCAAAAGGTATTGAAATATGCCAATCACGATTTGGCGATAATTCATGGAGCTCAGCTATGTTAGAGATGACATTGAGGTGCCCGTGTCGCATTTTGACAGCCATTTTAAAAACATATGTTTGTATAAGTGTAAGTATAACAAGGAACTTGTGGCAAGTGGCAGGTTAGCTGTGGCAAAAAGGTGCTAAGGTCACGTGCGCAAGCCAATGGGGGCAGCGTAAGTTAAATGTGGAACGAAAGTTTTGAGTTGGTAAATCGAAAAAAGTGAAAAATTAAAGCTATCAACAAGCTTACATAAATGACTGCTTTTTATGTGATATTTTAACACATTTTTTGACTATTATTATGTTAGCTGTCCTAGGTGAAAGAAATATAAATTACAAGAATTACTTAATTAATGTTCTTTTAATAGCTATTTGACGGAGCTTTTTTGTGGCAATTTCATTGATCCCACTTTTCGTCCATAGACACGAGTAATAAAAGTAGAGTTGCCAAGTTGATGTTTTAAGACTCAAAGAGTTCATTGAAAAACAAAATTTACTTTATTTGATGGGAAAGTTTTGTTCAATTATGCAAAATAGTACTATTTTAAAACGAGTTTTAAAATCACCCCGGGCCAATTATCTGGTATGGGACTAACTGAGAAATACTGCAGTAGTAACTTTGTTTCAGAAAATGGTAATATAGCTATCCATAGATCTAGTGAAAAACTCTTTCTTATAACAATCAGAATCTTTTGTACAGAAGACTGCGCTTAAATGTTGTATGCTTTACTTGTTCAGGTCAGAGTAACTCCAAGTTATTTTCAGTCATGAGCGTCAGCTCCACCTTTTTAAAATGGAAAAAGCTCAATTTTGATAAAATGTCGACGAAAATAGGAGACTTTCTTAAAGGAAATTGTGCGGTTTCCATATTATCTAAGCTCAAATCATTTCATTTATCTATTCTTGCCTATAATTATAACTGAGGTTCTTTGTTACCTCTCACGAGTAAGAATCGTAAAAAGGCACTCCTATTAAGAATTAAGTATGTAAACAAAGAAGTGGAAGCATTTTAAGAGAAAATTCCATATAATAGCATAGCTTCTTCCTAAATCAAACCTTGGTATTTAATCTGAAGTCCATGGCATGCACAATCATGAGGCTGAAAATAAAAGTCTCATACGCCTTTTCGAAGAAGTGTAAGTACATGAGAACAAAAGTAACATTCTCGTTGGATTTCCGTCATTATTTATACCTGGCACTACGTACACTTCGTTGAAGTTAGTTCTAAAATGCAATATAAAGGGTGGTTAAATTGTAAGGGCCGATGTTGAATGTGAACCACACCTAAACGCCAAGTTTTTTTCCGAATTTAATTTGACATTTCTCTATTTCAGACTTACTCAATTTGAACCATGGAGAGATACACAATCCAACAACGTGTTAAAGTTATCCAGACTTATTATGAAAATTTTCGAAGAAAATCATCTTCAGTGATGAGGCACATTTTCACCTCAGTGGATTCGTCAATAAACAGAATTGCCGCATTTGGGCGAATGAGAATCCAAGAGTGATTGTCGAAAAACCAATGCACCCACAAAGAGTGACTGTTTGGTGCGGTTTATGGGCTGGCGGCATCATCGGGCCGTATTTTTTCCAAAATGAGGCCGGTCAGGCAGTTACTGTGAATGGTGTTCGCTATCGTGAGATGATAACGAATTTTTTATGGCCACAATTGGAAGATATGGATGTGGACGATATGTGGTTTCAGCAGGACGGTGCCACTTGCCACACAGCTAACGAAACAATGGCTCTTTTGCGCAACAAATTCAATGGCCGTGTTATCTCACGTAATGGCGATGTCAATTGGCCCCCAAGATCATGTGATTTGACACCGTTGGACTTTTTTCTCTGGGGTTATTTGAAAGAAAAGGTGTACGTCGATAAGCCAGCAACAATTCAAGAGCTAAAGGATGAGATAATTCGGCACATTTACGGCATAGAAACTCCATTATGCCTCAGCGTCATCGAAAATTTGGACCATCGTATGGAGGTGTGCCGCCGAGGTCGCGGCGCTCATTTGGCCGATATTTTGTTACATACATAATTGAGTAATACCAATATATCATAATAAAATAAAATTTCAATAATATCCTAAATAGTTTGTGTTTTATTCAAAATCAACATCGGCCCTTGAAAATTTAACCACCCTTTAATTAACAGAATAGTTCGACCCACCAATTATCACCAAGCTAATCTCTTTAAAAAATATATTATGAATAATATATTATACAATCATTTTTTCGCAAACTCTGTCTCCTCAAAATATATCCAAGATACGCTACCGAAAGAAATCCACCACTAAGCGCCACCCTTCCCCCGATAAGGCCATTTCTCAATTTAGCATTCACTACAACAATTTGGCAACTCTTCTTAGTCAACCTGTCTGAACTAATCACTCAAGTGTCTCCACGTACTGTTTTTGCATCCACAACCTCAACTTCTCACTAACAAAATGCTTGGCAAGACCGAACCTACCACAACAAGCTGCCACAATAATGTAACTCATTACCAAACTCATTTACAGCATTTAACGTATTCATCACGGACATGATAAGACAGCAAAAATACTATGTAAGGGAAACAAAAAGAAGAAGAAGAAAAAGTAGCAGGCGACAAAGAAGAGGAAGAGCAAGCGTTAAGCCAAGAGTAAAAATAAAAAGCCCACACAAGTCAACAAGCATGCAAGGTACATGCAGAGCTCGCAAGAAGCTAACAAAAAGAAAACAACAACTGTGGCATAAAGTTGGCTGCGTTGCTGGTGTGAGCTTGGCATGCAAAGAGCGCACGACTTGCCAAATCACTTTCACCTTAATAACGAACCGTCAAGCACAAATTCATAAATGAACAGGGATTCAAGACAAATTTACAACATAATAGCCAGGCACAAGGCCAAAATAGGCGGGTTCAGGAGAGAGATGGAGAGCGTAGTGTAAGGGAAGTGAGCGGAAATAAGCAATTGTGTAGAGCACACGGCAGGCACCGAGCCAGGGACAATGACAATATGGAAAGGAAGTGGAAAACACCAAGCACAGACAAACCGACAATTAGACATATTGGATGGCGAGTCTAGCGACAGGAAATAATGAAAAGGACACCACTGATGGCACATACAAACATACAAGACACACACACTTGCATACACTGTGGTACAACCAGACAAATAAAAGAGTAGTCTATACAGCTAGCACATAATTGTATTTGAGTAATATTTATACACAGTCTTTGATATATCTATAGATATGTGTGCGTAAGCGAAGGTAAACTCTACTCTACTTGCCAGGCATCAAAGGGGCAAATAGCTGACCTGGCGCCAGGATTAAGTGACAAGTTATGAGCACTGAAAACGCTTAGTCATAAATGGAAGATGTTGCCTTTACTCAAGCATGGTCATACCCAAATTGTATAATTGTATAGTGTGTTTCAAAATCATAGTACAGGCAAAAATTTAAAAGTTTTCAATCTAAAATAAGTTATATTTATTCTTATTTAATTACACTGTATTTTATTTTACATTACAACTATCTACTATTAATTAATTAAATATTTAATTTTTTAGGCTCTATTTAATCAGCAATATTCTAGTTATTTCGTTTTATTTAATTTTATATAATTAATTTATTTTATTTTTTTATTTTATTTTATTATTATACAATTCAATTTTATTTTACTGTATAATATTTTCTTTCATTTTATTTTATTTTTTTAATGTATTATTATTATTTTTTTATGTAATTATATATTTTATTTATTTTTCTATTTTATATCGCGAGTACTATTATTATGATATGTGGATGTTACTTGAGAGTTTTGGCTTTGGCTTTTTATAACTTGTGTTTTTTTGGGTTCTCCTTTACTAACAATTTACATGTGTTTATATTTGTATTGTTCCTTACAATAACAATTACATGAGCGAATGTTGGCTGAGGTTTGTGTACACGTATGTGCATCTACATCTGCTTGTTGACAGCATAGAAGACCGTCGGACGGTTTTTTCGTTTATCTTTTGTTTAGCTCTTCGTTATGTAAATTGCAGAGATTATATGCACTGATTTAGGATGAATTACAATTGGCTTATGGCATATTAGCTTCATGATATTAAAACGTACACTTGTACTCTACCCAGTGGGGTACCACTGCGTAGACGTAATATAAAATGCGTTTTTAATGAAGTGTCATAAGAATCTTTTTTGTTATGGTTATGGGCGTGACTGTGTCACGTATCGTGGCCTGTCAACAAAAGTAAGAGGATTTTTACAGGTGAACCGAATAAAAGGACTCACAGATATGGCTATAATAACTTTAATTACTAAATATGTATATGTAATAATTGCTCATCAGATACAGCAGTTGCTTTTTTTTATTTTTCAAAACTTAACGATAGTAATCAACGTTTACGATAATAATTAAAGAAGAATAATAGAAGCCTTAAAAAGTACTTTTTGTGCAATAATTACACACATAAAATCACTGTTCTCTGCTTTCATAGGTCCATTGAACTGAATTTGAACTAAAAATATTTATTTAAATAAATTGAAAATCTTTCCGAATTCATAATTGCAAAAATATCTAATTTTTTATTACTTTTACCCTTTGAGATTTGTTTAAACCATAACAATTTTATAAATGCCAAATTTAGCAACAAAATAAGTTATACTCCACAGAGATTTTTCTATTTAACTTTTCACATAA
Source organism: Ceratitis rosa (assembly GCA_037013455.1). Taxonomy (NCBI): domain Eukaryota; kingdom Metazoa; phylum Arthropoda; class Insecta; order Diptera; family Tephritidae; genus Ceratitis; species Ceratitis rosa. Next base: position 34,174,125 of record JAWMAG010000006.1, on the reverse strand, counting down.
CATTATTAGAGTAAATTCAATGCTCTACAAGGAGAAAAAGGTTCTAGCTTGCAGCAAGCAACCATTGAACAAAATTGCAAAGAGCGGAGGGTGTAAGTCAAATGAATGTAGCGAAATGAGAAGTACTGGTCCATTTTGAGTAGCCCATCACAAAAAATTATGAAGGATGAAAATTGTTTGCCAACAACATAGCCTATTGTTGGTAGGCTGCTGGCAGTTGATTTTATTGTTCCTATTATGTTTTCCGTTGGCAATCCAAATAAAGCTTTATTATTATACCTTTCAGGAAAAAAAAGCTTAAATATAAAACTTAATTTACGTTATAAAATTTTTACGAACATGAAATAAAATGCAATAAAATAAAACAAAACAAAATAAAAAATATAATTAAATATGAGATTAATTAAAATAAAATGAAATAAATTAAAAAAATATAAAATAAATTTAAAAACATATTAAATTAAATTAAATCAAATTAGAAAAAAGAAATAAAATAAAATTAAATTTAATTGTTTAAATTAAATTAAATTAATTTAAATTAATTTAATGAAATAAAATAAAAAAATAAAATACAACAGCATAAAATAATATAAATAAAAATAGAATTTAATAAAATACATCTGTGATATGTTCCTCTTGCAGGTCACTAAAAAGCTCTCCTTTGAGGAACCGTCACCAACTATGGAACCGCTTTCGCATTACTTCAAGGCGACCTTTCACAAATCTCGTCTTGAAATTTACAATTCAACACCTTCTTTAATGTCCCGGTTTTTCTCTGCTGGGATGATGTTGTCCGCTCTCAGAGCACCTACCAGGTTTTCCAGTGCCTCTCGGTTCATTTGCCAACATCTGCACTAAAAAAATTTGTGCTCAGTACAGTCTTTGGTAGCGTCATTGTATATACAGGACGATTGTACTGCTTTACCCATTTTACGCAAGTATTACCAGAAGTAGCCATATCCAGATAACATCTGCCTGGTATTATACAATAGTTCTCGTTACCGTTTAAGTCTGCCGCAAGTTTGTCTACCCCAGCGACTCTGTCATCGGTTGTACGTATCTAGCTTTATGTCGTCTGTTATCGTGTTTCTTCGGGTTGTCTTTTTATATACCATTTCTGCTGCGTATTCATATTGTTGTAACGTTGCTTGTTTCATTGTTCATAGTAATAGCTCGGTTTTGCCACATTTGTGTTTGTGTTATTAGCTGGTTTAGTTTTCTCCGCTCGTTATTCGGCATCTACAGATTTAATATAATATGTCGTTGTAGCTGACATTCCATAGATCAGTGCCGAGTATCGATCCCTGTGCTGCACCAGACGTCATCTTTAGGATTCAGGTGCCATCCGTGGACTGGTATAGGAGAACTCTGGCTTCTTACCATTAAGCTTAGGTACTTAAGGATATAAAAATTAAATTAAATTCTATTAAGTAAAATTAAATAAAATCAAATTATAAAATATATTAAAATATAAAACAATATAAAGTAAAACTAAAAAAATTTTAAATATTGTATAATCGAAAACCATTGAGTCCAATTCATAAAGGGTATAAAGGCACGCCAATGCCTTTTTCCTGCTTTTTATTTATTTTTTTTTTGTTCACCAACGAACTGAACAAAAGAAAAACACATTAAAATTAAGATTACGTAAACTGTTATGGTTAAGCATATTTTATTGTTGTTGTACATTCTTAGTTCTGAGTGCGCGGTTGAAAGCTACAGCTTTTTGTTACAAAAGGACTCTCTCACTTCTATTGTATTAATTTGTTTTGCACTTGTTTTGTTTAGTGACGACTATATTAAGGAGAAGATGTTTTTCAAAAGCGCAATTATGGAAAAGGAGGTAGGGATAGAGTGAAAGCAAAGGTGGCGAATAGTTTAAATAAATTGGTTAATTATCTAATTAAAGCAGATTGCTTTATATACGCTGGGGTTAATGAGTATAGTTGAAGCCCTTTATAGCTGACCTATTAAAAAGGTAACTAAAACAAAGGCAAAAAAGACAAACGAGGCAAAAAGTAATTATGCATCATTTATAATATTACTAAAAACTTTTTTAACAAGCGAATGAAACTTTTAATTCTAGCTAAAAATTAGTATATATAATTTCTTTTTTCGCATGTGTTTTTTTTTTTTTGGAATTTATTTGCGGCACCATAATAATACTAAAAAATTGCATGGCCAGAGGCCAACATGCTATTCCCATTGTGTGATTCTAAGCGCTTTATTACAGCTTAGAGCAAAAAAAAAAAGTTAAAACTCATAATACTGTTTTGCTATACACATGTGCATTGCCACTTTGGCCATAAAATGAAGTTATTAGTAGCTGCAAATTCATTTCAAATAACATAAAATGGAGCGCCGCATCGCGCACCAACAAGAGGTCTTAAGCTGCTTTATGGTCAATGTACATACGAGTACATATATACGTATGCTAGAATGTGTGTGTGTGTGAAATTCAAGTAAATACCATTAGACTTAAGTTAACCCTTTTTCACGGCTCAATGGTAATTAGCTTAGAATAATGGAAATTTCAGTGGAAATCGCTGTTAATTTCACTTTTTAAAATATTTTTTAATATTCACTTACTATTAACACTGATAAGCCCTTAATGGACGTGAGCTAGTTTAAAGTCTTTTTGTGCGTAGGTAATTACGAGTATGTTCTTAACAAATAATACTGATGATTGGATGTTCGGTACTCAAATTCAGCGAGATTCTTCTTTAACTGCACCTTCCAACGGTGTGGAGATTTTCCTCTTCCTCTGCTTCCACAGGCGGGTACTGTGTCGAAAACTTTCAAAGCTGGAGTATTCTTATCAATACAGGCGACATGATCTAGCCAGCGTATAATTCATACAGCTCATCATTCTATCGTCTACGGTATTTGGCGGTCCCAACTTGCAAAGGACCATAAATCATTTGCAAAACTTTTCTTGAAGAGTCCGAAGGCCGATTCATCAAATTTCGAAGTCTAAGATTTGGCGCATGGTGAATATCCGGTCAATTCACACATTACACTCGATGGGACTTTGTATGCGATATTTTTGGTAATTGGCGCATGCTGGGAGGACCTCGTTTTTTTGTGGATTGAACAGAGCACACTTAGGTTCCAGCCGTCGGGCATCGTTTCATCCAATCATATTTCGCAAAAAAGCTAATGCATGTACTTTATCAGTTCTTCGCTGCGGTATTTGAATAGCTTGGCCGGCAATCCATTGGCCACCGCCGCTTTGTTATTTTTCAAGCGGGCGGTTGCTATTCGAACTTTTTCATAGTCGGGCAATGAAACATATGTTTAATCGTCGTCGTTTGGAAAATCGTCATCCCCATCTCATGATGTTGCACTTTCATTGTCATTTAGCAAGCTGAAGAAGTGTTCCCCCTATTCAGTTATTAGATCACCTACAAGGTTATGCTCCGGTCTTGAAATCTGCTGTAAGCACCCGTATCTTTTCGTACAATTTTTGAACAGCTTCTCAAGCTGTTTATAGTGACGCTTCTCGGCCTCTTTCTGTAATGCGTTGTAGTTTACTTAAGAATCATTTTCGAATGATATGAGAGACAGTCATATTCTACTAATGCATCTGGCTAGAGCTAAGTTATTTTTAGCGAATTACGAGTACTTACAATGAAGCAAGGATAACTTATAAGAGCCCCTGGTGAGAACCTCTGCTGCACTACGCTTTAGAAATCGAAGAAAATAGTAAGCATTGCTTTTATTTGTGATAGAATTTGTCGTGCATATTTCGGTCTTAGGTCTCCTGGGTTCTTCCATAGGGCCAATTGGGATCTGCTTTTGTTGTAATAACCATGTACTTGTGAATCATCTTCAGTTTCGATCAAGATCATGATTGACTTCGTTTAATAATTTCTGAGCGATTTTCTTTTTTTTTCGAAAACTGGAAAATTTAAAAACGAACTGCTTGATTGTGATTTTGTGAAAAGCTTGAAAGCGTTGTAAACCTTATATTGTCTCGGGGTACTCTCACCGTATGCCACTGGCAACACTTGAAGTGTAGTTGAGCACTTGATTTCTTCTTTCTCCCACAAATTATACGAAACAACATTCTCATGTTGCTACAAAAATGTTAAACTAATTTTAAATTGAAATTATTTGTAATATAAAATTTCTTATACTAATTGAAAGCTCTAGCTCCCAACCAATTTGAATTTAGCGTTGGCAAAAATAAAACAAATACACAGTTTAAACTCCAAAAAGAAATCTGCAATTTCATATACTCTCTCTATAGGAATCTCAGCAGCGAACCGCAATGAAAAAAAATAAAACACAAAATCATCACAGCAAGACTAAAGAAAGCAGCTAAGAAATACTAAGTGGTATCAGAAAGCAAACGTTGAAGAGCAATCTCAAAAACGCAGACAGCACAAAAATCTCTATGGTTGGAAGAAAACAATTAGTTCAGCATAATTGGCTTTAATTGCTAAAAGCACCGTCGTAACGTGCCTTGCCTTACCATCCGAAAGGCAGAAGCTGAAGAGAAGGCAGTCAAGCAACAAGCAAGTCAGCAATTTGACTTTGCTATGAAGCTGGAAAAAGAAATGATAAACAATAACAACAGCAAAGATAATGAAAATATTGTAGTAAAAGAAAGCAATAAATCTGCTGAAAAAGCTAAAAGCCAAAGTGACGAAATAAATACGCAAATTGGTTATTTCCACTCACACGTTTGCGGAGATCGCTTGGATGCTGAAGGCACTCATAATTCTCTCTGGATGCCCAAAGGCAGTTGGCTATTAAGTGGGCACTCATGATATGTTTGCTTTGGTATGTATTTATGTCTAATGTATGTGTGTGTGTGTGTGTGAGTTCGTGTGTCTCTAAGGCGTCGGTAATTGCAACTATGGCATTTCGGAAGCGGAAACAAGCAATTTAGAACCATGTTAAATATTATATTAGTCAAACTGGTCGAGGTAAGTAGTAATAAATGATTTCGTGCTGCTAGACGACTGAAGCTTTAAATTATGCAATAGTATTAAGAAAAATTTAGCTCATTATTTATAATTATAATTAAATATTAAAGGTGGCCGCCGTAGCCGAGTGGTTAGCATTGCAATCTGGTCCGAGCAACATACAAAATTATTGAAATTTAATTCTTTTAATTGTGGTCGCACCTCGGCAAGGAATGCTAAACACTCTGCGTTTATTTCTGACAAGAATTAAAAAAGGTCCTCATAAAAATCTACCGACCGTTTGAAGGCCACATAGAATAAACAGTAGGCCCCTTTATTTGTTGAAAAAAATATCAAGTCGCAATCCAACTCCACTCCAACCTTTTTTACGGCCAGGTGTTCATGCAATATCGAATGTATGCTGGTGGGAGAAATGCATAGGAATGCCTCTATCTGAAGGTTTGTTACATGATGGTCTTGCATTATCAGTTCACGTACGGCATCGATGTTTTCTGGCACAACGGCTGTTTTTGGACGACCTTCACGGAATTCGTCTTTGAGCGAGCGTCGGCCACGATTGAATTCGTTGTACCAGTTTTTCACAGTGCTATAGGATGGTGCTTCATAGCCATACAAAGATTTAAGTTCATCGATGCACTCTTGTCGTGATAATCCACGTCGAAAGTTGTGAAAAATGATCGAACGAAAATGTTCACGAGTTAATTCCATTTTTTGGCCGAGATGAATTTTTTAATTCCCTGTAAATAAAACAATTCACGATTAAATGACAAAACGTTCTGAGTGATGTTATGCTAAAAAATGTCAAACTTTCCAATGGAAATGTCAGATTGCACCTGGCAACACTTAGTGTTGCCTAGGCCAGACCTATATATAGCAGCCTACGTATTTGACTTAATTCAGATAATTCTAACTATGGTAAATAAAGATTTCAAATTTATGAAAAAAGAGGGTTACATATATATAAATATTATAGTGAAAACTAAAAAACAGACAGAAATTTTTCATTATTGACTTCTATTGTATAATTCGAAAAAGTTTTTGAAAAATTATTAAACAAAAAATAATTTAAATAAAAGTTGCGTTAACTACACTTAGCTCTTCCATATGTACACGTATACACGTACCTCAATACTTCTTTCGTATACACACCAACACGCAAATTCGCCACAATTTTCCACTTTACACCTGTTTTTAGCTTATCTTCTTTCCTGAATTCTGCCTCTTTTCCGTACCTTTTAGGTCTACCTTTCACACATTTATTTTCCCTTTTTTATGGTTATAAGTTTTACTTTGGTTTTAAATTCTTTTCGTAAACTCTTTGTTCGCAAATTAAAAAGGAAACTTATTTTCTTATAATTTACTTACTTTCTTCTTTGATTTGCTTGTTATTATGGCTAATGAAGTCAACTTTGCTTACAAGTGATTCATAAGATTTTCCGCGTAAGCAGTTAGTTGTGTGAATTCTTTTTCTGCTAACTTTCTTAATGTTAGTTAAAATTATTTTAATTATCTTCAGTTTCTTTTTATTACTTTTGGTCCGTTTTGTTTATAAAACTTAATTACGGTTATTTGACGTAGAAAAAGATGTAAAAGCATTTGATTTTTTTTATCTACATTTTATATACACAATTTTTAAGGAAAATATTTAACATTGTAAAAAATTGAAGTTTTAGTATTTTTCTTTTCTTCAAGTATGACAAAATACAAACTAATTTTAGAAGCTTCCTAAAGATATTAGTAAGAATATATAATGAGTTAAGAGATTTCATTTTAAATTCAGTTTCTAAAGTATTGAAAAATATAATAATTAACCAGACAACATGATAACCAAGCATATTTGAACATATCAGTCATTTTAATTTACTTTGATTTGCCACGGATTTATTGAGAAAACTCAATTCAATTTAACAGACAACGAAAAGGTTCTCGGTTAGAAAGGATAAAGCTTGAAATTGTTCCCACTGACAGTTGGAAAAAAAGTTTGAGCCAAAGGAGTAGGAAAGTGCATATGAGGCATTGATTTTAACGTATGATACCCCATAACCCGCTACCACGGTCCAAATGGGATAATTTTTCCACAGTTTTGATCTTATGTTCGTGTGCAAAAATCTACGAACATCCAAAAGTTACCAACTGATTAGCTTGAAATTATATTAGATTGTTCCTAAGGTTACTGGAAAGGTTTATACGAGAAAAAATGATCGGCAAGTGGACCAGGGATTGAGATATTTCATTTACTTGAAATTTGGTACATGGGTAGTTTTTTGCTTAGATTAACAAGAAGACTACTTATCTCTCGCGGAAGAGGATCAGAAACAGAACTATTCGAAAAAAATGTTTTTTTTATTCCACTTACTTCACAAATCATATTAATAGATATTCGCGTTTCGTTTTAGTTAAATATTTAGAAGATATGCCTAAGTGGAATCCTTTTGTTTTCCACAAATGGACCAGAGATTTGGAACCCAGTTCGATGTGCTCAATATTGGATATAGTATAGACCGTGCGCAGATATTTTCGTAGAGCCAAGTTATTATTCTGCGGTTGAGGATTACGTTCCAGCTTGAGTGTGAATAACTATGGATCCGAATGTCGTGTTTGGATTACCCCTAGGCATTGATATTGACATTTTCGTGAAAGTCTTTGAGCAGCGAAAGAGTGACCAACACATATCGATATTATAATAAAAAGCTTAATATATTGATGAATTAGGATTTTCTACCTTGGGAACATATCTACTATCAATGCAACGCTTCAAGTGCTTAGAGCATACATATTGTACATTTTGGTATCTTTTAAACATTCCAGGATAGTTATATTCCTTTTTGACAAGTCTTACACAAAAGAACTCTATAAGACTTAGAGCTCTCGGGAATATATATTTACCACCTGCACTCTCCACTACTTTCAGGGGGCTGTTTTGCTTAATTTCGTGAACGCATGACATTTTCAGGCGTAGCCTCGTATCGCGCTAAGTCGACGCCGCCCATAATGCTACAAATAATTTTGAATTTCCCTTCAGTTAATTAACTAACTTGATGTTTGCGGTGTTGACCAAGCCATATCCTCTCTTCTTCTTTCTTCGAAAACCAATAGTTTTGCTTGCAGTTGTGTCGAACAGTTGATAAGTCCTTTCAGAGATCAGGAGTACAGATTTTCCATGACGAACCTTCCTTGTATTTATAGACGAACATTCTTGCAGCGCAAATACGGATGCGTATCCTAGCAGCACGAAAGTAGTGGTCAGTGGTTCGAAGCACGGAAACTAGGCACATCTATCACAATATGATCAAATTGGTAAGGAGCCTTTCGATCCAGTGATTGCCAAGAGTCTTGATGAATTTCTTTGTGTCCAAATCTGGAATAACAGGTGGTCATATTTTGAGCCCCGGTGAAGTCGATCAGCCAGTGGTCGTCATTTGAAATGGGATGATGTCTTTCTTTATTGGAGTTAGTTTCTACGTAGCTGTTCCATTCTGAGTGCCAGATTTTCGACGTATTTATTTAGCGAGCCGCTCGCAGTTGCACCTCTGGTGTAGAGACGCTATAACTGGACTTCAGCCGAATATGTTAGAGTGGCTCCCCTGAAAATTCCTTATTTTGAGCAGAGATTCAAAGCTCCACGCCATTGGTATCCGCTTTATAAACAAAGGTTGTTCACGTTTCCATGGTGAGCAACGTGAACTCAATATTAGGATTTAAGTGTATCCCTGCAATTGTAACTGCACCCCATCACCACTCCAATGTACACTGCCATGTTCTTGGTTAATAAAAAATACTACAAAATTCAATATAAAAATGTATTTAAGTATATTTCTATCTCTTTATAAATTCCATTACATTTTATTAATATTATTATATTTTTTTTTATTAGTTTGGGATCAATCAAGTGTCGTCCAAATAAATGCTCATATGGTATAATCAACACACACAATACTCAATATTATATAAACACTCTTTATTAAAAATAATAACTTTCACAATCTGTGCCAAGCACCCTTTTGCGGTTATTTGTTTACTTGACCAAATAATACTCAAAGGCGATTGTAAAACCATAAATATAAAACAAAATTGATTTCTGAGTATTAAGTGATGGAAATCACCAAATGACGCCTGTTAAAATATACAATTTCTCTGAAACAATGGCAAACAAATGTGCAAAGATTTTCAAATATCTATATAAATATGTACATATATACGTATGTGTGTATGTATATATGCAATCATATTTTGATTTTAATTTGTAGTTTACTTGACAGTCTTTTCCTTTTGTTGTTATTTTATATACATGTAGTTCTTTATTATGCAAACAGTTGTGAAAATGTAACAATGTATGTACATGTACATAAGTGTTTGTATGTAGTTGATGTTTTCACATCTTCATGCTGTGTTCATGTTCACTTTATGCAAATCGAATTTCTAAAATTTATTGTTTTTCAAGTTGATTTCATTTTATTTCAAAAATTTCATTCAAATACATATATATGTTTATATGTATGCATATATGTGTGTATGCATATTACTGGTGACTTAGTTACCACATACAAAACCCACAACATGTTGCCAGAATGTGTGGAAAAAACAACAAAAATATACTGACTTTACTTCAACCCTAACCACGCATTAGGGTGAGTGAAAGCATGAAATGGCATTTAAAATTAAAAAGTTCCCACGTATATACATATTTAATTTGAATATTTTTTTTTAATATATTCTTGATCTGAAAAGTCCATATGATCTTAGAAATATATTTGCAATGAATACTAATTGTAATCTTCTTCTTTTTTATTGGCGTTGACACCGCTTACGCGATTATAGCCAAATCAATATAAGAGCGCCATTCTTCTCTTCTTTTCGCTGCCTGGCGCCAGTTGGAAATGCCAAGTGAACCCAGGTCACTCTCCACTTGATCCTTCCAACGGAGTGGAGGTCTTCCTCTTCCTCTGCTTCCACCAGCGGGTACTGCATCAAATACTTTCAAAGCTGGAGTGCTTTCATCCATTCGGACGACATGGCCTAGCCGCTGTCTCTTCATTCGCTGAACTATGTCAATATCATCGTATAGCTCGTACAGCTCATCGTTCCATCGTCTGCGGTATTCGCCGTTGATAATGCGCAAAGGATCATAAATCGTTCGCAGAACTTTTCTCTCGAAGACTCCTAGAGCCGACTAATCAGATGTTGACATCGTTCACGCTTCTGCGCCATATAGTAGGTCCGGTATAATGAGCGACTTGTAGAGCTTGGTTTTCGTTCGTCGAGAGAGGACTTTACTTTTCAATTGCCTACTCAGTCCAAAGTAGCACCTGTTGGCAAGAGTGATTCTGCGTTGGATTTCCTGGCTGACATTGTTGTTGGTGTTGGTGTTAATGCTGGTCCTTAGATAGACGAAGTTATCTACAACCTCGAAGTTATGGCTGTCAACAGTGACGTGAGAGCCGTGTCGCGAATGCGATGACTGTTTATTTGATGACAGGAGATATAGCGTCTTGTCCTCATTCACTATCTAGAGAAAGCAGAACTCACGGCGCGGTTGTTGAGGCCAATAATATCGTTATCATCAGCGTATGCCAGCAGCTTAACGCGAAGTCTATCCATCTCAGCCCATTTGGGGATGTTTCGCCGTTGAGGCTGAATTTACCGACAGTCATACCAAAGATACCTTCTTTGCCCACCCTAGCGTTGAAGTTGCCAATCACAATTTTGACGTCGCGGTGGGGGCAGCGTTCATAAGTGTGTTCGAGGCGCTTGTAATAGGCATCTTTGGTCAAGTCATCCTTCTCTTCCGTCGGAGTGTGGCCGCAAATTAGAGTGGTGTTGAAAAATTTTGTCTTAATGCGAATTGTGGCTAGACGTTCATCCACCGGAGTGAATGCCAGTACTTGGCGACGGAGTCTCTCTCTCACCACGAATCCGACACCAAATTTGCGCTCCTTTATATGGCCGCTGTAGTAAACTTCACAAGGACCCACCTTCTTCCGTCCTTGTCCCGTCCATCGCATTTCTTGGACGGCAGTGATGTCAGCCTTTAACTTTATGAGGGCATCAACCAGCTGGGCAGCGGCACCTTCCCAATTAAGGGACCGGACATTCCAGGTGCATGCCCTAAAATCGTAATCCTTAAAACATTTGTGGGTGTCGTCATCAAAAGTGGGGTCTCTCGTCCGAGGCTGAAATTGGCTTCACAAATTTTTTATTTATTATTTTATGTATAAAAACTTCTACTTATAAAGTTTTTGAATGTTAAAATTGTTCTTTGTTAGGAAAGGTACTTACATATGTTCGTATGTCTGTAAATACATTATATATCATTGAACCTTTTTATCTCTGTAGTTTTCGACCGTGCTCCTCCTCCAATACTTTTTATTAATTTTCCAATAAATAGAGACGAGCTTTTTATTTCACTCCGTGGGATTGCCATCTCTTGGCTATTGCAGCCACGATGTGCTATATATTCGACTAAATTAAACAGATTTTTTCAACACAAATTGTTCAAAAAGAATTTTGATTGTATCGAACAACAGTGCGTATACGTAACCTAACAAATTCCATAGGATGGTAGTGAATAAGAACGACAAGTGTATCGGGCTTATAATTATAATAAATAATATATCCAGAAAGAATTATTGATGTTGCAAATTAAAGATCTCTATTTTGGACCATGACCGCTTAAAAAAAATTAATAAACTTGAGAAGAAATAATTTTTACCCGCCTTTGTAAAGCAATTGACCCAAATTTTTTTATTTTTAATTTTTTACCGGCCTAAAAATATGATATAATCAGAAAACTATTATTTTGAATTCCTCTTTCAATTTTCAGCGCAATATCTTATACTTTAGAAATAATTTGCATTTAGACAAAAACACCAATAATAAAGTATACTCTGCAATCGAAGAAAAAATAACATCCAATGAGTTAGTATGCATTTATTCAGTGCTATCTGAAAGACCAATGTTTTTTTTCTTTTGTTGAAAATTAGATACAGTACGACAAAATCACTGAAAGTTTAGCATACGTATTTCAAGCAAGCGTCATAACACTTGTTTATTACGGTAGGTCAAAGAAAATTCATTATTTTTGCAATAGATAGCTTAATGAACTGTGCATCAAATTTTATAAAAGATTTCAGCTGCTCTGATCGCATACAAACAGTTTAACATGTGGCTCATTGTAAAGAGCATTCAGCTTTTAATTTCTGATAGCAATCGATAGCAAGTTTTTGCTCTTATATCCTCACCTCACATATGGCAAAAAAAAAATTTTTTTTGGGTTTCTCAACCCCCCCTTTTTTTTTTTTTTTATTTTTTGAAAACGTGACGTAATGTGGTGTTTGACTTCACTTTCACATATTTATTCAATAGTATGTAGGAATTATACTTTTCCAACAAATAGAGGGACCTACAGGTTATACCAAGCCACCTCCAAATGGCTGATGGTTTACACTCGGAAGCGACCGCAACTAGTCAATTTAGCTTAAGTTTTTATTTAAATTAATTTTCTATACTTTTATGAATGTTAATCGGACCAGAACTCGAACCCGAAAAGCCACCGCTATTTGTTGGAAAACATCAAGGCGCAAAGCAAAATTGAAGGAATTATATTAACGAACACATACAATATATGCATATATATACAAGGTAGCCTTAGTATAAACATATTTTATAAAGCAAAAAGAATTAAAAAATATTAAAGATATCCTCTAAAAATTATTCTATCTATGTCTTTTAAGACTTTATGCGGCTTAGAGTTGCCAGCTAATTAAAAAAAGTCACAAAAATCTCAAAGGACGGGTTTTAAAAAATTTGTTCATCAAGGAGAAGCTTTAAACTTAAACATATGTCGGAAAACCGTTGGAAGAAATTTATTTAAAAAATCAGTTTTATAAAATCCTTCTATATTTTGAGCCACCCAAACCATTTTTGAACACAATAAAGCGTTGCAAACGAAATTTTGCAGAAAAGATCGAATACAGTGCTATTTGGATTGGGGTTGTCCCTATCACAAAATAAATTTTATTTATTTCTTAAATAAGACAAATTAAACGATTGAAGGTTTTTCCATAATATAGTATAATTTAGTAAATTTTTCAGCAGAATTACGGCTGTCTATTGTTTTTATTAATTAGGAAAAAGTCGAGATATTTTTTTTATTACAAATTCAGATAACATCACCCTACTAAATAACATGTTTGTACATGTGTTTCGGTTGCATACAGTTATTGTTTTAGTAGTAAAAATCATGTTTCACTTTTGTTACACGAGTAGTTGAACAATTGTTGTTGTTTCACTGTTGCCTTTTTTACCAAAATTACATCAACATAACTCGAAATTGGTTGAATGCGCACTGTTACGTTTTGTCACTGTACATAAAATGTAAATATTAACAACGGTGTTGGCCAAAAACTTTATACCAAGGAGGGAGGGAAGTGACAGACACTTAACCTCCACGTATATGGGCAATCCCAAGTTGTGACCATTTGAGTATATGCATTTCATACTAGTGGGCAATTCGCCTCTGTGCTGTGTGTATATTCATATTTATGAATGTTTGTATGTTATATATGTATGTATATGGGTTAGTATATCAAAAAAAAACTACGCACCAGCACTTCATCGCTACACTCCGTACACTTCAGTTGGGATTTTACTATGGTTTTATTACTTTTTTACTCAACCCATCATCACATGTGTTGACAGCTGATACTTCTACCACCTCACAAGCTCCTACACCCCATACTCACACCAACTTCCACATTTAGCGTTTGCTACCATTTCTGAACTTGTACAACCGCATGACGCGCGTCCACTGCAAAGCCGCTGAAAATGTTACACAACTGTGCGGTTATGTGTCCAAGGGTTGCAGCTTTCTGTCTTGCAAACCCTTTCATGTTACTATTTTTCTGTTTGTTTATTCGGTTCTCTTGTTGTTTTGTTGTTTTTGCATATGTTTGCCTCTGAAAATCGAAAATGAAAGTGCCACAGATTCGTTGACGAGCGTGGGAAAAGAGTTTCGAGGAAAAAAGGTAGTAAAAGAAAAAAGAATTCATTTCAATTGCTGGTTACTCAGTTTCATTTCAACATCTAAAAGTTGTTCTATGGATTTGTAATTTAAAACTCTCATCTTTGGAGATATTTAATTAATGTAACAACTCATTCAATCAAGTTTCATCCAACTCGGTTAAACTGGTATAAATAAAATGCTTACATATCTTAAGGTACAAATTTTAGAACTTTACGCCAGGTTTATGATTTTTTGACCTTTGGAAGTTGTAGACATAACAATTTATAATAGCAAAGCGATAGTCTTTATATCAGAATGGCAGGTCTCCTTGGGATATTCATTCTCTCGTCAAAGGTACATATATCGACTTCAAGGCAAACATCGAGGGTATTGTGCTTCCGATGCATCGTAATAAAACGAGAACCAACTGGAATGTTGAGCTCGAAATCGAAGATCGACCCAGTAATAGAAAAAATTGATGACTGGTTGCATATTAGATAAGCTTTGGATAACAGCAGTGCTAAAAAAAGAAACATGAGGAGAAACTGTCGAACGTATAGAAAACTAGTTGGCTTTTTGGGACCAAGTTGTTAGCGTTAGTGGAACGGCGAGCATTAAAAAGTTATTATAGATAGACTATTCCCAGACTGCACTTATGGGTGGCAGCCAGGAACTCAGTGCCTCAAAGTTAGAAGACTGGATGAAAATATATTTGAATGCAAAGCACTGAGCATTTACAACCTTTCCAGTTATCTGAGCAGGGAGCTCTATAGTAACACTGAAATGATATCCTATTATATGGATCAATCATTCTGACACCTTTCCAGCAACTACAAAGCGCCAATTATATATATTTATTTATTTAATATATACAATATATTACATATATTAAAGTCAACCCATCTTTGGCCAAAACCTTTTAATCATAAGCCTCGATAAGAAGCTTGAAATGAAATTTAAGCTGCTAGAAATTCAATAGCAAACACATAGATTTAAAATCAAACAGCTTTTCCTCACTACACGCTATGTTAAAAAATGCAAAATAGAATAAACGACCAAAATACCGATCCACGTTGCAACAGCATAGAAAAATCTTCGCATAATAGCAATTCCTTCAACAGACAGGCATGAGAAGCTTGCTGCAACTATCTGGAAAGTATTTTGTTAACGCCAGCAACAACAACGAAATCTACAATAGTATTTATATACGCGGCAGCAGCACGTATACCTTCGCAAGAAATTATAGCCCAGCAGTCAAAGAAAGTAGTTGAAAATTACTTTGAAACTAATACACAAAGAAAGCTGGTCAGCAAATTGAATTTCTTCATGCAAGAAACTGATATTTTTAAGGCAGCAATTGAACGAGTACGTTATTATCAAATTATTGGATTTAGAGTGACGATAATTCACATATCATTGTTGAGACACCGTCACAACCTCCAAAGTCACTGTTTGCTGTGTTCTATGGGCAGAGGGAATCAATTGCATTTCTTCCACAAAGAAGCCGGCCATAATGTTACAATTAAAGGGAAATGTTATAGAGCGATGATTAATGAGCTTTGCGTGCCTGAATTGGAGTAAGTTATTGTAGGCGATCTTTTTATTCTTTTCGCTGTTTGGCGCCAGTTGGAAATACTAAGAGAAAGCAGGTCACTCTCTTCCTTTTCCTATACTTCCACCTGCGGGTACTGCATCGAATACTTTCATACTTGGAGCGCTTTCATGCATTCGTACGACATCACCTAGCCAGTGTAAACGCTACCTCTTTATTCGCAGAACTATGTCAATGCAGCCGTATATCTCATCCAGAATTTGATTTTGGTATTGTACGTTCTCTAATAAGCTCTATAGCTCGTATTACTTTATCCAGTTCGGAGAGATCCATCCCGATCCTGACGGAACTTTTGTTGTTAATTAACGGCAATTTATGAAGCCTTATAAGTTTTGCGTAGGCAAGAGGAGGTAATTTTTGTCGATCCTATTTACACAGTTTTCTTTCAAGATTTGGCGCATGGTGAATATTTGGCCAATGGTTGAATTACCAGGTCTAAAGCCACCCTGATAAGATCCAGTCGGAATGTTGACGAAAAGTTTTAGCCTTTCACAAAAAACGTTGGAAAGGATCTTGTATGCGATATTAAGGAGGCACACTTTGTTGTTCATTAAGCGAACATTGGTAGTTCGAACCTCGCCAGAGTCGGATAATGGAACGTCTTTTGCATGGTCAACAATTAAGATTACGGGTTCACCATATCCGGGTGTTGCATCTTCACTGCCATTCAGCAGGCTTATGAAGTGTTATTATGAGCATGCACCACTAGCTCACCTCCCAGGGTCCTACAAGAGTCTGCTCCGATCTTCAAACCTTCTGTAGGTCACCGTATCTTTTCGAGAATTACCGAGCATTCTCTTGTCGGTCAGCTTTTCAAGCTGTTCATACTGTTGTATGACGGAGCCTCTTTCTTTTTTTTTTGTCTGCAAACACGTCTTGCTTCTCTCTTCAGCTCTTGGTATATACTCCACATGCAAAGAAACAATTAATTTATTCTTTTCGCCTGGCCACGCAGATACCACAGACCTTGAAGGGGAACATTCGATAAGTTTTTGCTGACATACCGCGAAACTACGGCAAAAAGTGGTCGAAAATTTGGCCTCTCGGCTGGAGTTTATTCACACCACTTGCTCGAAATCATTTTTAAAACATAATGAAAAACCCTTACCTTTTTAATAAATATCAAATTATACGCGTTTTATTTTTTATTGAAGAGCACATGTCTAAAAAAAAAACACCCTTTATTATCACTTTAAAACAAATAATGTTATTTGCTAATATAAAGAAACACACGGTCTTGAATATCAATTTTTTGTTGTGGCCCAGCTTGCAACTAGTGAGAATTCAGTCAGAAGATTTTATTTGAGAATTAGTAAATGTTTTTTCTGACTAGTTTAAAGTCTCGCTCACAGGGTATCTGCACACCACTTTACAACAACGTGCTGCTACAAAAAATTTGCTTTCATTGGAATATAGATATATTTGTGTAATATTCGTAGCAATATCTATGTATGTATACGAGTATGTAAATATTAGAGCCAGCATACGAGCCACTGCGTCATTAGCCACAAAACCAGCAACAGAAAGTGGAATGCAATTGAAGGTTGGCAACTCTCGCCGCGGCCAATTAGCAACACAAACAGTGTCTAATTAAGCGAACTACGCAATGAATGACCAATATTTATACGGATATACCTACATAAATATACATGTGTATATATGTATGTACATACAAATATATAAATATGTATGGTATATGTGGCCTGAAGCACGGGAGAAACGCACAACAAACAATATGTACGGACGAGTAAGTGTTTGCGAAAATGTATGAATATATCAGACGGACTGTTGCCCTTTCACCCTTACGACTCCAATGAACTGCATTGATATTGTACACACACACACGCACACACATGTGCATACGTACGCACGTTAAATGGGCAAATAAACGCATTGAGTTCACTGGGGCATATGTAAAACAATAGCACATACACAGTTAGATTGAATATTTATATATGTACTTGCACACATAGTCGTACTTATGTACCATAAATATATAGCAGCATTATCACACTGACTCACTCCGCCTCACCACCACACCACATCATCGCCCCAAAATCAATTCAATTTCAATAAAATTCAATTTTCAAAGAATCAAATTTAAATTTTCCTTGTTCAATGGCGTAATGCCACGGCGTTACGCGTAAAAGTCGAAAATAAGCCTACAGTGAATTAAAGCAAATTTATTTTGATTGTCTGGTTTGTGGTTTGAACACATTTTGTGTGAAAAATTTTATCATTACGTGGTATGTAGAGAATTGGGTCGAATTATCGAATAAGAAAATCAAAATTAGCTCTTTGGCCATGACAACAACTCAGACTTCTCTTAAACCGCAAAGCCGCAACGATAATATTATTAATTATCCGTAAAGTGTGGCGGCCGCGATAGCCTAGTGGTTAGCATTGCGTACTGCCATTCAAAAGACGCAGGTTCATATTCCGGTGTAGCACTAACATCCAAAAATTTATGGAAAATTAATTTAAATAAAAAATTAAGTTTAATTTTCTAACTGCGGTCGCCCCTCGGCAAGGAATTTCCACCCCTCTGAGTGTATTTCGGACATGAAATAAAGGCTCCTTGTAAAAAACCATCAGCCGTTCGGACTGTAGGTCCCTCCATTTATAGGAAAAACATCAAAACGCAAAAACCACAAATTAGTGGAGGCGCTCGGCCGAAAATCGCTTCAGCGGTTACAAAGCGCCAATTATATATATAAAGTATGGACATGTATGGGTAAAGTGTGACACGAAAAGTTTTCGCCACTCAAGGACATGATAACAGATTTTGTGGTGAAAGTTTCTAAAGTTAAAGTAGCTAAAATAATTGCGGAATCAAGAAAATAAAATCACAATTAATTCTTTCAAGGTTGTTAGTATCTAAGAGCAGCACACTTTTGCCTCTTACCCTAGTTCAATGTGTTTTTAGCTATTATAAATTATGGTAAAGTAAATCCACTTTCTCTAAAAGCGAGATATTCAATGATCTGTTTGTAATTTTTTATTTTTTTTTTTACACCTCAAAGGAATTATTTAAGAATCTTAATATCTATAATAATAAATTATTACTTTAGTCCATTAATAGCAATGGATGTTAGGTAAAATGTTGCTCTTCAAAATACTGGCAGATCCCTATTTCGAAGGCGACGTTCGCTAGATTTTGCAGTTTCGACTGGTATTTTTGCCAGGTATTTGTCACTTCTACATATGTCTACCATTGGTATTTCGTTGCGCATACTCGTACATATACCAAGGTCCACCTGTGAGGCTTTTTTTATTGGAATAGCTGTATTGTACGCAGGCATAGCCCCATAATTGTATTCCTTACATCCATATTCCCTTTGTGACAGAAATATACAAAAGGATTTTATGATCCAAGCATAAACCTGAATTTGTAAACAGTAACCAAGTTTTAAGTTTGAGCTGCTGTATTTTAGCAGAAATATGGCTCTTCCAGGTAAGTCGTCTATCTAAGTGGATGCCGACGGGCCATTAAGTTGTTTAGTTTCAGTATTGGGCAAGTTTCTGTCTTTAGAATGAATGTGACATGCTTACACTTCTGCTTGTTTTAAGTGATTTTCCAGGGTGTTTGAGGCATTTATAAGTGCCCAATAAATCCGACATAAAATAGCGGTATCTTCGGCGAATGTTGAAGTTAGTACTTTTGCGTACTTCGGAACGTCTGTAGTAAATAAGACATACAGTATTGGTCCCAAAACGCTGTCTTGAGGAACGCCAGCCATGATTAGACACTCCTCTGAGATGAATTCCTTTTACTTTAACTGTAAACCTTCTGGTAAGGTATGATATGAAGATCTAATGGAAATTTTTTGTCAAGGTCACTTTAGTTTTATATATAAGTCCTTCGCATTTCGCCTTTCCTTCTTCAAAACGGGCCCAAGTGCCGGTTCTCTGTCTTAGTTTCTACTGGTGGCTTAAAGTTCTTCTTCGCCTTCCATACTGAATTCCTTTGTGAAGAATTCGACGTCGAAATAGTGATAAATCTCTTCTTCATATTCTTAAGCAAACCTCAGGTTTTTCTCAGCGGCTTTTAGTTTTATTTTAGATGATGGGGATCGACTATTCTGCCATTATCGGCGCAATCTACGTTTTTCGATTACTAGGCGCTCAATTAGGCTGTTGGTGGTTCCTTTTGTACTTCGAAGACTTTCTGTGGGTTTTGGTGTTACCACACTATCCGCTGTTTGAGAGCAAACAGTTAAATAAATTAATATTATCTTCTATATCTATTTTACATATTATTTTATTTTCCACCTACAAGTATGTAGGTGCTAAAACATTTCATGACTTAGCCAATTTGTTCTGAGCGTTGTCAGGCGATATGGTTTCTCAACTATAATTGGTTGTTCGCCAAGTCGGAATTGACTTCTGCATTTATAAGGTTTCGAACAATGTTTTTTGTAACTGCAAGATCTATAAAATCAGTTATTTTGTTTGGATAATTAAAATTACAAAATATTTAAATACTTTACTTAATGACTAACCTTTTATTTTATCCAACTCTAGACAGTACACAATCTAGACAATTTTTCAAAATCCAAACAAGGCACAAACCCGACAACGCTTTCCCCAGAAACAAGAAAATACGTTATTATTCGTTTTTAGTGCAATTTTTCCTAAAATTTACTGAAAAAGCGACACATTTAAAGCAACATATTTAAAAGAAAGAAAAAAACAGAAAATTCAAACTTAATGGGGAATGTTTATTATCATGTGAAAGCACATTAGTTTTTTGAAGATTATCTCTCCGCAGCTACATCTCAGATGGTCCATCCGTTGTGTACAATTTTCCATGACTCGTTCGAGCATTTCGACTGGTAACTGATAAATGACACGTATCATGGTTGGTCCGCATAGACTTTAGACTTTACTCGTACATATCCACACAGGAAAAAGTCTATCGATGTTATATCATACGATATTGGTGGCCAATCGACCGGACAAAAACGTGAAATTATCTGCTTGCCGAAATGTTCTCTCAATAAATCCATTGATTGATGCGATATGTGGGAAGTATCTTGTTGAAACCAACTGTCGCTGAGATCACGAGCTTCAATTTCAGGCACCATGTACTTTTTGAAGAAATATGGACCGATGATTCCATCTGCCCACAAACCACACCAAATCGTTATTTTTCCTGTATGAAATGGCAGCTCTTGAATCTCATCAGATTGCTCTACGTTCCAAATGCGGCAATTTTGTTTATTTACATACCCTTTGAGCCAGAAATGGACCTCATGGAAATTGAAGATCTCGACGTAAATTGCGCCAAGTTGTTTCGTATACACTCTCAGCAACGGCCGCTATATTTCCTTCACTGCGTGCTGGACTTGATTTATGTGGTCGAATATTGTCCAATAATGAATGCTTGCTCTCACAATGGGTGATAGTGCTGCGAATAGTATTTTAGGCCGATTTTGTTGAATAAAGTTGAACGATTTGTAAACGTTATTCAGGGGTAAGTCTTTCCATCATGAAATGCCAAACAATACTGAACAAAAATAACATGATATCAGTCAAAAAATATAGGTTATTGAAAAAAGTACCTCTACTTGGATCACCCGTTACAATAGTTTATTCAAAAATAAAATTCAATTATCGCAAAATAGCTCAGATACATACATAAATATTATATAAAAGTAACAAGTATCCATGCCAAAAAAAGTTAGTTATATATGGGAAAAATTTATTATATTTTTTCACATGAAATGTGGGAACCTAACATCCTTATTTATTAGTGCATATTTGATATTTTTATATAATTGGATTTTTTTTTTTAACTTTTATAATTTTTCGGCGCTTTGTAATCGCTAATGCGATTTTCGGCCGAGCTCCTACACCAATTTGTGTTATGCACCTTGATGTGTTTCCAACAAATGGAGGGCTTACAGTTATACTAAGCCACCTCAGATCGACAGATGTATTTTTAGGAGGAGCTTGGTCTTCCAAATGGCAACACGAAATGCTAACCACTTGGCTTGGAGGAACACAATCTAGTTGGTACGGATAACAATACAACTATTATTTTCACGATTTGAGGAAATATGAGGTAGTGTCATGGTGTGAAAAGCAGTATCGCACTATGGCGTATTTAAATTAAAAAGCTTTGTTTCCAAAATTACTGAAAGCATATACCAAATGCTTAGGAAATCTTCCTTTATTGAAATTTCGGAAGAATGTAGACCTATTAAATGGATCCTTCCTCGTGCAGTTGCTGGTAATCCTCACTATTCATTCAATTTGAACAAGAAGACAAAGGGAAAGTATCGCTCAAGAAAAAACGGTCACACTATAATACTTAAACCACAGGGGTTTTCCATAATTTTGGAAGTTTGTGTGGTCAGAATTCCAATTAACCACTGTGAAGCTAACTAGCCTACAGTAGCTTGCAAGCCCTTTCTGCTAACTTTGCATCAAAGGTCTACTAGAGTGACAGTATTTCGCATTAAATCATTATAAATTTCAAGGTGTTACCTGTTCAGCGTAAGGGCCACCCATAGACTTAGAAGAGAAAATAATAAGGCTTTCTCATTCAAAATAATGAAATTCTTCATGGGATGTTCGTTATTGTTCACTCAATACCTACTAATTGCTAAAAAAAAAATACTGTGTCAGCCTCCAAATGCGAGAAGAGTACTTGGAAAACACAAATTTATTTCAGCTTTCGCCGCGACTCCTCATGTATGTACTCCATAGACTAAAACGAATTGAGTTTTGGAAGCAGAAAAATATTAGCCCAAGCCAAATAAGATAAAAAGGCGGTTATTCGAAGATATTTGTTGAATGTTTATTCACATCTATAACTTTTTGCTCTCTCCAACGCGCATAAATGGTCAGATATTTTATTCATTTACCTTCCGATCCAAATGTGCTAATCTCGTGATGATGTTGGTATCAGCTCAGTTAAAAAAAAAATCTTAGTCTTTGGCAAACTCGTAAATCTAGTTGCGATACCAGTTGTAGTTCGTATGGATATGGGGTTAGATGTGACTCATTCTAGCTTGTCTTCAGCGTCTTTAAACTATTCAGGTTTTCAAAAAACTCACGAAGAGAACTGAACTTAGCGGCAAAAATAATGTTAACAATCTTTTAATATATATATATATATAATTGGCACTTTGTAACCGCTGAAGCGATTTTTGGCCGAGCTCCTCCTCCAATTTGTGGTTTTGCGTCTTGATGTTTTTTCCAACAAATCGAGGGGCCTACAGTTTATACTAAGCCGCCTCCGAACGGCTGATGGTTTTTTTACGAGGAGCCTTTTATTTCATGTCCGAAATACACTCGGAGGGGTGGACATTCCCTGCCGAGGGGCGACCGCAATTAGAAAATTTAACTTAGCTTTTTTTTATTTAAATTAATTTTCAATAACTTTTGGATGTTGCTGGCACCAGGATATGAACCCGAGCCTTCCGAATGTCCGTACGCAATGCTAACCACTCGGCTATCGCGGCCGCAAATCTTTTAATATATGTTATAATAATACGAAACTTACAGAGAAAGTACGCATTAATCCATTGCACGATTTTGTCCTCTCACCATAAAGATTTTGGTAATGTTCCTTAAATTGCTTCGTTTAAATTTCTCCGAGAATGCATAACGAGATAATCATTATTTTAAAGATTCACTCGAGTGTTTTCCAAAATTTTACCAAGTTCATTCAAAATTCAGACCAATACAAATGCGATAATCTATTTACTTCTACTCTTTTACAATTAGGGCTCACTCCTCTGACCCTAATTATTGAGTTGCACTCAGCAATATTGTTGTTAGTTCAGTGATTTTGAAAATAATACTCTCAGTGCTTGGCAAAATCTTTGCTGACTTTCGATTTTAATTTCCAGATTAGTTCACGAAGAAACTATACATTCCTTACAATGGCAAAATCTGCCTTTATTTTGCCTTCGATAACGATAGGAAGCCTCATGACCAACATATCTAACCAATAACAATAATTACCCACTTGCTTCGCTCTGCCCTACAGGCATTCATGAAATTTGTGGTATATAATTAAATTTAATCATGTCTGAAATCCGGCAACGCCAATTATTCGCCAGGAGGAGTGGAGGAAGTAGCTCCCCTCTGTAACAGCACACTAAAAAAACAACATTAAAACACAACCCACAAAACAACGAAGCAAAAGGAAAAACAAATATCAACCAACTCATAGCAATCTGCCATTTCCGACTCGTAACCAAATAAAATGCAAAACTTATGCCTAAAAAGTTTTTGCGCGAAATATAAATTTCATGACTTCTGACCTGAGTGGTAGGCGAGCAGCTGTAAGAAATTATGAAAAGTGGAAAACTTTTTGCATCTGTAACTAAGTGAACTTCAGAAATAATGTGCACGGGGTAAGGCATATAAAAACAACAACAACAACAAACAGAAAGGGTAGTTATCTTAATGAGTTTAAGCGTTAATCACTTGATGTCCGAGAGTTGTATGTACATACATAAGTATGTCTCTCAGTCTGACCTAGGCTCCGTAAACTGGCTCCGACCAGCCGACCGTCTCTCGAAGTTGGTTGGCGCTGCCCTTCCGGTAGGTTTTGCATGCGAAATTTACAAATCGCAAAAAACAGCTGAATTCGGTCAACTTCAGCCTCAGCCAAGTGCAGCCTGAAAAATTACAGCCACGACGGAAGTGCATTTTGCTGTGGCGCGTAAGCAAATAGCAGCATGCAAAGTACATTGAAATGCGTAATTCGTACGTATTAATGCAGAGGTGGAATGTGAAAATTATTTTAAGGGAGCATTTAATTCCAAAATTTGCGCTGTTGCCACTTTTCAACCGCTTTAGACAGCTACAAATCGTCCATATTTAAATTGTTCCCAACAACGTTGCCAAATTTCATTTTACGTACAATATTTATATATAATAGGTCTAGTAAAAAGTTCCTTCGGTTTTTTTTATTGATTTTTCAAAATATGATAACTTTGTCCGATTTAAGTCAAATATGTGCCGTTTTGTTCGTAAACTTGTTTCCAACGAGATGCCAACTTCATTATACCTCGTATAATCGTAGAAGGCTACGTCCCTATTGGCAAAAAACTCGGAGATCCAATTTTCACAAGTCCCTCTTGAGGCCAACTTCTGACCATTAATTGCGTTCCCCATGGACAGGAAAAGATGGTAAACACTTGGTGCCAGATCCGGACTATAAGGTGGATGCATTAGAACCTCCCATCCGAGCTCCTGGAGCTTCTGGCACGTCACCAAAGACGTGTGAGGCCTGGCGTTGTCCTGATGAAACACAATTCGGCCTCTGTTGATCAAAGATGGCCTCTTCTGGATCACTGCTGCCTTCAAGCGGTCCAGTTGTTGACAGTAGAGGGCCGATTGAGCGTTCGGCTATAGGGGAGCAGCTCGTAGTAGATTATTCCTTGCCAATCCCACCAAACACACAGCAAAACCTTCCTGACCGTCAATCCTGGCTTGGCCACCGTTTCCGCCGGCTCACCGCGTTTCGACTACGACCGATTTCCCTTGACGTTGTCGTAAATGATCCACTTTTTATCGCCAGTCACCAAACGCTTCTGAAATGGGTCGATTTTGTTGCGATTCAGCAGCGATTCGCAGATGGAAATTCGGTCCATCATGTTTTTTTCGTTAGTTCGTGTGGCTTCTTTTTGAATCCAAGGTTATGCAAATGGTTCCAAACGGTTTTCTGGCTTATCTTTAGTTCCTCACCAATTAAATAAGTGCTCACGTGATTCCATGATTTTATCGCAATTTTCGACGACAGGCCTCCAGCAGTTAGTGGGCCTCACCAAAACTCCCTTTTTGCAGGCATGTGTATAGGTATATAAGTAAATGTTATGATAGCTTAGTACGCTGGAGCGGAAGTCGTTCACTGAAAGTATATTAAATTAATAATATCGCATCTTTCCGTTGTCCTTGCTAATTTTTCGCTGGCATTTTCGGCTAATTTTTGCGTCCGCTGTCAACAATGAAAATAAAAAAACCAGCGCATAAGCCCATCACACAGCCACATATAACCACTAGGTCAGCAGTGACCGTTAAACCAGTAAAACTGCATCCGCTTAGCGGATTTTGCCGCAGATTGCGAGGCTTGCGGTTTTCCACTGGTCGCGCAGGAATTTTTACTTCTATTTTACTTTTTTTCGCTATTTATTACCACAACAATATTTTTTTATTTTGCACTTAATATTTGTTTAAATTTCTGTATCACAGTTTGTCCGCATAGATTTTTTTTAACGCAGATAAACAATTAAAAACTTTTACACTTTTCGGACGAGCTCCCGTCTTCAATGCCAAAGATTAAGCAGAATTTTTGCGGCTCTCGAAAGTCTGCGGAAAATCACAAAAAAAACATGAAAGAGAAGAAGCTCAAGCAACAATCGAAAATAAGAAACGGCATCGCTCATTAAAAGTTGGTCTGACAGTAGTCTAAATAAGCTGGTTTGACTTGGTCACACTAATTACTTGCGCAGGTGAATGTAAATGTGCGGTTGATGGTATAGGGGAGAGAGCCGGGTGGCACAGTTCTCGCGAGCTTAAAAAGAATACTGTTAATGTGCTTTTGCACGCTCCAATTCTGTTTAACTTGCAACAAGTTGCAACGGTCATGGCTAACCACCACTTGTGCTAATAAATCTTTAAAAGAAGATTAAAAGTTAAATTTGAGCGAGCTTAAGTAATTTAACTAACAAAAAGTGTTTAAGGGTTGTGCCACGTGTGAAATTTTAGTGGGTGAAACCGAACGGCAAAATCTTGTTTATGGGAATATGTAACACCACTTTCAATTCCAAAGTAAACCAGACGAAAGAGAAGTGGTATAGTATATATACTCGTATATAGTAGTATTTTCCTAAATCTCATTATTATTATCATATTTAAAATAAACACAATTATAATCAACTCTTTCCACCCTAACTTCTAAGCTAACTTTCATATTATTATTTACGAAAATAACTCATAAAATCTATACGCTGAGTAAAAAAAGATAATATATATCAAATCCACTAACATATGCATAGAGGGGATTATGAAACACTAGACAAAGATAATTTTTTATCGCCTGTTACAATTCATTCAAAAACATGTCCATCCATAGATTTTTATACTGAAATTGTCAAACCAAGTGTGTTGTAAGTGTTTTTGATACTGGATGAGTTTTTCTATTATTATTTTTTTGTATAATGTTTATTTTTTCTTAATCTTATTTTATATTTTATTATTTCATTTTTTTATTCTATTTAATTTTATTCTGTTTTAGCTCACTTTTGTTTAATTTTTATTTTATTTTATATTACTTTATTTTATCTTACTGCATTTTATTTTATTTTATTTTATTTTATTTCAATTTAGTCTAGTTTCATTTGTCTTTATTTTATAAATCTTTTTTCTTGTTTTTATTTTATTTTATATAATTTTGTTTTATATCATTCTATTTTATTTTTATTTTTAATTTTGCTTTAATTTATTTTATTATTTTTATTATATATTATTTTATTTTAATTTAGTTTATTTTAATTTATTTTATTTTATTTTATTAAAAAAAAATTATTTTAAGTTATTTTATTTTATTTTATTTAATTTAATTTAATATAATTTAATTTTATTTTAATTTATTTTATTTTATTTTATTTTATTTTATTTTATTTTATTAAAAAAAAATTATTTTATTTTATTTAATTTAATTTAATTTAATATAATTTAATTTTATTTTAATTTGTTTTATTTTATTTTATTTTATTTTATTTTATTTTATTTTCTTTTATTTTATTTTAATTTATTTTATTTTATATCATTCTATTTTAATTTATTTTATTTTTTTTTTACTTTATTTAATTTTATTTTATCTTATTTTATTTTATTTTTGTTTCATTTATTTTATTTAATTTTATTCTTTTTATTGTATTTTATTTTATTTCATTTTATTTTATTTTATTTTATTTTATTTTATTTTATTTTATTTTATTTTATTTTATTTTATTTTATTTTATTTTATTTTATTTTATTTTATTTTATTTTATTTTATTTTATTTTATTTTATTTTATTTTATTTTATTTTATTTTATTTTATTTTATTTTATTTTATTTTATTTTATTTTATTTTATTTTATTTTATTTTATTTTATTTTATTTTATTTTGTTTTATTTTATTTTATTTTATTTTATTTTATTTTATTTTATTTTATTTTATTTTATTTTATTTTATTTTATTTTATTTTATTTTATTTTATTTTATTTTATTTTATTTTATTTTATTTTATTTTATTTTATTTTATTTTATTTTATTTTATTTTATTTTATTTTATTTTATTTTATTTTATTTTATTTTATTTTATTTTATTTTATTTTATTTTATTTCATTTTATTTTATTTTATGTTATTTTATTTTATTTTATTTTATTTTATTTATTTTATTTTATTTTATTTTATTTTAATTTATTTTATTTTATTTTATTTTATTTTATTTTATTTTCTTATATTTTATTTCATTTTATTTTTTTATTTTATTTTATATTATTATATTTTAATTCATTTTATTTTATTTTATTTTATGGTATTCAATTTCATTTATCTCTAAGTCCTAAAAACCCACTACATAAATTCATTCAACAAATATGCTATAAAATTCGTAAACGCTTTCAAACTTTTCGGTTATTTCGCTTCACTTTTCGGTTCATCATCGCTTTGCTGAACTGCATATGACACCACAGCGGAATGACATTCCACTAAAAGTCACTGTGACAGCTGTTACTACATTTACACGACAAATGGCATAAGCAGCGTCATAACAACAACAATATCAAAAAAAAACAGAATTTGAAGTAGCAATGGCAGAGATGACGTTCAAAAGGGAAATAACAGTAACACAAGTTCAAAACTCCATAAATGCGACAATTGTTGGTCGAATAAGCTCTATGGATGGCGGACGTTGGACGTTGAACGGTGGCAGCTGGTTGAGGCGTCATGAAATTATACACTTAACAACACACACATACCTTATAAATTCATTTTTGAATTTTTGTATGTAATCATTTTGGTTGTAATAATATTGTTTAATAATGGCGAGTAGAAATGAGTGTTTGTGGCAATTTCATTGCCATTGGCAACAATAAGTTGTTGTTGGTCATGTTGGTGGCGACCATTTCACCGCTTTTATTACAAAGAATTTCATGCCGTTACGGGTCTAAATCCCATTGAAGTGTCGGAAGCGGTTGCGGTGACAGTCGTGAGTACTCTGAAGTGAAAAACTAACTGTTGTGTGAAATATGGTGTAGTCACAACTAGTTGTGGCGAATTCATTAATTCCTTACCATGAAGATAATTTACTTCTTTCGGCAATGGTGATTGAACCGCAAATTTTTTTCATGATGGAAAAGAAAGGAGTGCTTTTGTTTTTATGAATCTATATGACCAAACTAAGGACTCCATGGCCATAAAAATATAATTCTAAACGTAATTGAATTTTCTATTGTATCTCTAAGCTTCTTTTTATTGAAGTAAATATACATATCTAATAGACTCAAAAATAAGTTTAATAAATAAAAAAGCGAATTATAAATATAAAAAAAATATACATATCTAGATAATACACAAATTATCGTAATAATTACTCAAAACTTTAATTACACACATCCGCTTTCCGAGCGATATACTAATAAATTTATATGTCTACAGTGCGCTGATATTATGCATTAGATACATATGTATCCTATTCAAATGCATATTTTAAGTATAGAAACTAAGAGGAAAAAAAACAAACTAAAAAGGGCTCACAGCGCTCATAAATATGCATCATATAAATACATATGTACATCTAATAAATATAATATATACGAGTATGTCTACCAATAAGTGCATACACTCCACCATATGCATGTATAATATAATGTATGTGTGAAAAAGTCGTTCCAAAAGTTAGTTAGTCGATTTGTTTTGCTACTCATTGCAGCGGCGGTTTTAGTTGGTGTCACAAACTTTTACAAATTCATAGGCGCAATGGCTTGTGCTTGTCGGCCTCGTGTCGTACTTTAGTCACCAACATAAGTTATTTAAATATTTTCCACATCAATGCAATTGCATTAACGAGCCAAAGTCATGTTAAGCACACAGACACATACGTTGTCGAGTGTTGCTTTAAAAAAAAAAAGAAGGAGAAAACTTTGTCCTTTATATGACATGCATCGGCACTCAAAAGTATGCAAAGAGTCTCTGCCTTTTATGTTGACACTTCTAGCACCGCAGCAAACACTTTGTGTAAGCGTTTGCGCTCTCACCTTCCAGCAGGCAAACGAAATAGAGGAAAGGCTGAAGGATGTAAGAATGGGTGTGTCAAAACAGTTATGTGGATATTTATACACATAAGGGTGTGTAAACCTACTGTATCTGTTTATTTTATTTTATTTTATTTTATTTTATTTTATTTTATTTTATTTTATTTTATTTTATTTTATTTTATTTTATTTTATTTTATTTTATTTTATTTTATTTTATTTTATTTTATTTTATTTTATTTTTATTTATTTTATTTTATTTTAGTTTATTTTATTTTATTTTATTTTATTTTATTTTATTTTATTTTATTTTATTTTAGTTTATTTTATTTTTATTTATTTTATTTTATGTTATTTTCTTTGTTTTTTTTAATTTTATTTTTTTATTTTATTTTAGTTTATTTTATTTTATTTTATTTTATTTTATTTTATTTTATTTTATTTTATTTTATTTTATTTTATTTTATTTTATTTTATTTTATTTTATTTTATTTTATTTTATTTTATTTTATTTTATTTTATTTTATTTTATTTTATTTTATTTTATTTTATTTTATTTTATTTTATTTTATTTTATTTTATTTTATTTTATTTTATTTTATTTTATTTTATTTTATTTTATTTTATTTTATTTTATTTTATTTTATTTTATTTTATTTTATTTTAATTTATTTTAATTTATTTTATTTTATTTTATTTTATTTTATTTTTTTTTATTTTATTTTATTTTATTTTATTTTAGTTTATTTTATTTTTATTTATTTTATTTTATGTTATTTTCTTTGTTTTTTTTTTTAATTTATTCACCTCATTTTATTTAAATTAATTTTATTGTATTTTAATTTTTTATTTTACTTTAATCTCTTCGTAACTTTTATTTATTATATTTTTTATCATTTTGTTTTATTTTATATTATAGTATTTATTTTTTTATTTTATTTAAAACAAAAATGTTGCTACAAAAGAGAAATGGGCCCTAATGTCCAAATTCATACACTGAGTAAACCTTACAATCCTTGCAACTTTTTACCTTTAGAGCCGACGATTGGCGGAATTGTTAAAGAGGCTGTGGCGCTGTAGGCAACCACTCTTTGCGGTGTAGCAGTAATTTTTTCCGCTTTCTTTTTACACCAGAAAGCCACTTCCAGACTAACGCCCTTTCACCACAAGCGGCAGGTTTATGAGAACTTCATTTTCCCATTTGCTCTTCACATGATTTTCTATGTAAGAAGCAAACAATTTTATGAAAACATTTTTATGGGTTATGAAATCATCATCGTTCTTGTCGCGCTTGTCATCGTCGTCGTTTTTGTCCACACCTTACACTCTCCAAACACTCGCAGCCATAATACCAGCGCCGGCAATAGCTCAGTTTCATCATCATTGAAAGCGGCTGACGACGGCGCTACTATCATCGTCATCTTGTCATAATGCGACCATTTTGCGCGCCGTCAACCGCCAACTTTAACTAGAAGCTTGCCAACCTCTGCAGTCTACATACACTGCGCCGTCGTCTTCCACGCGCCAAAGTTACGAATTGCAAATTGATCGCATGCGACAAAAATCAGTTTTGAGTATATATTTTTCTCTCTGATTTCCTGTTTCCGGCCCCTGCGCTCTACAAACAGCCAGCGCCGGTTAGTAGTTGCATTACTGCTGGTTTTTTATTACTGTTATTATTATTATTATTGTAGTGGTTGTTGTAGTGATTTTTCTTGCTCATTGGAATTAAATCAAATTGTTCGGAAGCTGTAAAAAGCAATTGCTCGGAAGTGTTCGAGTAGCGAAGCGTCGGCATACACATACTCATAAGAATAATGTGTGTGTGTGTGTGTGTGTGTGTGTGTACGTATATGTGCGTGTGATATGGTAAGTCATGAGAAAAAGAGCTGCTGTTTTTAGACTGCTGCGAAATCAGGCATGAAGTTGACGTTAAGCAGGCCACAAAAGCGCACAGGTGCAGTATTATGTTTGAATGCATAGATGCATAGCCATAAATGTATGCAGCTACATACAAACTACGCAAAGAACATGCATGCCGTTGGGAGTTTGCTGTCTAGCTACTACGAGCTACTACGAATTTTGTTAGACGCTTCGGTATCCTGAATATCACTGTGTATTTTAGTTGTGTGTTATGTTAACTATAATTTTTTTGCGATGTGCGTTCGAGCTATGTTTAGTTATTTTAAATTAAATTAAGTTTTGTTTAATTAAGTTAAATTAAATTGATTTAAATTATGTTAAGTTAATTTTATGTTTAGTTATTTTAAGTTATGTTAAGGTTAGTTATGTTAAGCTTAGTTATGTTAAGTTAAATTATCTTGAGTTAAGTTAAGGGGGGAGACTCATGTAAAATTTTCAAAAAATCGATTTTTTTTTTTCGATATTCTGAAAGTATACTATGTTGAGCGTGTACTGACGAGCCGGAAAAAAAAATCTCGAATATTTACAAAGTTATAGCTAATACAGTGGAGCAGGCCGTACTGAACTGTACTGTGTACTGAAACTTTAAACGCGATTATCTCGAAACTACTTTTTGAAAAACTGCTCGTGTTGTAGCTCAAAAAATTATTGACCGATTTGTTTGAAATTTGATGAGGCTTTTATCTACATTACTACCGGAAGGATAACCTGAAACTTCAGTTATTTTTGATTGATTATTTATTTTTTTTGGGGTCAAAAGGGTTTTATATTGGATTTTATCCTTTTCTTTTTAATTTTATAGGTTTATCCTTTCCGTTTATATGTCTTGAAAAAAAAAAAATTTTTTTTTGGTGTTTCAGATCAACGGTTGATGAGTGACAAATGGAGCAGTTTCGGACCTCGCGTTAGAGGCAGCCTACAAGACATCGTGCTGAGCCACCATTTTGAATTAAAAAAAAAAAAAAAATTTTTTTTGTAATCTTAAAATGTTAAATAAAGTTGTGTTAAAAGTTCTAAACAATTAAATTATTTTATCACTGTAAAAAAAAATATTAAAAAATGACCGATTTCGAGGCATTTACATGAGTCTCCCCCCTTAAGTTGTACTAAGATAGGTTATGTTAAGTTAAGTTATGCTAAGTTAAGTTATGTTAAGTTAAGTTATGTTAAGGGGTTAGGGGTAGTCAGAGGCACGAAAAAATGAGAATTTTCAGTATTTTTTTTAGCTATTAAATAATTTTATTTTACAAAAGTAGTGATATGGTATTATTAAACAATGTTTTGACTTGACGTCACGAAAATTTCAAAAAAAAAAATTATTTCCGAAGTTACAGCTGTCTGTGTTAACCCAGTTCCAAAAAAAGGTCCTTGCGGTAACTATCATAAGTCCTTGGAGATTCATCTGAAATCAATCGGATAAAAAAAATTAGTTTTATAAATAAATAATCCTGGGCCTGATCGAAGGATTTTTTTTTTCAAAAATTAACAAACTGCCGGCCTCAGGAAATTTTTGTCTAGATTTTTGGGAAAAAATCAATTAACTAATTGGTCTTAAAAAATCGAAATTTTTCAAAAAAAAAAAAATCCTTCGATTCTAAAAGCTGTATAAATTTCATTAAAATCAACTAAGCGGTTTTCGAGTTACAGTTGTCACCAGTTCAAAAAACATAGTTTTGAGAAAAACGCGTTTAAAGTTTCACACTAGCGCTTTGAAAGGCCCGAGCTCTCTTTGTTATTTGTCGAATAACTTAAAAACGAATTATCGGATTAACTTGAAATTTCAGAGATTATTTTTAAGATATTATACTTAACGAAAATGCAAAAAAAAAATTGATTTTTTGAAAATTCTGACTACCCCTAACCCCTTAAGTTAAGTTAAGTTGAGTTGAGTTATGTTAAGCTACGTTATGTTACGTTAAGTTATGTAAAGTTAATTTATGTTAAGTTACGTTATGTTATGTTAAATTATTTTAAGTGAATCAAGTCAAGTCAAGTTCGTTTGTTATGTTAAGTTAACTTATTTTAAATTAAGTTATGTTATGTTAAGTTAAATATGTTAAATTATTTTAAGTGGATCAAGTCAAGTTATGTTATGTTAAGTTAATTTATGTCAAGTAGAATTAGTTTCTGTTGATTGGCAAATGCTTCCACATTTAACGTATAATTTTTGGCCTGTATAAAATTTCCGATCATGTCTACGCCACCACAGGTGCTCAGTAAACATCAGGTCCCCACGCCAAACACAAAAAAACCCAAATACCACAGCAATGGGCTGACAATTTTCATGTACATACAATTACTATCAATACCAAAAAAACAAAATATTGCTTATAAATATAATATATAGAAAACAACTCAATTGTGAATAGTTACATAATAAAAACTTGCGCTAAACAAAACAAAAACAAAAAATTTCTACTATTGGCATAGCGAATACGAAGAAAGAAACTACCCAATTTAGTTTCTGGCAAGGCGAAAAAAAAATTCATAACTTATTTAGCTACTTGCATAGAACGGCAAAAGCTGAATTTCTTACAGTTTTTTATTTACTTTTTATAATTCTTTTTTGTTTTTTTTTTGTTTTTTTATTTTTTTTGCAAATACTTAGTCAGGTCATGGCAATAGATGGCAAAGCATTGCTAAATTTAACTTTTATATTTTTGACTTTTTCCCCAAGTATTTACCTCTGCCACAATTTCGTGTAGATGGCTGTGCGACCTTCTTCCGCAGCGCTGCGCTAATCGCAACTATCAGTGGCAACGCAAAGCGTGAGAATTCGTACGACTCTCAACAGTTGTAAGCGAACTTTTTTCTTTTGTCTTCTAAACTATACATTTGTGCACATACAGGCATACACATTGCGTTTTTCGTACTGCAGTTTCGTTTGCTATTGCAGCTGTCACTGATGATGCCACTGAAGCACACATTATAACGCCTAAGTTGCACTTAAAAGTTCCATAATGTGGCGCATATGTTGCGGTGGAGAGTGGTCGGGTGTGTTTGGTGAATGCGTTGCTGAGTTTATGAACACAAAAATGCTTTAGAAAAGTCATGTTTAATTTATGAAGACATGTAGTTTTTTGGAGAATTAAATATTGTAACTATTTTTCCTTTGCTATTTCTTGAGTTTCAATACACGAATGTTCCACAATAATTTTTTCTCTTCTCAAATATATACAATGTACACATTCTTAACTTGTTCAATAAATAAATTCGCTTGCTTTTAACTTTCGAAGCAATTTTTTTATATTAACAACAAACATGACTCAATGGTATACTCGTATTGATATTCGACTTACGAAGATTGTGTGCCAATCTGGTGAAAATTGCAAATTTTTACAACCAACATTGAAATTCTGACATTTTTCGTGGTGAGTACAAAGGTCAAAATTTTACTTAGTCCCAGGGGGGTTTGAATATATGCTATGAAGAGCATAACAACATAACAATTACAACAACAAATGAATGCAACCACATGCCATCCAATATAAAAAGCAAAGCATTGATAAGTAAAGTCTTCCCTCGACGAACGAAAACCAAACTATAAAAGTCCCTCCGTCGTTCCCGTCCTGCTACGTTGAGGTATGGACGATTACAACATCTGATGAGTTGGCAACAGCGAATACCGCGGACGATGGAACGATGAGCTGTACGAGTTATACGATATATTTACATAGTTCAGCGAATGAAGAGACAGCGGCTGCGCTGCAGTACCCGCTGGTGGAAGCATTTTGTTAGAAAGAACAGATAGAGAAGTACCTGGCTGTACTTGGTATTTTCAATTATTTTTAACTCGGCTATAATCGCAAAGTAACGGCAGCTCCTTCCTCGTAAATTTCGCCCCAAACACTCACTCTTTGAAGATGCATTGGATTGTTCATGGTTGCGTAAGAAATTTTTTAACCGAAATATTTGTTAAAGTATGCGACGAAGTGGAGGCAAGCTTCGTCAGCTAAAATGATTTTTCGTTAAAAATGCTGATTTTCTGCCAAGCGATATTCAGTGCATTTGATGAAGCAAAATCACAAGTGATTGTCATTAGGCTGCAGTGCTTGGACTACCCAAGGTACCAGGTGTTTATGCAAAATTCTGTACCAAGAAAAGCACGGAAAGTTTAACTCCTTCGGATGGTATGGAGTTGATGACAATGGTTGTTCGAACACACTTTGAGCTCCAGAAGCATTATTTTCCCCTAAACGCACAGGACGAACACAAACCGTCTTAGCAAACTCAGTGCACCTGGACTGCCTGAAAAGCAAGTCATTTCCCGAATGCCTAATTTTCTTGCAGTTGCGATTGAAGACTAAACATTTTGGAAGTAAATATTCACTATTTCGCACATTTTTTCACTCGTTACCTTTTGGCAAGCCGCAAATTTTGTTTATAATGTTTTTAGTTCTGTCCTGCCTACATCAAATATATGAATTATTGGTAGACATGGATTATTTTAGCTGGAAATTCCGGCGAAATCTCTTTTAGTCACTCACTCTAAGGTCAATAGGTCTTGTTCCTGGCAGCAACACCTTACCCTTGCATAAAAATCAATAAGTTTTTTTTTTTTTGCCTTACAAAAGTTGATACAAAAAAATGCGAAAAATATCCACAAATTGAAATTTTATCAATTAATCACATCAAATCGTTTCAATAATTTATTTTACCGTTAATTGAGTGCGTACAACAGTTGGATACTTTTTTACGCCGAAAGCCACAAATTAATTGTCATTTATATAACAATTTGCGGTAATTTACTTACAATGAAATTATTTAACCATCAATTTTAATTGTCCCTATTAAATTTAATTTTCTCACCCAAACGAAATGCATAGATACATACATACATACATACGGAAGTGAAGTACATATAATATGGCCTATAATTCACTTAAGTAAATCACATGCACACACACACAAACACACTAGCAAACGAATATCAAAATACAAACACACAAGTGAACAAATATTCGCAATTACAAAAACAAATCCGAGCTCATTTGGTCAGTGTCTATTAATGCCAACAACAACTGGTTGGCCTATTGGTTTTTGTTCTCTTTGTACTTGTTTTTGTTTTTGCTTGTAAGAGAAAGCAACAAATTGCAGTTAGTCAACAAACAGTTGTCCTCTCTCTAATCAAGCACAAATACAGGCAATTAATCTGCACACCCACAATGACATGGCAACCTAATAATTCTTGTTGGCACAGCATAACTTATTTCCTGTGAAGCACTCAATGCTATAGCACTCAATTCATTTGGACACATACGCAAACACCCACACAAACACATACGTGTTCACAAAATCAGCTTCCCAGCATTATACAGCGAGTGTTCAGAATTTGTGAATCAAACATGTTAGGCGTCAGTGGGGAATGCCAAGTGAAAGTAGGTCCCACATGATCCACCTGCTCCTTCCAACGAATTGGAGGTCTTCCTCTGCTTCCACCAGCAGTTACTGCATCGAATACTTTCCATGCTGAGACATATAGTAAAGGGGATGATAAAGGACTTGTAGAGTTATTCGCAATAGCCTACTCAGCACAAAGTAGCACCTGTTGGCGCGAGTGATTCATGTGTTGGTCCCTAAATACGAGTACGACGAAGTTATCTACGACTCCAAAGTTATGACTATCAACAATAACGTGGGAGCCGAGTCGCAAGTGCGATGACAGGAGATATTCCGCCTTGCCATCTTTCACTACCAGACCCATATCCTTCACTTTATTATACAGTCTGGATAAAGCAGAACTCGTGGCGCGGTTGTTGAGGCCAATAATGTCAATATCATCGGCGTACGCCAGCAGCTGTACACTCTTATAGAAGATTGTACCTTCTCTATTCAGCTCTGCAGCTCGTATTATTCTCTCCAGCAATATTAAGGAGGCTTATCCCGCGGTAATTGGCGCAGAATGTTTGGTCTCTTTTTTTCTGGATTAGACAGAGCACACTTAAATTCAAATCCATTCGCTGGGCATACTTTCGTCCGACCATATTCTGCAAAGTAGCTGATGCATGCATCTTGTCAGCTCTTCACCGCCATGTTTGAAAAGCCTTGCCAGTAGACCGTCAGTTCCAGCTACTTTGTTGTTCTTTAAACGGGCAATCACTATTCGAACCTCATTATAAGCTGGTAATGGAACGTCTTTTTAGTCATAATCGATTGGGGTTTTAGGTTCACCATCTCCGGGTATTTAGTTGTTGCTGTCGCTCAGCAGGCTGAAAAAGTGTTCCATCCATAAATTCAGTATACTTTGGGTATCACTCTCTCGATCACCTCACTGGGCTCTACAAGAGTCTGCCCTGGTCTTGAAACCTTCCGAAAGTTGACGCATCATTTCGTAGATTTTTAAGCATTATCCTTGTCGGCCAGCTTGTCAAGCTCTTCATACTCACCCAAGTGGACAAACTCTTTCTATTTTTGTCTATAAACGCAACTTGCATCCCTCTTCAGCTCTTGGTATATATCCCACTCCGCACGTGTTGCGGTCGATCGCAAGATCACCTGGTAGGCAGTCTATTTTCTCTCCACTGCAGTTATATATTCGTAAACGCACCAGCTCTTTTCCTGGCATTACCAAAAACCAATTGTTCGTGTAGCGGCGGTACGATGGGAGTTTGAGATGCCGTTCCACAGTTCTTTATATCGAGTTGCTGATGAGTGCTCTCAGAGAGCAAGAGTGTAAACCGAGCAGAAAACCATTCGGTTGTTTGTTGTGATTGCAGCTTTTCAACGTCGAACCTTCCTTGTGTTTATCGACGGGCATTCTTTAATACACAGAGGCGCATGCTTATCTTCGCTGCGACAAGATAGTGATCCAAGTCGGTGTTAGGACCTTGGAACGTACGCACTTCTAGAACACTGGAGACATGTCTTCCGTCTATCACAACATGATATGGTTGTGGGTTTTTTGATGTGGAGCTTTTCTTTTTTCAGCTTCAACCCATTTGGGGATGTTTCATCGTGGAGGCTGAATTTTCCGAAGATTTCTTCTTTGTCCACGCTGGCGTTGAAGCCGCCAACCACAATTTTGACATGGTGGTGGGTGAAGCGCTCATAAATACGCTCGAGGTGCTCATAAAATGCACCTTTGGTCGCATCGTGCTTTTCTACCATGGAGGCATGGGCGCAAATCAGCGTTGTGTTGAAAATTTTTGTTTTGATGTGGATTGTGGCGAAATGTTCATCCCCCACAAATCCAACAACAAATTTGCGCTCCTTAATATGGTCGCTGTAGTATATTTCACAGGAACTCACTTTCTTCAGCCCTTGTCCCGTTCATCGCACTTATTGGACGCTGGTGATGTCAGGCAACTTTCTAATTAAGGAAACGAACATTCCAGGCGGATGCCATCACATCATACTCCTTTAAACGTTTGTGTGGATTCTCATCAAAAGGAGGGTCTCTCATATGAGGCTTTGGTTGATATTTCATTGGAGGAAGATATTTTCATATGGCTACCCAGAGGATACTTGGTGTAAGACCGGAAGTCGTGAGCTGCTTGAACAATATACAAAAGAATCTGTTCTGGCCACTCCTAGATGAATGGCAATCAAAAACTTTCCTCACTTGCGTGAACTTCTACACATGGTCCCATCCTCCTTCCTTTTATTCCTGTATGTAAAAATAAACCGCTTTCGCCACCCCAAGAGTTGGTTGATGCGTTCGGAACGCATGTTTTGGAGATGCCTCATTCAGAGGCGCAACAGAGTGCTTTGATAATTGATTCAAACGCAAAGTGTAGAGATCTTAAAGCAGACTATTTTGA
This sequence comes from Ceratitis rosa, assembly GCA_037013455.1. Classification (NCBI taxonomy): domain Eukaryota; kingdom Metazoa; phylum Arthropoda; class Insecta; order Diptera; family Tephritidae; genus Ceratitis; species Ceratitis rosa. The sequence goes on along the minus strand of JAWMAG010000006.1, from coordinate 34,134,625 downwards.
TAATAAATTTAATCCTGAAATATAAAAATCTTTCCTCGTACTCGTATAACAAATTTTTCGAGGTACAAAACTCGTTTAAGGGGACTGAAAAGTTATCAAGCTCTTCCATCTAAAACCAGTCTCAATGCTGACTGGGAACAAGTAGTGTTTGTAAAGAGTATTTGCCTGTGTTTTAGTCAACTTAGACCAGTCGATATGATTAGACACGCTATGTGGATGGCAAGCTATTCGGTATGGGTGACACTACCCACATTTGCCAAAATACTCGTATAGGTATATCTAACCAGGCGCAAATCAATTTCGACACTCTGTGACAAAATGTATTACGAACTATTTTGCTGTTTACTAACTAATACATCGGAAAACAACAACAACAACAACAACACTTGTGGTACATAACAACAACAGTAAGTATTGATTGGAAGTAGACAAGCTGTGTGATATGAAGGTGAGAAAATATAGGAATCGGCTGAAACTGCTTTGATTATTGGAAATTTTAGAGCCGAAGATTAAATTATCACTTTGGAAGTGTTACAGCCATTTTTCTAGGTAAATTCAGTGCAAAAATAGTAGACAAATATTTGGCAGCGAAATCAGTTTGCATGGAGTTATGGAACTATTGGAAAATAGCCAATAAATTACCAATGAAGTACAAAAAATAATTTGCACAAGAATCATCTAATGAAGTGAGGAAAAGCTAAGGGCAGGGGAGAAATCTATCAAATCTTTCAAACACTTTTTCTACACTTCTTGGTCATACATACAAAAATACATTTTGTTATCGATTTTTTACTTATTTTTCCCCCACACAATGTGCTTCTTTGGTTATTTTGTGGTTTCTTCTCGTACTCATAGCCGGTCTTGTTTCGTTGGTTTCTGCGGCGTACAAATTTCCGGTAACAAAAACTTAATTAGCCGCCTTTTACTGCCATTTTTGTCTATTGTCCGCTTAAAAATAAATATGTGTGATGCCTGGTTATCGTAGATTTTACTTTGGTATTCGTCTTGCTTAACTGGAGAAAAATCTGTGTCGAAGAGAATTGCCTATTAAATTTTACCAAGAATTGTTAAATATTTATTATTCTCTATGTTTTAGAGATTTTCTGCATTTAGCCCCCTTGTTTCTTGATTGAATGCAACAACGATGCTCCCATCTAGTAAAAAGTTAGAAAAAAAATCTTATAAACCGAATTTCCATCTGCTAATCGCTATTGAATCGTAACCAAATCGACCCATTTCTGAAACGGATGGTGGTTGGTGATGAAAAGTGGATTACGAAGAGCAACGTCAAACGAGAAAGGTCGTGGTCGAAGAGCAGTGAGCCGGCACAAAAGAACTCCAAGCCAGCCAGTATTAATGGCTAGGAAGATTTTGTTAAGTGTTTGGTGGATTTGGCACAGGAATCACTCACTATGAGTTGCTTTCCTTCCGACCAAACTCTTAATTCTAACCTCTAATGTCAACAAACAGACCGACTGAAGTAAGTAATAGCCCAGAAGCAGAGTTTTGGCTAACAAGAGGAGAATTGTATTTCCACCAAATTGCACACAGTGACTTGTCAGAAGCTTGGTTGGGAGGACCTCGCACCATGTGTTTACCATCTCTCCCTGTCTATGGCAAATGGTTTGGCTGGTGAAGAATTGGTCTCAAGAGACGGATATTTTTACTAAAACTATTATTTGGCAGGGAATGTCGAGCCCTCCAAATATATATCTGACAAGAAATAAAAAATCTCCTCATAAAAATTCATCGGCCATTCGAAGGCGGATCATAGAAAAGTCTTTCCATTACCCGATTATGATGAGGTTCTAATAGCATTTACCCGCTTAAAGAGCAACAAAGTTGCTGGAGCTGATGGCTGGCCTAAGCTGACAAGGTGAATACATCACCTTCTTTGCAAATATTTCCAGCTTTACTCAGAGAAATAGTGACTTCCTTCAGCAATTATTTAATATGGTGGCCGCGATAGCCGAGTGGTTAGCATTGCATATTTCCATTCGGAAGAACATGATTCGAATCCGAAAGTTGTAGAAAATTAATTTAAATAAAAACTTTAAAAAAATAATTAATAAAACATTCGGAGGCGGCTTAGTATAAACTATAGGTCTCTCCATTTGGAAAAACATTAAGACGCAAACCCAAAAATTGGAGATGGAGCTCGGCCGAAAATCGCTTCAGCGGTTACAAAGCGTTAAATATACATACGCGAGTATATATTGTATAATTTTATAATATAAAGATGTAATATAAATATTAAAAATAAATAGATATTTTTTAAACAGGAGCAACCAAATGCACAAAATCAAATCAGCAAAACGAATACTATTTATTATATTATACCTTTAAAATAATTTTCTCAAATGCAATATTACTTCTTTACAAATTTCCTGTTAAAATCCAATAATACTTCCACAATATACCGTAACTTGATTTTCTCTTGATGAATAAATGAACAAAAGCACAAGAAAATGATAGCCAGAATACATACCTATGTATGTACATTTGTAGGTAAACGATAATAAATAATTCGGTTTTCAAACACAATGCGAGTATCAGTAATGGAATAAAAATAGATATAACACAATTTTATTTTATTGGTATTTATCGTTGCTGTTCTTCGAGTGGAGCAACTTGATTGACTTGCAAAACAACAAAAAATGTGTAAAAGCAAATAAACTGAATTGAAATCTTTCAATAACAAAGGAGTTAGAAAAAATAAAAAAAAAATATTAAATAATTTTACAAAACTGAGTAAAATGGTTGAAGCGATTTATTAAAGTATTCTGCAGAGAATTATATTGTAACTGAAGTGACATAAGCAGTAAGAATTAGAAAGGATTTTCACGCCTCTCTTTGCACGTAAATATTTTAGGGCTGCTTAAGGTTTATCAATATTTATCTTTATTGCTGAATTTAAATTGTAAAAAAGGAAAAAAATATAAATTTCACTAAACAAAAATTATGACGAACTCCGGACTATCGGTTTTGTTAACTCCCCGTATGCCGGGCTCCTTCACAAAAGAAATGAACAGATTGTCCCACACTTCTGTCTACGTCGTAAAGGTCGGAGAGTAGAGCCTTTCAAGAGGGGTAATAAAGCCTCGTCGCTTCTAAATAACTATGATCGGATTAATTTACCATTACATACTAACATTCGGTAGGCCATGGTTCCAGTCCTGCGTCGACCAACGTCCAAAAGTTCTAGAAAATTAATTTAAAAAGATAGGTTAATTTTTCTAATGACAACCCCTCCGAGTGTATTTCTGACTTGAAATAAAGAATTCTCGGCTTATTCTAAATTGTATGTCTTTCCATTTTAAGGAAAAATAAATAAAATAAATTGGAGAAAGAGCTCACCTTACCAAGGATACCTATCGCTACAGCAGTCGACTTACGACTCCTCTCTTCTTGATCTGCGGCTGGTCTTACATACAATTGTCCTTGTTAGTTTGGTACATTGTCTCGAGTGTTTCACTTTATGTTGATCAATTGATGTGCTGTGAGGTGATATTGTTGTGCTGATGTGATGTTATATGTTGACCGGTATTATTGTGCGAGCTTCAAAGCCCTGCCTCTGCACTTGTCCCAAAATATTTAAATCAATTTTAAATTTACAGAAGCAACTAAAAGATGTAAAATTTTATATTTAACTCATTTTATAACGAGAAAAACTTTAACCTTCATAACGAAGTCCCTCACAAACATTCCTAAGCATGCCATAGTAACAACATAAACGAAAACTTAGCATTACCTATGTTTATTTCTTTTTTTTTTTTTTTTGTTGCCACAAAATACAGGTAATGATACCTCTGAGAAATCGAAAATTCTTGTGGCGAAGAAAAAAACCTATAGCCAGCCTACGAAGCTAGCAAATAAGTGCCTAAAGCGCACTCCTAATTGCTGCAAATACAGAAACTCAAACAAACTACAACAAGAAAAACATTGCCAAAGTATTGAGCATCGCCCATGGGGGAATAGCCAGCGGATAATGACTAAAGGCAAAATCAAATCGACGCCAACTATCCGTTTTTACTTTTCCTCTCTCTCTCTCTCACTCCTTGCATCAGATCGTCTTACCAAAGTCGGCAACTTGCTGACTTTACTGTCTGCTGCTCGACTACGTTGTGCTATTTGATTGCAGTGAAGCTATTACAGGATTATCCATTTCGTGCTATCGAAAATAAAACATAAATAAAATTGCATTTAAAATATTTTTTTATGAAATTCCTTTTTATTATAAAGTTTAAACCTTGGCAGTATACGTGTATGTATGTGGCACACTACATCATTCAAATGACCGCCTCGCGGGTTCTTACAAATTTCCATCGGTTTGAGATAATTTTCGAACACTTTTTGGACATATGGGCTATAACTTGACGAATGTTGGTTTTCAACTTCTAAAGAGTTAAAGGCTTATGGACGTAAAATGGAGTGGTTTACACATTTCTTCGCTGATAGTAAGCAATTGATAGATTATTTTCACATTTTTATCATACTTTCGGACTGACACATCACATCATCAACATGGGGTACATAGAAAAACAAACAGTAGGTACTTTATTTTTCCAACTTTCTGAAGGTTCGAGGAAGAGGAAGAGAAAGAGGAAGATAAAGAGAAAGAGAAAGAGAAAGAGAAAGAGGAAGAGAAAGAGAAAGAGAAAGAGAAAGAGAAAGAGAAAGAGAAAGAGGAAGAGGAAGAGGAAGAGGAAGAGGAAGAGGAAGAGGAAGAGGAAGAGGAAGAGGAAGAGGAAGAGGAAGAGGAAGAGGAAGAGGAAGAGGAAGAGGAAGAGGAAGAGGAAGAGGAAGAGGAAGAGGAAGAGGAAGAGGAAGAGGAAGAGGAAGTGGAAGTGGAAGAGGAAGAGGAAGAGGAAGAGGAAGAGGAAGAGGAAGAGGAAGAGGAAGAGGAAGAGGAAGAGGAAGAGGAAGAGGAAGAGGAAGAGGAAGAGGAAGAGGAAGAGGAAGAGGAAGAGGAAGAGGAAGAGGAAGAGGAAGAGGAAGAGGAAGAGGAAGAGGAAGAGGAAGAGGAAGAGGAAGAGGAAGAGGAAGAGGAAGAGGAAGAGGAAGAAGAAGAGGAAGAGGAAGAGGAAGAGGAAGAGGAAGAGGAAGAGGAAGAGGAAGAGGAAGAGGAAGAGGAAGAGGAAGAGGAAGAGGAAGAGGAAGAGGAAGAGGAAGAGGAAGAGGAAGAGGAAGAGGAAGAGGAAGAGGAAGAGGAAGAGGAAGAGGAAGAGGAAGAGGAAGAGGAAGAGGAAGAGGAAGAGGAAGAGGAAGAGGAAGAGGAAGAGGAAGAGGAAGAGGAAGAGGAAGAGGAAGAGGAAGAGGAAGAGGAAGAGGAAGAGGAAGAGGAAGAGGAAGAGGAAGAGGAAGAGGAAGAGGAAGAGGAAGAGGAAGAGGAAGAGGAAGAGGAAGAGGAAGAGGAAGAGGAAGAGGAAGAGGAAGAGGAAGAGGAAGAGGAAGAGGAAGAGGAAGAGGAAGAGGAAGAGGAAGAGGAAGAGGAAGAGGAAGAGGAGAAAGAGAATACCAAATCCCTTGCAATTACTTTTATATCCTTCCTTTCGTATTCTAGAACGATCGGCTAAAATGGAGACGAGAAAACGCAAGATAACTGAAGTTAGGTCAGGTGAAATTCCACCACCAACGCAAACAGAAATTCGCCATGTGATTCTCTTCGGGTTTCGACGTAATTTACAGAAAATAAGAAAATACAAATATTCAGTGAATCCATAATCAAATTTGACTTCACGCCAGCTTTATATAAATAACTGTAAAATTCATTGTATTTATTTTAGTGTTAAAAATATTGCAAATTCGTGTCAATCCAATATTGAGCTAATTCATTTCACACGGTTTGCCAAAAGTAAATATGGAAATTCATGGTGTTTGCAGGCAATGCCGAACGACAGGCGAACAGAAATGTATACATATGTATGTATTTATGTAAATTTGAAAATGTGAATGGCACTGGGAATATCAAAATATGTATGCATGTCAGTAAATATTGGCCGGCCAAAAGTTCGCAGTCCCTCCTCCCCCAAAGGCTGTTAACCAAAAGCAAAAAAATCGTAAGCCAACTAGAACCTTATGGTAAGTAAGTAAAATATTCGGAAGTATCAGCGCAGCGCAGTGCCAACATTCACGCCTACCAATTTGAAATATGCTTGCGCGAATATTTAAATCACGACTAAAGTATTCCATTTGAAATTCAGAAAGTCATTAAATAATTTCAAACACTCCACAAAACTTTGAGTGTGGCAAAAAAAAAGCAAAAACAAAAAGCTTAAAAAAAACAGAGAAACAAAAAACAAGCCAAAGTGTAGACTACTAAGCAGAGCAGGTGCTAAAGAGCAGCAAAGAGCAAATATACATGTAGCCAAGAGCCAACAGTCAAAAGCCAAAAACCGAAAGCCGCTAGTTGGAATTTCAACACTCACCACAGCAGACACATAAATATGCGTTTGCAAGTGTATTATGTATGTATGTAGGTACATGCATGCATTTAGCAGCTATAGCTGCGGGCAAATGTATTTATTTACACTGTATACAATGTTGTTACACATTTATCTTTTCACGTATAAAAATTTACACAAAGTCATAAAGATGACGAACGACTTCCTTGCTTGCTATGAAATGCTTTATCCTTGTGAATTATTTATGCATAAGTATGTATGAGTGTGTATATGCATGTGTGTGATTGCGTGCAAACATGTGGACTTGTCTGTTTGTCGTGCAAATAATGAATAAGTAAGCAAATAAAGTAATCTTAACCGATTCACAGCCACACATACATCTACATAAGAGCAACAACAAATGTGCTTGTAAGAAAATACGAAAATATTTGCATGTCAACACATGCACTGTAGTCAAATAACATACTGGTTGCAAAATGTACTAGTTTTCATCTAGAATAAGAAAAAATTCCAAACTTATGAATTTATGAATTAATAAATTATTTCAAAAAATTTAATAAGTTTTATTCTAGCAATGACTACTGTTAAATTAAAATTAAAAAAAAAATTATATTCATTTTATATCTCAAAAAAAAAATGTTTTTAATTTTAATTAAAAAATAGATATTTTAAAATAGAGATATAATTATGTATTTTTCAAAATTATTTCAGAATTCAAAGTTTCTTTAATAAAAATTAATTTTGAAAATTTATCAAATTAATCGTGAATAATTTTATCTTTAATCAAAAAAAAATATTTTCTATCAATTCTGAACTAGTTGTTGCCTAGTCTACTTGTAACTAGTATGGAACCTCTCTTACAAATATTGTTATTTAATTATATTTAAATAAAATTGATTTTCAGTTAAATTTGAACAAGTTCGTGTCTGTTCCACTTCAAACTAGTATGAGTCTACCCTAATTCTGGCCCAAAGCACCCTTACATGATTAAAGTACTTGATACGTGTTTTCTCCTCTAAGACTTTTGGTTTACTAATTGCTTAGTCTACTAGTTTGAAAGTAGTATTTAAATAGTTGAAGGCACGATATGCAGTTGAATGTTTCTTTGTGGGTGGGTGTATTTATCAAATAAACATATCCATTACATAAGCAAATATGTATGCAAACAACAACAAATCTAGGCAATATAAGGTATCCACACCCGTTGTGGTGCTGCGAATTTCAAATTATGAACTTTGAAAATTCGACTAATGAATAAATGAACTACATACATACAAGTATATCGTATAAATCAAACCAAAAAGTGATGTTATAATTGCACAAAGTGAATGAAGAAACTGTTGATGTTCTTAATGAAATTTAAATTGCAACTTGCAAAAATGTACTCAATCAGCTTAATTATAGCAACAAAAACTTTATCGATGAGCTACAATTATGCCCATACCAAAAAAAAAATAATAATTTCTAAGCCAACAAGCAAAAAATCTTTTAGTCTGACTAAAGTGTGCATATGTACTCCTCACTCCTCGCATGTCCTTCATCCTTTACCAAAAGGCGTTAACAGTTAACACCAACATCCTAAGCTTAAATCATAACCGAGAGCAATTAACTAGCAACTCACCAAAAAAAAAAAAATCTATGCAAACATATCTTTTTAAATTGATGCTTTGAATTAAGGCTTTCGTTCAGTTTTCTTTACGGCTATCAAACTGCCAACACCGCCCAGAGCAACGAGTATGATTAATCACCAAAAAAGGCAAAAGACAGCAAGTGATTTATATGCGACAAATGGAAGGAGTAGAAGAAACGAAGAAAGTCAAAGAGACTAGTGTCAAACATGTCTTTGAAAGTTCACAGGAAATCTGGGGCAAACAAACAGGTTTTTCATATTAAAGTGTTTCGAAAATACGTGTAGAATTAAGAAAGTGCACATGAAAGTAAAAGAGATCACATAGATTAAAAGAAATTTCAATTAACCCCATATAATCTTCAAATGTACATATATGTGTTTATTTTTACAGTGAATCTCTGGCATATTACGGTATATACTTCGATTGGTTGGTTGACTGAAAGAGGGATGTTAAGGACCTGACCGCAAGCGGTCTCAACTAAGCCATAGATCAAGCTCGCTGGGCTTCCCGGTGTATCCCTTAAGACGTTTGCAAGAAGTTCGCCCTATTTTACGAATTCTTTAAGATTCTTGCAATTTTACGCGCACACCTGCATCAGATTAGAGCTGGGAGTCTGGACACCGAACCCACTTTACCTAGCATATGGAGATGATATCTCCGAGGTATATGACACTTTATACGCCCATAAGAATTCTAAGTTTTCTTTTGCTTAATGCAAGTAACTGATTGGTCTGACTACTATCCATGCTGCCCCAGAATAATTTAATGATACGTCCTACGTTGTAAGAATTTCAAGACCTTAAACAACATTTAAAAGTGCTAAATCGTCTGAGGCAGTCGATATAATACATATTACGCCTTAAAGATGGTGAGTTGAATTGATGAACTTTCGTCTTGCTAGTAAAGAGATAGATCTAAGATTTTTTCATGTTTACTGGGAATACTTTTATCTCACCTCAATCAGCTGAGATTTCAAATAATATCTCTATTACCCGTGATAGTGGGTTGGGATGACTAGATCAACCGCATAAGGTACTACCTAAAAAGTCTCCGCTGTGAGCAGTTGAGATAACTGGTTTATAAAGGTGACCAACAATATTGGATACAGGATGCCTCCTTGCGGAGTGTCACATTTGTACAGCATATCCTTTAATCTTCTAAGTAACTGTTTGACCTCATTCTACTCACTTTGACACATGCAAATATGAATACTTTCATCCATTTCGTTTTGTTTTTATTTCAACTTTTTGTTTTCATTAGCACTCAATACTACAGTAGAAGTATATGTATTTTGTTTTATTGCAATGCCTTTAGTAATAGATCTCTGACAAAGTGCAATTTATCTCTTTGGCTTTTGGTGAATGTGACCGAAGGCTTAAGCAATCGTTTTCCACTAGCGAATATCTCCTTTACAGTAGCTAATGGTAATTTTTTGGTTATGTTACTTTTGTTATTGTAGTCACTGATACGGCTATTCGCCAAGGCTTAGCACTGCGAAATGGAGACAGGTCACAGGGTTGAAAAACTTAAACTCATAACCATATATTTATACAGTGGAATTAAATTAAAGGCTCTTTAAAAATTAAAATTAATTAAATAAATTATCATAAAATAAAATATGTATCGTAAGCAAAAAAAAGAAAAAATAAAAAAATAGTTAATATAAAATTAAATTAATTTAATAACATTAAATTAAATAAATCAAAATTATGTTAAATAACGTTAAATTGAATTAAATTAAGTAAAATAAAATTAAATAAAATAAAAAAATAATAATTTAATTAAGTAAAATACATTAACTCTTCTTCTTCATTACAATAAAACTAAAAAAAAATTAATCTCAATTAAATTAAACAAAACTAAGCAAAGTAAAATTAAATTTTATTAAATTAAATTTAGTAAAAGTTAATGTTGTCAACTTAACCAATCTATGAAGCGTTTAGCAAAATTCTACTCGTACTCAACGGAAATAGAATGAATCTAATAGCCTACGATCTCAATATTATGGATTCAGGGCTACTTCCCTCACATTCAGTAAGATTATGGAGAGAGTCTTATGAAGATTGAAGTTATGAGCCACGAATAATGGTCTAGGTGTTCATCCAAGTATACGTAAGACAGAACTCATGCCATTCACGAATAAGTCAAAAATAAATAAAGTTTTCAGTTTTCTTATTAAGTCACGTCTGCTCCTTAATTAACTACCTATAAACATCTTCATTGGCAAAGTCACAGTCATCAAGGCCTGTAGAGCGCTAATGAATAACCCAGAGCGGATACTGAAGGTAGCCATGTACTCGAATAAATTTGACCGTCGTCAACAATTGTAAAAAGGCTCAAAGCTACCTCTCGAGTCAAGTCACCATCACCATAATCAGGGTGCCTTGTCATAAGACACAATAAAAAAAGCTGACGAGTTGGTTAGGTCAAGAGCATCTCTACTTGAATATGAAGAACGATCAAAAGAATGCTTCACTTGCAATTTGAACAGATCTAAGATAGCGAAACAGATCTGGTCCAGATATGACGTAACCAATCCAAAGAACATATTAAAAAAGATCAAGGAAAAGTATTTATGGATATAGCGGGTCATTGGCTCTACGGAGAGCATGCATCAAAAATGGAACTGCAATTTAAGAGCCGTTGTCTAAGCTGAGTCTTTGAACAGAATAAAAAACAACAATAAACAATAATCCAATTTTTCGCTAACATTAACTTCGTGTCGAGTCGCGCAACACGCCTCACGAAATTAATTAATATGCTTGCTGCCCTTAAAAAGAGGATTATTTTCAACTCTCTTAGAGACCAACTTCAAGCCATAACCTCGTCGAGGTCATCTAGTCCTGGGAAGAAGCATTTTCAGCGGGTTCAGGCCACAAGAAGAGCACTATTGGATGAGCGGGCTCAAGTGCTAATTTAAAGAGATGAGAGTCTTTGCCAGAGGTCGATGTACCTAGGAGGTGATTTAGCTTCTAATAGATATCTATGGTGGTTCCTACGTTAGACCCGAGCAAATATTTCTTACACAGCATAATATTATATTCCTTAGCTGACAGAATAGATGCTCTGTAAATAGTACACAAATGGCATCAGCAGGTTTCCTGTTAAGGTCCTCAAGCGGTGTTCTGCCAGGCTTTTAGTTTCTTCATCTATACTCGTATCTCACTAGTCCCCGGTGTCCAAGCAGATGCGATGTAAATTAAGACTGGCCTCTCAATTTGTTCAATAAACAAAGCCTGAGCTATATAGCTTTGCATAAAAAACACCTAATTGCAGACCAGATTTTATTGTCTCCAGTTCTTATTTAGCAAAAAACACAGTCTACATTTGGGTTGATGTATTATAAACTAAATTTATAGTATTTGCCTCACAGTCCATTACGCAATTCATCATGTTCACACATACTTTTACTTAGAAATATATATTTTTGTATATATGTATATATAAATATATTTGAGCATATATATGTACCTATGTATGTAGGCACACTTTGGCACAGGCAACGTAATACTTCTGCATACAACATTCCAACAAACTTATGTACATTTAATAAACCCAATTTAACTTTTCAGCTGGCATCAACCGATGTGGCATAGCTTTGAAATCGAAGCTACCTACCACCGATCCTACCAAGATGCTGGCAAAACATCAGCACCGGCGGGTTACGGTCATGGCTTTGGCTTTGACTTTGACTACTCGACTCGTTACTCATATTCAAATTTCGACTGCCTGGCAACAAAAAAGGAAATTAAAGATGAAATTCAAATTCGATCGAATTCTTTACTACCAACACTTTTTGTTATAGTTTGTGGAATACGAATATTCCTAACTCACTTCAACGTCGGCAGTTTGCAGTGTTTACCGTGTGGCTTTGCTTCGACTTTTCAGCTTATTCACTTTTTCACTGCTTCGATTTGTTTGTTTTTTATTCTTCTGCAATTCTCTCGTTTTGTTACTCTATCTCGATTTCTTTGTATTCTATTCAATTTTACATACATTCGCATGCACACATACACACACACACACACACTCACATGCATAGAATTCGTAATTCTTCAATTATACAAATGGCAATTCTACGTGCAGACTTTTCCGTTGTCTACGGGATTTTTATGTCTTGTTGACATGTCAACAAAAGGAGAAAAAGAAAGGACGAAGAATGGCAAAACTGCCAACATGCAAAAAATCGAATATCAATAGACAAATGCAGACAGCAGAAATATGCATTCTCCAAGTTAAAGAGAATGAGAAATATTTTTGCATATCCATTCGTATATACGAGTAAGAGGAATGCTGTGTGCGTATGTTCATATTCATTTCTAGGTATAACGGCAACGACAACGTCACTGACGATATTTTGATGATAGTTAGTGGCTGAATGTCACTGATCCCTTCAAATAACGATGTAGCGATATTGAATGATAATGAATAATTGATGGTTTCTCGGCGAATTTATGTTATTGCTGGACGGAATTTAAGTCGATTGTGTAACTAAATATTTTAAAACAATTTATTTCTCTAATTGATGAGAGTATACAAAAGAAACTAGTCAGCATTCTGGTAACTATTAAAATATTCTTCAGTTTCAAAAATTTAGATATATGATTTTAATAACATCAATGAACATAAAACCGACATTTCGCTTCAACCGTTACAAAGCGCCATTTATAAATATATATACGAGGGGATTAACAAAAATTCGGTCAGTTGGTGACTTTCAATTTGTTTTTGCTAAATATAAAAATACCAAATACCAATATCAATACGAAGGCCCACGATTGACACGATAAATTATTGCTAATGAATTGGGCTTGAATGCCATAGCTGTATCGCGAACACTAGATAGTCATCTGGGATACACGAAGAAATCTGCTCGATGAGTACCACGAATTTTAAATGAGTCCCAAAAACAGGCACGAGTGCATTTTGCTCAATTTTTCCTAAACAAATTCGAAAATGGTTAGTATAGCAACTTTAGTAAAGTTGTTACTGCCGACGAATCTTGGTTCTATAAATACGATCCAGAAAGAATTATTTACGGAAACACCCAAAAGGAGGGACACAACAAATCGGAAAAAGCTCGGCAGAAAAACACTTAAGCTAAGGCAAGAATTGATATCGGTTCAACGACTATAGTAACATCTAAATTTCTATAAAATTAAATAAAAATTATTTTTTTCTAATTTCTCAATTCTACCGAGGGTACCATTTCGGATATGAAAAAAGCTCAGCTATTCGCAGGCGACTTAAAATAAACATAAAACCTCCATTTATTGGAAAACCATGAGGAGAACACACAACACTATTTGGATGAGAAGCTCGGCCGAAAATTGCTTCAGCGTATACAAAGCGTCAATTATATATGTAACACAATTGAATTAACTTTTCAGCACGAAACCAGATCAAGTAATTATAAGACCTCAAATAACTGTACTTTTCTACTACAGACAGAATCTATCAGAAAACTCTTCGTTTTGCTACCAGTTACTGTAAAGTATCTTACAATAATGTTTTCATTATAAGATTAAGTTTAGGTATACTCTTCTAGCCAATCTCTCATGGGACAAAACTGCTCACGACCCTTTAGACAATTACCGAAACCCTCAGCGTCACGAAATTAGCACAGTCAAGAAGAATGTGATTTCTCCAGCCTTCACCATCGGATTTACCACACAAAATGACAAAAAAAACATGAGACGTAATGACGAGCGTAAGGCATGCGTACCAAAGGAACTGTAACCACTCTCTACCATCGAAGATCTGTAGTCTTATGAACCTAAAAAGCCCAAGCCGGTCTGGAAACCTTAATTTTGGGGTCAAGAAATAGCTTCCAACAAAAAATTTTTCCGAAAACCCAACAAGAAGACATTCCATGCTGCCTATTTTCACCGCCATGAACACCGATTGGTAAGCTCGTTAGAAGCCTAGGAATGAATTGCTTACGTATAAATCTCACCTTTTTAAAGCTAACCTGGTTCTTAAGCTATTAGTTCATTGGTATACAAAGACCTTCTAGAATGCCGCCTCCATAACTGGAATTTTGCCAGAAAAGAATCTTTTTTAATGAATTAAAAATGCTCTGCAATTCTTTCAACTAAGCTTAATATCCAGTTTTTGTTATTTTTGTAATCTTAAATTTGTATACCTTATGGTTCACCTTTGATGTAATCGCTTTAATATTCCACCGTCAACAGCCACAACAAACATTTTCGAAATCTAAACCCAAAAGGAGGAGAAAAAAAATTATGCAACTTTTTCAAAAGCAAACACTAAAACCTACATACGTAATTTATGAATATGCAATCAAAAGGCGATTTATGTACGACGAACCTCAAACACATACACACACTTACGCATACGCTCAGCTGGGCAAAAATTTGCAGCTGAAAAGGAGAGAAAAAAATATGAAACGAGACATTAATTTGTAATTCATGCTCATAAGTCGCACCTTCACATGGTTGGCACTACACTCAGCATGGGTTACTGTATGTGTGTATGTGTGTGTGTGTATTTAATTTAACAACAACAACTATAAGTCATTGCTGCTGTGATACTAGACATTTTAATTTATGTGCGTACAAACATATGAGTCTGTACATATGTATTTCTACATATTTATTTGTTTGTTTGCTTGTTTAGCGCATAAATTTGCACGCTCGTGTTTTTCTTGTTGTTGCTTTTTTTTTTGTTTTTGTATGCAACAAATTTACCGCATATTAAACAAACATTTTACTAAGTAATTTTTCCCTCACTTGTCGCGCTTCAACTTCTGCTTCTGCTTCTTCTTCATCTCCTCCTTATTATATGCCTTCTCTTTCGCCCACCACCGACACCAACACCAACCAACAACAATAGCAAATAAATGAAACTAAATGCAAAACAATTTCCCAAATGCACTTGAGTGCCGCTGCAACCGCAAGGCGGGAGGACACACACACACGCGCACATACACGCATATACCTACAGTTAGTCAGGCACTTAGGCGCATAGAGGTTCAGCATCCGGCACTTAAGTAAGCACATGAATGCATATAAACATATTAGTATATATGTAGGTATGTATGTACGTAGCGGGTGTATGACTGCATACATACAAACACGTATGAATATACCTATGTATGTGTGTATGTGAATTTTTCGTAAATGCACTGCATTTAATTGTTCCCCCGGCATTGTGTGGCAAGAGTAGCAACAACAACAACAACAACAACAGGAATGTTATGCGAATACTCTTTCGCCCAATTAAATGCTCAGCCGGATGCTCACACATACACGTACACACACGTGCACACAGTTTCCTCCATCGCGTGCCGCCATTGCACTCACCTGTTGTTGCTCGCCGCATTTGTAATCACATTTGTTGTTGTTGTTATTATTATTTTTTTCACTTTTTGCATTCCTTTTTCCGCTGCGCTCACTCGAGTTTTTGCTCATTCACTTTGTTGTGTTTATCATAGTTGGCGCATTCCGCAATGCTTTGGCGGTTACGCACTCCATCCCTCCACCACACGCCATCAAAGTCAAATTATTATGCTAATGGAACATTTTTGAGTGTGTGCAAGTGAGCGTGGACTTGACAGAATGGGTTGGTGTGTTGCTAGCGCAAGACATTTTGTGTTATTTCACCGCAAAACTGTTTGGTCGGTACTAATTCCGCCGCTATTGCTACGTGAACTGGCGCCGCAGCGCGGTTGGCTGCTGCCAACTACTCTCAGTGCTTAATTTGCAATTCTCACATGACTCTTGAGCAGATTGACTTCTTCACAGCCACCGCACTGCAGCCGACACACAGGAAAAGTGTAAATGAAAAATGGTGGCAACAAAAGAATAACTTTTTTTTTGGCGCTATGCGGAGTGAAGGGGGGAAATCAGCTCTGGAGATTTTCAAATCTATTTAATTTGTATATTTTGAGTGACGCTGCGGAGTGAAGCAAGTGTATGCAATTTCTGGGGGGAGACATTTTATTGAATAGAAATTCTGAATGGATTTAGACTCAAGAAGAGTACTTTGAGGCAGGCGGGTGCGGGTTTTACTGAACCTGCGCTGGAATTTTTCAACGACAGATTGCGCAGTTTTATGGTTTCAGTCCTGTTTTGTTTTCTTCTTCACTTGAACTAGTTCCTGCGAGACGGATCTCAAGCCCGGCGCACAACTTCAACGACTTGGGCAATAAACGCTTAAGATATGTCTACTCCAATAAAAAAAAGAACACTAATCTTATATTTGAGGTAATTGAAGACACCATGCGAAGTTTATCTTCTTTACACGTGCGAGGCAGTGGGGGTCCGCTTTCTCTTCTAATATCAACGTTTACTGCAGTAAATACTTTCAAGGTGGAAAAGCGTACTCCTTCAAGCACACAGATAATAAAAAGCATGCACAGTAGATTACTAATTTTTAATTTCAACCTGAAAACCCTAGCTCATGATCTCTTGCCATCGTGATGACGGAAGAGTACATACAAATCTTCTCTATTGAGCTCTGCCGCTCTTATTATTTTACCCAGCAATAAATTAAAGAAGTCACCCTGTTTGAAACCTCGTTTGGTATCGAACGGCTCGGAGAGGTCCTTCCCGATCCTGACGGTGCTTTTAGTGTTGCTTAAGGTCAGTTTACACAGCCGTAGAAGTTTCGCGGGGATACCAAATTCAAACATAGCGGCGTAAAAGCAGCTCCTATTCGTGTTGTCGAATACTGCTTTAAAATCTGTGGTGATCCTCTTTTTTATCTTTTTTATTTTGTCAATGGTCGAATTTCTAAACTGTGGGGTCCCCTTTTTTATGGATTTTATGAAAGTGTGATATGCACTTAAATTCCAATCGTCGGGCATGCTTTCGTCCGATCATATTTTGCAAGTAGCTGATGCATGCATCTTGTCAGCTCTTCACCGCCATGTTTGAATAGCTCTGACGGTAGGCCGTCAGCTCCAGCCGCTTCTTGATGGTCGACAGTAAATTTCAGCCCCTTCTCTTTCTCAGGCGACTTGGAAAAAGCTGTAACACTCACCCTACAAATTGGAGTAGCAGCTCATCGCTCAATCCTTGCAGCGGTTATAAAATACCAATCCCAAACACTTTTTCAATATCTCTGCTGCTTCTTTTATTTCTTCCAGTACAAAATTTGGATTCCAAATTGATATCCTATTTATCGAATATATTATGGCGAAAATACCATATACGATCAAGAGCACGCGTATCGAATGTTCGTTATCGAGAACCATCAAAGAAGAAACTTCTAGAGATACGTGCGAGAAATCGTTAGGTGCTCAATAGCTTCACAAATTCCATCTTCGAGGCCTTGGATCGACGTTGGCTGTTGGCGTAGACCTTACATTTCACGTGAATCCAAATGAAGAAGTCGCAAGGTGTTGAATTACAAGATCTCGGTGTTCAATTGTAATCACATCTCTATTATCTATCGAAACACAGTTCGGGAACTTTTCTCATGAAAGAGCGATGGTTTCGTTGCTTGTTGTGCCGTCTTGAAAGTAAATGTTGTGCAGATCAATACCATCCAATTTCGCCCATTGAAAATCATTATCTCTCAATACCGCAATCCATTCACCGTAACTGGTGCTACAGCCTAATTTGCAATGACCTCGCCGCAAGGAGCTTTTCAACAACAAATGTTAGGTTTTCGGTGCGTCAGATGCTACAGTTTCGACGTAGCCATTGAGGTGGAAATGGGCTTCATCAGTCTAGATGATTTTTCGATAAAATTCTGAAACTTTTTCATTCATTTCAAGGATCTAATCAGCAAAGGCACGCCGTTGTTGATGATCGGTCGGCTTGAGTTCTTGTGTTAACTGAGCTTATAAGCCTTAAGACCCTAGTCAGTATGCAAAATACGGTGTAATGACGTAAGAACGACAAGGAATGAACAAACCTGGGTTTTCTTCAACACTTTGGGCTACGGGAGCAATACTCATATTCTTAGTTGTTCTTGAGCGACGAGTACGGGTTTTATTCTTCACATCACTAACTTCTCCCAACTACTGGTATAGTTTTTACTTGTAAAATGGCGAAAAATTACAGCTTCTAACGGAAAACCTCTTATTGGAAAACCCTTTATTTAAGCCAGAAATTCACCTCAGCTACAGCTGCAATGCAAATTTTTCGATTTTCCACTAAAAGTTCTGTCAAAATTATTTATAGCGTTTCTTTGATTATAATTGAAGTGGAGGAGGAAAACAATAAATAAATAAATATAGAGAAATGTAAGAAATGCAATAAATAATTTGGGCAAACGTGCAATCGGAAACTCCAGCTGCAAAAAATTTATGGTTGAAAGTGGTTCAGTGGTTGGTTATATGAAAAAATAAATTGGAAAAGGTAAAAAAAATGTGAAAGTTGAAAATAGTAATTTCATGAACAAAACCTAAGCATACAAATTTTTCAATATTTAGCTAACACTTCATTTGTAACAATTTCATTTAAATTATTCATATTCTCAAATTTCCCTTCACACACACACATTAGCACATATATACATATATAAGTGCTTGCTACTTCGCTGCCACAGGTAAAACACTTAACAAAGAAAATTATATAAATTTTTCATTGGTTTTTCCAGCACTGTTATTTGTACATACATATCTAACCTGCCACAGCCAATGCAGGATCTGCAAGCAAAAGTTGAACCTCAGTTTCTGCACTTCACACAAGTGTCAAGACGATTTTTCGCAAACCAAATTATTATTCATATCCACGTTATTTGGCCGTAGACACAAGCGCCCTCACCGGCTTTGCCACGCGCTTCTGCAATTGATAGTCTAGCAGCAGTGCAGGTACTCCAACAATAAGAAATACCTGCGCTCCTCCCTCTCTTCCGCTATTGACAAACACTTGCCTGAAAGTTAGCTGAAATCTGCCGCCAAGAAAGTCGTTGACAATCTGCTTGTGCCATCACCTGCGATTTTCTCTTCTTTCCTGCTGCCGCTACTTAGCTTCTCAATTTCGATTAGTATGTCCTTGACATTTCGCTTCGCTCATTTGTTTTCATAAATTTTACTTGCAACATTCTCCAACAGTCGACACCGGTTGTTGATTGGCGAAATTTCTTTGCTATGGCAGCTCATCGATCCAATTAAAAATTTAATATTTTATAACAATCGCACTTTTTGTTGTTTTTGTCTTTGTTTTTGATTTTCTTTTCTTTTTACTCATATTCATAACTTATTATAGCAATTATTATCCTATTATTCCGCTTGAGAGATAGTCGTTGCTTTCATTGCGTTGTATCTTCGTAACAGAGAGGCATACTTTGTTGAGTTGTTTTTGTATTTCACAATCTTTTGTCTTCTAAAATTATCAAGAAGAGATACATTTTCATAGTCTAGTGAATCTGTTGTCATTTTTAAACTTAAATATTGGCGAAAGTTCTCAAAAATAGTACTCCACGACCTACTTAAGGTGAAATTTATTAAATTTAATTATGACGGAGATTTTCTACGAAACAGGAAATGAGAAATAGTAAATATAAAGACTACTACTTTTTCGAAATATTTTTGTTAAAAATGAAATATTTATAATGGTACTTTTTTCGGAGTTAATCTTTTTGTCTGCTTTTACTTGATTTATACTCAATTTAATTTGCCATTTGATAATGAGCAGACTTACTCTGAAACAACGTTTGCAAATCGTGCAAATTTACTATCATGGTTAATGGTAAATGGTTCGGTTCGCGCACCACATCGCGCGCTGCCTCCTACATTCGGTCGACATAATCACCCAGTAGAGCAACCATGAATCGGTTCCAAACCACGTTTACTCTAGTGGATAATACGCATCCCCGGAGACGCCGTCCATTACGCACCGGAGACTGCTGCTGTGGAGCAAAGTATTGAAGAGGAAAGTATTGAAGATCCGTCATCGCGTGTAACAATTTGAACTATGCCCATCCTTTTTATCAAATATTTTACGGAAGGATCTTACTTCGTGGGCTAACAATATTCAAATCGAGCAAGAATGGAAGTCGGACGATCATCAAGCGCGTCGCACGTTCGGTGAATGAGCCCAAAACGTCACCGATCCCGATTTTCACCAGAAAATTTTATTCAGCGATGAAACTCACTTTTGAGTGAGTCTGAAGTAGACAATGTTGGTGTGGATGGTTTTTGATTCGAACAAATCGGAGCTGCATACCATGCAGGGCATGTGAGGGCATTATATCGCGTCGTGGGCCCGTTGTTAGATCTTCCAGATCGTCCAAACAAAAACCGCTGGAATATTTATTGTCGCTTTTATACACAGACAAGTTCAATACAGTTTGCGCCTTGAAAAGGTTTGGTGCGTTATTGCTGACATAAAGCCACTATTGCTACCAAGAGTGGTCGAAAGTTAGGCCTCTCGACTGGAATTCGCTGAGTTAGAGGCCCGGTAAGTGAAAAACTAGATCTTGATGACAACCACGGCAAATGTACACGATTCGAAGGCATGTACCTAGAGCATGCATCAACCATACATAAAGCCTGACATCACCGATGTGCATGAAATCTCATGGACAGTGCAGGAATGACAAAGAATGGGATTGCTGAAATTTGGTATTGGAGAGACTCTACCGTCAGATACTTTTATTCACCCCAAAAACAGAAGATCTCACCACAATCCACATTAAAGCCAATTATTTTAAATTTTTCTTGCACCTTGACAAAATAAAGGTCAAAAGGCACTTTCTTTGAGGGCTTGGCGTACACTTACGAACGGTGCCCAAGTTACGTTATTAAGTTCTTGCTTGGCAATTAGCCCACTTTTACAAATAGGGTATCTTTGCCACATCAACCAGAAAGAAATTCAGCGTCCAAGACGAAACTTCTCAAAGTGGTGTATGGCTAATCGATTTTAGCAGAGCTGTAATAAAAAAATCATAAAACGTATTGGCTGTCACCGGGTCGTAAGCCCTAAGAGAAATTAATCCTGCTATGATTGGCGGAAGATACATCTCCTGTGTTTTAGATATGCATACTATCTGGGGTCCTAGCATCGGCTCTGACCACTATCCTGTTACAGCCAATATACTCGTAGCTTCTGCTTCTGTGTAGGCTCAATAAGCACAAGAATTACTTTTGCTAACAGATTGATCTAAGTGTGTGCAATTGAAACGTCCGGCTTTCGGATCTCTAGAAGGCAAGGTTTTCGGGCGATTTATGATCCCTTGCGCATTAAAAACCTCGAATTTTGTAGGCATTGGAAGGACAAGCTGTACGCGATATACGACGACATTGACTTACATATACCTATAAATATATTTCTAATTATTTATTTGGCGCTTTGTAATCGATGAAACGATTTTCGGCCGAGCTTCTACTACAATGTGTGTTCTTCCATCAAATGCAGGGACCTACAGCTTATACTAAACAGCCTTCCAATGGCTTATAGATTAGTATTCTCAGCTGAGGACAACCACAATTAGAAAAATTTAGTTAATATTCTATTTAAAATAATTTTATATTTTTTTTAGATGTTGGTCGGGTAATGACTAGAACCACTCTGCTATTGCAGCCGCCGATAGTTCAGCGACAGTGGCATCGCTAGGTAATATAGTCCGTATGGGCAAGAAAATTCCAGCTCTGGGAGTATTCAAAGCAACATCCCCTGGTAGAAGCAGAGGAAGAAGAGGACTAGGTAAGCGTAAATGAGGTCTACGCCAATGGAGGAAAAAAAGGAAGGATTATCAGTGATGATCAATAAAGGAATCTAATTACCGAAGTACTTTCTCTAGACCCGCAATGTATGAATGCCTCGATTTAAAGAGCAAGATTATAAATATTTATTATTTATTATAATTAGTTTTGTTTTATGAATTCTTATGTTTCTAATATGTATCGTATATCAGCTCCTCAATTTTGCAAATAAACGAAAAACTTAATCAAATCAAGATCACTCGCCACTGGCAGGTATTAAATTAATTTTCGGGCAATTAAGTAATTTACTGAAGGAAAATACAATTTCAGTTGGCTACTACATATTTGTATGCCAAATTATGATATTCTTTCCAAGTAATTTTGTAGGTATTTGAGTAATACACATTTAATCAACCCACCAAATCCAACTTTTTTAGCTTAGCTTCCACAAAGTGTCAACAAGAATTGCCTTCTCTTCAGTCACATGACAAACTCATTAACACCCCACCACTTTCGCTAACGAATTAACAAATTTTATATTTATTTTACATACTTTACGAAAGAAAAAGGTTGATCAGAAAAGGTCACCGCTTGGACTTGCCATCGCTCCTGCTACCTGACTCACCCATCGCTCTCTTTGATCTCATTTGTTGTATCAACTGTCACTTAAAATTGCGCCTTCACTTTATTTAATGACTGCAAAGGCAAAAGTTTTACTTACTAAGCAACAACAAAAACAACAACAAATAGGGAAAATCTAAAATAAATTGGAACGTCCGCTTACCTTTTTGGCGGGTACCGTGCGGGGTAGTGTAAAGGTATGAGTACTCAAGCCATGCAAGCCTAAACTTTCAAGTACATTCATAAATACTAGCGAGCGAACTTGCAAGTAAATAAAAACTGTAGTGAAGGGGGAGAGTGAGAGAGAGAAGAAAACTAGGTTACTACGCTTGTCTGCTGAAATTTGTACTTCGCAAAGTTATCTTTACGTATTCCTCTGTCCGTCAGTTTTAATTTGTTGGCGCTCTAATTCAACTTTAAATATGTTTACTCTCTTCTGTTTTGAGAATGGTAATTTAGCAAATTAAATTACAGTTTTTGTAGTTACTGGTGTTTATTAGTGTTATGAATTTTACTTTTAATATTTGCTTAATACACTTTAGCAAAAGTACATATTTAATCAATAGAAGCATTTTCTCACCTCCTATGAAATATTTATATATAATCTCATCATTTGATATCACATCATATTGTAATATCAAACCAGGACAAACACAATTGTATCACACTCAACCACTTAAATTAACATATGTACATACCTATATGGCGAATATCAACATTACATCACATGACATTACAGCATGTGACATGACATCACATGATATAACATCACATCACATTATATGAATAATTTCACTTAAATTAAAATATAGCGGACGGACGGTGTTGAAACTTTAAAATTCTACTACCCACTATAAAGCATAGAATGTAGTGGTGTGATTACGTCTGTAGAAGAACCTTCAAAGCCTGTTGTAACTCGAAAGTGTTGGAATCTCGCAACTTTACCGTAATGTTTGACATTTTTGATGTTATACATACTCAGAATGACATATGAGCGCTATTTTTGTTGTTTACAGTAACTTAAAATATTCTCCCGGCCAACGAATTAAATCGATAAAATTTCCTCGCGGTTCTTTTTCATCGATTAATTCAGAAGCAATGTATCGATGAACTTATTTCAATTTTTGGATATGAAGCTCAATATACAGCGGTGTTTTCGATTATATGCTGAATTTAATTGAAGTCGTAGATCACTTCAAAGTCAATTTCGTGAAGGTCGTCCAAATTCAGCTGTTGTTCTGGAAACTATAAATTCCGTGAACCAACTGGTATTGCAAGATCGTTATGTGAGATTAAGACAACTATGGAGATTAGAGGGATCAGCATATATGCCATAACGTTGGGTCCTACACAAAACGTCGATCGCTCAAAAATAGGATCGTATCGTTTGGTTAAGAGAAATGTTAAAAAACTACAAAACCGGTGCTTCGAAACACGTCTGTGACATATTCACAGGTGATGCATTGGCGCTTTACGTGTTTGAGCTCAAAAGTAAACATCAGTTCACTGTATGTGAGTTTAAGGATGAGCCGAAACCAACAAAAGTTGTTGACGTACGAAGCACTTCCAAGAAAATGGTTGATTATTTTTTGGAAAAACTGGACATGTTGCAACCGTACCACTAGAGCAATGTAGAACAGGAAATTCTGAGTGGTACAAACCATTTATATCCATGTTGTCTTTTAAGAAATCAGAAAAATCAACCCCCAAAGGTGGATCAGTCGTCACCACGACAGTACGAGGTCCCACACATCGACTGAAACAACTGCAATTTTGGGTACTGAAAACATCGATTTGATAAGTCATCCACCGTATACTCGTAGTCCTGGCTTGGCACTGAATGACTTCCCTTTTATTCCCTAACGTAAAAAAGACTG
The DNA here is from genome assembly GCA_037013455.1 of Ceratitis rosa. NCBI lineage: Eukaryota > Metazoa > Arthropoda > Insecta > Diptera > Tephritidae > Ceratitis > Ceratitis rosa. Next base: position 34,110,471 of record JAWMAG010000006.1, on the reverse strand, counting down.
AGAGCCCAACATTTGCCGACCCCTCAAGAGCTGGTTGATGAGTTCAGAATGTAAGTTATTGAGACACCTCAATTAGAATGGCAAAAGTGTTTGAACAATTAATTCAAACGCATGCAAAAGTGTATAGATCTTAATGGAGAATATATTGAAAAACTATAAAGCGATTTTTTATAAGGGTAGATGATCTGGGGACCGAGTATACGATGCTTATTGAGAAACACTCATCCAACCCACAGAAATACAGCAAAAAGGAAGTATTCGTTGATGAAGAACCTGAAAACTCAAGCGATGAATATATACTCTTAATAGCTATTTCCAGCCGAAGTGGAGAGAACCAAAGGCTTACCGGCTAACTATTAAAATTTGCAAAATTTGTTGATATGAGTGTATGCCTAACGATTGGGACCTAAGTGTGAACTGCCTAAACCATACCTGGGAACTAGGTACCAGCTTTAACATCTATAAAAACGTCTGCCTTGATATCCAACGCAGAATTTATCTTGCCAACAAGTGCTACTTTTGGACTGAATGGGCATTTGAAAGGGAAAGTCCTCTCTCTCAACGAGTAGAGAGCAAGCTCTACAACTCTCTCATCATTCAACGTCTTGCTAGATGGTACGAAGACTTTGACAATGACACAACATCTGATGAGTCGGCATTAGGCTTTGCACTAGTGAACACCGCAGTCGATAAAACAATTCGCTGTAAGAGATATACATAGTTCAATGAATGAAGAGAGAGCGGTTACGCTGGCTAAGTCATGTTGTTTGAATGGATAAGAAGATTCCAGCTTTGAAAGCTTTCGATGCAGTCGCTGCCGATGAAAGCAGGTAAAGGGAAAGACCTTCACTCAGATGCAGAAGGATCTGGCTTCACATGATGTCTTCAATGCGTGACAAACGTGGAAAAGGTGGACGGACTGTAGCTCTGGATTTAACTCGGCTATAACCAGATAAACAAAGCATTTGCTACTAAAGAAGAACGATAGGAAATTTCTTTATATATTATATATGTTTATATAGTTAGCGCTTTATAACCGCTTATCCAATTTGTGGTCCCCATAAGGACTGATGGATTTTCATTTCGTGTCAGATATACACTCGGAGGGATTCAAATTCACTGCCGAGGGGCGAGCTCAATTAAAAAAAATTAACTTGAAATGAGTTCCTTATAATTCTTAGTGTGGCCTGGGCATGATTCAAACCTGCCTTTCCAGTACCTACAGTTCACCACTCGACTGATGCGAGCGCAATAATAAATTTCCATACTGTCAACGTAATACATAGTCCTTAAATCCTGACAATTTTAAATTTTGTCAATATTTATTTACAATAATTTATTAAAGCTCAAAAACAATTTTGCAAATCAAAGACCATATCGCAGTTGAAATGCATACTCGTTCTCAATTTAACATCCAATTAGTTGTGATTATATTTCAATTTCGAAAATAGCTCCTGTATCAACAAATTTCTTAGCAATTTTACGCTGTCCTTCGTCCAATTAAATTGTCATTTCGTACCTGAAGCTATCCCTTGTTGATGCATGGTGGAAAACGAGTATCATTTAGTACATTCATTCAAACATATTTACTTACGTCATTCCGCTATATAAAAGCCGTGTGCATCCTTTAAGCCAAGTCAACTTTGCAGCAGACGCTTAAAAATCGCTACGACGGCAACAAGCGTCTCCCATTGCCCAAAGCGTATCTATATACACATATATATAAAATACAAACAGTATTGCTCCATCACCGTGGAAATGCTACTGCACGCACATACGCACGTCACCACTTTGTTGCAGCTCTTAAGTAAGTTATGCTAACTGCATGCATGCGAGCGAGTACACGTATGTAGTTCTGCCTGATGGCTACTGAAAATAACTGCTACACCGTTAACACCAAATTTACGTACGTACTACCTTTAAGCACGCTGACATCGTAAAGTCATCACTGTCACTTTGCCGTTTACTGTTTTAGTCAACATCACGCTAGACCGCCGCCACCCACGCTGCGTTGTGTGGAGTTCTCACTAAGCCGCTTTACTTATTTGCTTTTCTCTTACAGTCCAAAGATATTTTGCGCAATTCTCCTCTGTGTTGATTGTTCATGATGGACGTGTAGGTGCTGGCAATGCCCTGCAGCATGAGTATCTAGAGGCGGTGCAGTTGGCATTCCGCAATCTGTCCCAGCAGGGCCGCGTAATTGGTCTGCAATGGATTGATGTCAGTCAACTGGACGGGCGTGGGAGTAGCAGCAACAGCAACGCAAGGAATGACAGCCGCAGCAACGTCGATGACGGTTTGGTCTATGATGATGAGTTGGAATTGTATTTGCTGCACGCCGTTAACACTGTAACTGAGGTAAGTGACGCCGTTTTGGTTGTTGTATTTCCAAAACCAAAAGGAAAACAACAATAACATCATCACCAGTACAGGGTTTTAGTAACATATTGGTAAGTCTGGATTTATGGAGACAATTCATATTTGCATTTTACTTTACTCTCCCGCTTGCTTTCTCCTTTAAATACACATATTTCTGTTGGTATTTTGTTGATTTTTTCGCTTTTTTCGCTTGCAGGGTTTTATCACCATCCTACCGGACACTGTGCGTTTCCTACACGCTCGCTACTTTGCCACACGTTACGCCGAGTTACGTCTTAAGGATAAATTTTATATGTTTTTGTGCGAACTCGAAAATCCGGCGGATTTGCTATCAACTGAAATATTACAGTGTAAGTGAAAAGTGCAGGTTCCTTGGCAATGGCCACACACGCACAGAGCACACATTGTTTTACACGGAAGAAGGGAAATTTTATACTTTTATATATGGAATAATAGTAATTCATATTAAGACGCACGACGGAAGATAGGAAAGAAAGCATTTAAGCAGCTCTACCGACAGATTTCATGCAATCCCTTAGTTGAGTGTATTGTGCAAATATGTTTTGTGTTCCGTGCTAGCCGTTTCTGGCCTCTGTGATAGTTCAGTCAACTTTTCAATGACCATAGAGTTTAATGATTGAGACAAAGTCTTAATTTCTGCTACAAATGAAAGAACAAGTCGGAGAGGTAGTAAGTCTCCAGTTAATACCAACTATAATAATAATAATAAGACAAAATAAAAGCTCCTCATAAAAATCTATCGGCCGTTCCGAGCAGTTTGCTTAGTATAAACTGTAGGTCGTACGTTTAAACTCACAAGCTGTACTGCAAAGCAAGGCGGACAACACAACCTTGTTTTTTTCACAAGACTAAACAAACGTGCATATAACTATTCAGAACGGAATGTAGTGTAAGCCGAGAATAATGTTAAGTAATCTATGTTTTTACATTACCTAGGAGCACTTAAATCCCTGAATAGCTGACGCTCACCGCTTACGCGATTATAGCCGAATCAATATTACGCGCCATTTATCCCTTATTTTCGTTGTTTGGCGCCAGTTGGAAATACCAAATGAAATCAGGCCACTCACCTGCCCTGCTTCCACCAGCGGGTACTGCATCGAATACTTTCAAAGCTGGAGTACTTCATTTTTAATTCGCTGAACTATGTCGGCCGCGATTGCCGAGTGGTTTGCATTGCGTACTGACATTCGGAAGGCTCGGGTTCATATCCCAGTGCCAGCAACACCCAAAAGTTATGGAAAATTAATTTAAATAAAAAATTAAGTTAAATTTTCTAATTGCGGTCGCCCCTCGACAGGGAATGTCTACCCCTCCGAGTGTACTTCGGACATGAAATAAAAAGGCTCCTCGTAAAAAAACCATCAGCCGTTCGGAGGCGGCTTAGTATAAACTGTAGGTCCCTCCATTTGTTGGAAAAACATCAAGACGCAAAACCACAAATTGGAGGAGGAACTCGGCCGAAAATCGCTTCAGCGGTTACAAAGCGCCAATTATATATATATATATATATATATGTCAATGTCAGCGTATAACTCATACAGATCATCGTTCCATCGTTTAGGGTATTCGACGTTGCCAATGCGCAAAGGACCATAAATAGTTCGCAAAACTTTCCTCTCGAAGGCTTCCAAAATCGATTCATCAAAGGACATTATCTGCTGTTTGTTTGATGACAGGAGATATATTTTGTCTTGTTCTCGTTCACTACAAGACCCATTCGTTTCACTTCTTTATCAATTCTCGTGAAAGCAGAACTAACGGCTGGGTTGTTAAGGCCAATAATGTCAATATCATCGGCGTACATCTTTGTCTTTTTAGCTTTGCTGCTCCAACATCAAATTGATGAGATCCCACGATAAAGAGTCACCTTGTCGCCTAGTATACATTTTCATGGCCGTATAAGTTGTGCGAGGATACCACAGTTAGACATAGCGGCGTAGAGGTAGCTTCTTTTCGTACTGTCGAAGGCTACTTTAAAATCGGCGAAAAGTTGGTTTGTGTCGATCCTATTTTCATAGGTCTTTCACCTTTTTTATGGATTGGGCAGGGTACACTTAAATTCCAATCGTCGGGAAGGCTATCGTCCAACCATATTCTGCAAAATAGCTGATATATGCACCTTGTCAGCTCCTCACCTCCATGTAGCTCATAGCTCTGCCAGTTGGCCGTCAGCTTCAGCTGCTTTTTTGTTCATTAAGCGGACAATCGCTATTCGAACCTAGACATAGTCGGATAATAGAGAGTAAATTGACATCATTCGTGTAAATAAGGTCATAGGAGTTTACGCAACACCTATAAGCTGTAGAGACTATGTGAGAAACAACCGATTCTAGTGAAGTTATGATCTGAAATCTGTAGTAGGTTATACTTACGCCTATACAAGCTATAGCTGAAGATCGTTCCGTCCGTATTTATGTGTGATCATCGCAACTACCTTCACAAAGGAATTCCTGAATATTCGTTAAAGCAAGTAGGAGTACCGAACCTTGATCTTCCTAGCAGAGTGCAGTTTCCCACCACCTCTAAATACCTGATCCAATGTAAAATAGTAGTGAGAGTAGCCACTCCCCTTCTCCTTATATAATACGTAAAATATAAAAAATATTTGTGTTCTGCAGTCGACTCATGATGATTTGTCTCGGTTCCCTACGGTTCAACATCGTCAATGTGGATCGTTGTCTGGACCATCCGTTAGAGAACGTTGATGATAGACCTCAGCTTACTAAATACTAAGCGGTGTAAGGTGGCTGATACAACAGAAGAAACAATACATCCAACAAAACCTGTTCATTTTGTTGTTATTTGGTCACTTTTTAACTGTAACTTAAATCTGAAATTTAAATATAAATATAAATATTGCTACTGGCAGAATTTCCTAAATTTTCTGTTTTTCCTGTCTAGTTTACCCCCACCACCTTATGGTTACACCGGAGCTACCTACAACTCAGCAAACGGACAATCCACAAGGTATTTGAAAAGTAAAAAACAAAAAACAAAGAGTCAATTGCAAATGAACTCACAAAACTACACCCAATACTCTGCCAAACAGCAACAACTAACCAACAACGCCGCAAGCGCTCCACCATTAAGCCAACAACTAACCAAGCAACTCGACTCGCCACCCTTATCGCCTTAACATCATCCTCCGAGACCACGCACCGCGACATCAATATCCAACTGTGGACACAGAAGTTTGTTGGTGCGAGCGGAAGTTTGGATGCGCTGCTACTGGACGCATTCTTGCCGAACGAAACTTTCGCACGACATGCTGAACTTTTCCCCAACAAACTTAACAATTTGAGAGGGCGACCCATACAGGTCGGTGCTGTTACCTACATACCATATGTGGTGACTAATTATGTGGTATGTATATGTATGTGCAGTTAACTTTATACTCCTATGCATTTATTTATAGTCATTTAATGCTGGATGGCTTAGTGTTGGGGCGTAACAGACGCTGGGGAGGGTGTGGGTGGGACTATCGGGGGATGGAAATTAAAATGTAAACACATGTAAGTGGGCGTGTTCCTGCTAAAAGTGTTATTTGCTGAGATTAGTATGTGCACGATGTGCGGTGGGAGATAAGAGCAATAACAACAAACTGGCAAGCATAGCATAACATGGCACAACAACAGAGCAGAGCAGAGAAATGACAAGTTGAAAACTTTTGTTCACACTCAATTGTTGACTTAACAAGAAAACACGCATGTGTGTGTGTGCGAAACATGTTTAAGTGCTTGTAGCTATTTGCCACAGTTTGTTTATTATTAGCTTTTGCATTTATCTTGTTTATATACGAGAGTATGTTTGTGTATGTTCTTATCACAAACTTACATAACTTACCTTCGCTTATCCTTACATGCACATAAAATCATATCTCCACACATGTATACGTAATTGTTGTCTTATTTTGGTTTACGACAAATTCAATTGATTTAAATTACTGTTTATCTGTCTCCTAATTTAATTCTCAATTCAATTTGAGTAAATTCCATTTGGCAGTTGTCCCTTTTTAGCAAATTAATGAAGGGCTCATTAAACATTTAGCACGAATGCATACAATCATACATATACATACATACATTTGTGCTCACATAATTAGGCCATTCATAGAACACATAGACTAAATTTCTAAAAATATGTGAAATTAATATAAAATGTTCATTGGAGTATTGGAGTGTCGGGCAGGAGGTTTAAGCCACAGTAAGAACCCATCAATCTTTGAAGTTAATTTTAAACTTATACTAAATAAAATGTCAAAAACTGCGCTTTTTACATATCTGTTTACTCTTATTCTAAAAAGTAATCCATAATTTTTGCATCAAATTGAAAACATTATTTACCATATTTAGAATTATCCGATTTAATTATGTTAAATATGCATCGTTTTGCTCGATAACTTCCTGCCATTTCGAAGGTAATATCATTACGCCTATCTGATGGAAACCCTTGTCTCTATTGGCAAAATATTATGACAATAGATTTTCACTGGCCAAACCATTCGCCACAGATAGGAACAGATGGTTTTCACTTGATGTGAGATCTGGATTATAAGGTGGATGCAAAAGAACTTCCCAGCCAAGATTTCGGAGATTGTGGGAAGTCACTATCGATATGTGTTGTCTGGCGTTTCTCTGATGAAACACAATTTCCCTCCTATTAGACAAAGAAGTGCACTTCTGGTCAGTTGTTTCCTTCAGAAGATCCAATTGCTGATAGTATAAGTCCGAATTAAGAGTTTAGCCATAGAGTACCAACTCATAGTGCACAATTCCTTGCCAATCCCACCAAATACACAACAAAACCTTCCTGGTTGGCAATCCTGGTTTGAAGACAGTTGCCCCGACTCAAGGCTTTTCGTTTGACGTTGCTCTAAGTTATCCAATTTTCATCGCCAACCACCATCCGCTTCAGAAATGGGTCGATTTGGTTACGATTCAGCAGCGATTCGCAGATGGAAAATCGATTCATGAGGTTTTTTCTCTTTAGCCCATGTGGCACCCGTGCATCGAGCTTTTTTGTATATCCAGCCTTTTTCACACTGTTTAAGGGCAATCGAAGCAGTGCTCACGTGATGATCAGACTCGACGATTTGTATTATTTTATCGACATTTTCCACAACTGGCCTTCCACGTGGAGCCCCTCTTACAACAAAATTACCAGAACGAAATCAACGAAACCAAAATTTCGCATGATTGACCTTAATAACTATTCACATTTTCAGATGCCTGTCTTGCGCTTCGAGACTCGCAGATAATCGTAGAATATAGGGTATTTTCTCATTCCTGGTGAACATCTTTGACAGGCCATGCGAACACTATAGAGTTAAGGGATCAACTCCACACCAATCGCGAAGAACACGAAGTTATGGATTACTTCTAACTAGACCAACTTTAATGTATTTGAGGTGCTATTTTTTATATTTTCGATGCCGTTATCTGCCAAAGCAGTCATTATCTCAAATTATTAATCGCTTCATCGTTCTTACCTATTTTGGTGATGTGCGAAAACAGACTTTCAGGATTTATAAAAAGAAGTACTCGCTTTTCTGGCTGCAGTGGACTCATAGACTATAAAGAAATAATTTATTATTTCATATTAATTTTCTATATTCCTCTTTTGTCATTTCGAATACTTGTAGTTTTCTGTGCTCTTTAAGCCAGCTCTAAAAAAATAAATCTAGATTATTACTCATACTTTGTTGGGAAACCTTTTTTTTAGAATATCTTCTCTACACCGACACAATAGCCGAGTGGTTAGAGGTTATCGCTGTAGCGTGTTGTGCCCACGGTTCGAATCTCACTGCAGGCAAACTCACTTTTATTCAAATTTTTATTTAGTGACAACATGTATAAATGAACTAGTATATAACTAGTATAATGCTGATGAACAGTTGGGCAATTGAAAGTTCCTAGGACATCGCTGTGTTAAAGATACTAATTGCTAACATATTTGTAGTTAACAACTGGTGTTTTTCCCTGGAGGGAGAGTTCCCACACCATCACTGCCATATTTCAAGGTTTTTTGTTTTGTTTTTAAATTGGGTTCAATTCCAGTAAGGGTGGTCACCTTACATAGAAACCAACTTCATTCCCGAATACATTAAATTAGGATTCGATACTCCATAGCACTAAAGCTGAGAAATTTGAGTAATTTTCAATATACCAGGTGTGTTTGTTGAAGGTTGCCGGTTTTACTAGTAGATGTCGCTGAAGCTCACCAGTTGCTGGTGAAACTCGTCCAGTTAAGGAATTCTCTTGCAGTTGACATCGAACTGTTTGCACTGATATGTGAACACAGTGAAATTCCCCCATTGGGTTACTTATTTCAATGAAGGTTAAAAAATAATTCATTTTACTCATACGAACCAATTTTCGATCGTCAATAGTTGTCGTCTTTCTATGCCTTTTGCGGTGAAAATTTGATAATGTTTCATGGGTCTCATAATGGTTGAAGGCATTTTGACTCTTTCTCTCGTGAAACTTTATTTGATGACGTTTTTGTGCTTTTGAAAGCTTTCCATAATAAGTTTTCTCTCACATATAGTTCAACGTTGAGCTCTTTTTTCCCCCTATTTTTTCCCTAGTCTTATGTTATCTAAAAAAATACATGCAAGTTTTCCCCAAACCTTGTATACAGTGGTTTAATTATTCGAACTCACGTGTATTTGAAAACTATTTACTGATTATCAAAGTGTTCTTTTATTTATAAGGCACCTGGTACCGGCGATGTGGATGCATTAAATGCAAGTGATTACAGTCGCACAGTGTCTTTTTTGGGCTCGGAAGCAGAAGTTATGAAATCATTTTGTGAACTGCACAATTGCCATCTGAGAGTTGAGCAGTGTAAGTATAAATAATTTAATTTATTATATAGGTATATATCGAAAAAATCTTAAAATGTAATATTAACTTCTCAAAGAATTAAAAAGCAAAATTTAATAAATTATTTAACCTTAATAACTTGGTCGCAAGAATAATGCTAGAATTCCTGAGTAAGTTTCAGTTTCAGAAATCTGAAAGTGTGTTCTCACTTGTGAACCTATTTTCGCCGACATTAACTTCGTGAAAAGTCATCAGTAGTCCTATGATTAAACGCTTACGCGATTATAACCATTCATTTTCTTCCTTCACCGTTTGGCGCCAAATCGAAATACCAAGTGAGACTAAGTCTCTCTCCACCTGAATCTTCCAACGGCGTAGAAGCCCCTTCCTCTGCTTTCTCCAGATGGTAATGCATCGAAATATTCAAAGCTAGCAACAGAACATGTCAACGTCGTATAACTCACCGTAGTCAATGCGCGAGGGCCATTGTATGTCGACATCGTCCACAGTTCCGCACATTATAGCAGAACGGAAATGAGAGAGTTGTAGAATTTAGTGTTTATTCGTGGACACTTTACTTTTAAATTACAAAAGAACAATATAATGATTGCTGGCGTATGCCGACGATAGTGTAGACTCTTATTAAAGATAGTAGCTCTACATCCCTCAGTACTTTCACCAACATCAAGTCGAATGGTCTCATTCATTGGTTGGTGGTAAAGCGTCACCTTGTCTGAAACTTCGTTTGGTCCCGGAACGATCGGAGAGGTCCTGTCTTATTCTGACTGCACTTCTAGTATTGTCCAAAAACAGCTTTAAAAATCGATGTCCTCTTCCATCACCTTTTCTTTATATTACTTATCCTTGGTGAAAAATTGTATTGATATACTATCTGATTGTAATGAACGAACCCTATATCATAAAGTTTTCACTTTCTTCCTCTTCCATTTCCTCCAGACGGCGTCGATAATTGGGGTTATATATATGAGAACGAGACCTGGGGCGGTACTTTGGGTGGTATCTATACACAAAACGTTGAGGTGGCTATCGGTTGCATATACAATTGGTACAACAATATCACCGAAACATCGAACACGATGGCACGCTCAGCCGTGACAATATTGGGACCAGCGCCAGCGTAAGCTTTAAAGACTTACGAAAGGGTATTTATTTATTGTTTTATCTTCTAGCCAATTCCCAGCATGGCGTGCCAATATAATGCCCTTTAGTAGCGAACTTTGGGCTCTCCTAATCATGACGATTCTACTCTGCGCTTCTGTGATGTATCTGATTCGTTTTACTTCGTTTACATTGAAAAACTTACGCTGGAATTTAAAGCGAGACTTTGAACATTCAACTGCATTTGGCCAAGCAATATTGGATATGTTTGCGGTATTTATTCAACAGCCATCGGGACCGACAAGGTAAGAAGGCTTTCTTAAGCTCAATTGTGCTATTCAAAGAAGTTTCTAAGCTCACAAAATCTCTGCTTAATGGTTTTGCTTAATTACAAGAAATACTATTTTTTTATGAAGAATTTATTTTTTTATGCTTGGTAGCATTATTTTATCAAACCATAAATGAATATGCCATAATTTCTTTCTTCATCATTAAAAAAAGCTTACGGACCTTTGCCGCGCGCTTTTTTCTGGCAATGATTCTTTGTGCTACTATAACATTGGAGAATACCTACAGCGGTCAATTGAAGTCTATTTTAACTGTACCACTATTCACCGAAGCTGTCGATACGATGGATAAATGGTCTAAAACTGATTGGACTTGGTCGGCACCATCTGTAGTATGGCCACAAACTATAGAGGGTTCAAATATTGAAAAAGAACAAATAATGGCGAAAAAGTTTGTGGTGCACGATTATGACTTTCTCTATAATGCAACCTTTCGCATGGACTACGGTGTGGGCATTGAACGATTAATGAGTGGTTCCTTCACTTTCGGTAGTTTTATAACGGCACCAGCGTTGGAAACGAAAATTGTAAGTTTACTTTTATCTATTTTATTTATATATTTATATTATTTAATTTTATTTAATTTTGTTTAATTTTCCTTTATTTTATCTTATTTTATTACTCTTATTCAATTTAATTTAATTTTACTTTTTTATTTTTTTTTATTTTTTTTTGTTATTTTTACTTAATTAATTTATTTCATTTTTTTAGTTCATATTTTTTTAATCTTATTTTATTTTATTTTATTATATTTTATTTTATTTTATTTTATTTTATTTTATTTTATTTTATTTTATTTTATTTTATTTTATTTTATTTTTTTTCGTTTCATTTCGTTTTATTTTATTTTTTTCATTTTATTTTATTTTATTTCATTTTATTTTATTTTATTTTTGTTTATTTTATTTTATTTTATTTTGTTTTATTTCATTTTATTTTATTTTATTTTATTTTACTTTATTTTATTTTATTTTATTTTATTTTATTTTATTTTATTTTATTTTATTTTATTTTATTTTATTTTATTTTATTTTATTTTATTTTATTTTATTTTATTTTATTTTATTTTATTTTATTTTATTTTATTTTATTTTATTTTATTTTATTTTATTTTATTTTATTTTATTTTATTTTATTTTATTTTATTTTATTTTTTTTTTTTCGTTTTATTTTATTTTATTTTATTTTATTTTATTTTATTTTATTTTATTTTATTCTATTTTATTTTTTTGAATTTTATTTTATTTTATTTTTGTTTATTTTATTTTATTTTTTTTTTATTTGTTTAATTTTTTTCTTTTTTTTAATTTTAGTTTATTACATTTTATTTTATTTTATTTTATTTTGATTTAAAGCCATTTTATTTTATTTTAGTTTTTATTAATTCTTTTCTATTAATTAAAGGTACCAAAAGACGATTTATATTTTGATTGGACTCGTGTTATCGCAATTAGAGGTTGGCCGCTGATGCCGCTTTTCGATAAACATATTCGCGCTTGTATTGAATCGGGACTCTTTGTTCACTGGGAGAGACAAGTAAGTATGGGCAATGGATAAAAAGTGGGCGAAAGAATTCCATGACGAACTTATTGTTAGAGTCAAAGCTGATAGAATTAGAATGCGTAAAGTCACAATTAATGCGGGCTTCGATTCGTGAGTGATATTATTTAAGCATGTCAAACCGAACATCACTGAACCAAACTCCACAAAGATCATCCGGGAATCTTATTTACCAGAAGTTGATCAACACTCTCCTGTAAAAATGAAGCAGAGTACAAATTCCCGAGTATACAGGGAATGAATTTTCTAAATATATGTTCAAGAGAATTCTCAAATGAATTCATTTCCCTAAGTTGTCTAACTGTGGACAGGCTCAGAGCAAAAATAATAATAGGTATAACAGTATTTCTTCTAAAGAGCACACAGGCAAAGCCACTACATAACCAGGCGGTGAAGTTTAAATCTCTCCTAATGTGCATGTAATTCATTGTGGGTCTCTCTCGATGAACTTATGCCTCTTTCTTTCCTTTCAGATCGTCGCGAAATACTTGGATCGAAAAACTCAGGAAATCCTGTTGGGTTTAGCATCTGGACACATTAATAAGCTACCTCCACAAAAGTTAACTTTAGAAAATATTTCGGGAGCTTCATTTGCTTTGCTCTTCGGTTGTTTGTTTGCGAGCATCGTCTTCATGCTGGAATTGACAGTTCAACACCTTAAGAAATTTCGCGTGTCTTTTAAATGTTCACTTTCGAAAGATAAGACCAATGAAATGGTTCAGCCATCGAGTTTAAGTCCCTACTGAACTAACATCATTTGTTCTACGAAAATCAATACACTACTATACAGATATTTAAACGCGCACACGTACGTGCAATCACTTTAGTGAAAATCGATACCACTTTACTACACTTAATCCACCCAAATAGCTGACATTAGATGTACATAACGACCAATCAAAGCTTGATTGCTATCGAAATCCTACTAAAAGTCAAATCTTGCTACCTTCAAATATCAATTTCAACTTTAATCCAACACGCACATTCCCCTACGCAACTACAGGCCAACCATAACGATGTAATTGAGAGGAAGTAATCATGTGTTGCTGTCGTCAGTGTTGTACCACTAAACGCAGAAGATTCGAAACGAATACACCTTGGAGTCTACCGATTTACTAGTCTGTATCTGTAATCTAGAATCCAACCAAGGAACCAACAGGCATACTACTCTGTGCTACAATTGAAAGAGAAATGAAAGCAAAATTGAGGCGAAATTCGGAAGAAAATTGTTCATATTCCGTGTGTATTAAAATTAAGGGAGTATTGAGTCTGTGATGCGCATAAATCTTAAAACAAGCTGAGTACCTCAGTAAAATCGGGTTACGTGGGATAGGTTCAGTAGAAGTTTGGATCAGAGAGATATGTGACATTCATTGAAAAATTGCATCGGTTTGAGGAGCATATGGTATGTGGGATTCAGGACAATTCGGTTTGTCGAACTTAATATCGTTGGATATTCACAGAAATCGTGCACATAGATTTTGCGAAGTTCAGGAAGTGAGATGTGCGGGACTAAATAGAGTTTTGATTCTACGAGTTAAGCGCAACTCAGCGAAAAATTAGTTATTATGTAGAACTCGAGTCTTACTCATGGGTTGGGCAGAACTTGTTGCGAAATACAGTACGTAAGGTTTAAGATTTAGTGCATTTGATTTTCAAAGTGTAGGAAACTCAGTGAAAAATGAGTGTGTGTGTGATGTATGGAACTCAGAGAAAAATCTGTTGTCTGAAGTAGGTGGAAGACAGTGCTATATCGGATATATTTAGGGAAAAAGTGGGTAAGTAACCCAACTGAATTTTGAGAGTCCGGCCGCGGTTGGTAATGTAATGTCAAAGATATTTTGATGGCGAAAGGTCGTAAACTATTTAAGCTGGCCATAGGAAAATGTCCTGTTCATGTTCTGTATGAGTTAGAGAGTAAATTTTATTATCCCAACATCTCCTAAAATCTGATTTCAAATCGGTCCCCTACTTAAAATCAACACTGGCACAACACTGAACAGCACTACACCACTTCGTTTATATGCAAGAAGGCTCAATGGTCTGATGATGTTGTTTGTATGCACTTCAGCTAATCGAAGCATTCCAATTGACTCAACAAACAAGAGAGCTATCAAACACCCGCTCACCCACAACCGAGTAGCGACGTATTTGAATTGCCTATAACAGCAATAGACTAGTAAGCCACTCAATCAAGCAGCCTTATGGACCATCACCGACGAGTAAGCGGCCACAATAAGCGGTGTTGAGGCAAAACATGAAGAAAATGGTATATCATGGAAAGTGCAAACACACAAACTCACTGAGAACTTGGAAAATAGCAACAATCACACGTGTGTCTAACAAAAGTTTGTTTGAATATCTCGTCTTACTCGCCTACAAGTGAGCCTACGCATCCATACAACCACTCAAACTTGTAAGTTAAAGTCAAGGGGGAGATTAAAAGATTTGCTGTACAAGCCAGCCAGCTAGGCAGCCAACACACGAGTCCCTCTACGGCACTTTCACCTACATACTCACATAACGCACATTTGTATATATTGAACACAATGAATTGGTTGGAAGCTCCATCGGTTGCCTGCACCGTTGACGGTGGTCGTTTTGGTCAGTTGACGGGTGGTGATTTAAAAAAGTCACAGTAGTGGTAGTGGTATTGGTAACGGGTTCGTCACATGTGCTACCGTTTGCCAACTACAACTCTGGCATGTAGACAACAATAAAAAGTGCGGTTCAGTGCTTTGAATGGCTAAAATGATGTGCGGAGTTGTTGAATGAAGCAGTTTATGGTAATTAAGCACTCCATTTGTTATATTGCAAATTTTCATGAGGTGTACGCGTTTTATGTAGGATTAATCAACAGCTCGTGCCACCGATGTGCTCAAACCAAAAAGCACATTCGAATAAATGTCGGAAAGATGGCTTGGACGAAAGAAAGGTTATGTAAGGTGTTTACTAAACTGTAGCAGAGCGTTAAGAGTTTACGTGAGGAGGTTGGTCTGTGGATAACAGTGTCATGAAAGGTTATGTAAGGTCGATAACCATAAGCTAGCACTTCGGAACTCAGCTCGGCTGAACACTATTTATGTTGCCAGGAGCAAAAAGTTCCTTATGTTAGTTTAATAAACATCCAATTTAACTACTCTAGCCAGAGAGTTGAAATATGAAGAGAAAGAAACGGACTTTCGACGGAGTCCTTAATTCTTATAAAATCATGGTAACCGAAATTCAATACTGATCGGATGGGCTATGAGGGGTTTTGCTATTTCATTGCAGTCCTTTCCTCTCCTAACGACCTCTAATTTGGAAAACATCTAACATTACTTATCAACATAAGCGGGGCACGACCGCCGAAGAAGCGGCATACTTTCACTGGTAATAAATGCAAAATTAACTCCTTCTTTCCTCTCACCCATGCTGTATGGAGAGTGATATTAATTTATTGGGAGCACCGAACCTGCTATTATAAGCCGGGATTACCATAAGAGCGAATCGTGTTTATATCGGCATCTGAATGCAAAAACCTCCGAATATATTTCTGACAAAGAAATCAATCAGCCGATCAGAGCAGGCTTAAAATATAGTTCCCACAGCCGAAGATCGTATTAAAGCGGGAAGTTACATTAGGAAGGAATTTTTACTACTTCGAAACCAAATTAAGATTTCAACAAATCAACTCAATTAAATTTGAAAGCTTTGCACTAATAAACTCGAACTAAGTACAATAAAGTAGTTTGAAAGTATTTAATCAACATTTGTATATATTGTATATATGTATGTATTTTAATAGCACTTTCAACTAGAGGACTGCACAACAACAAAACAACTAATAAAGCAAGTATTAATTACCAAATGGGCAGCAGCATCTACAGTTGGGCATTTCGTTGGTATTCAATTATTTTCCATTGTATGTGGATGTATGTACACGTATGTGTGTGTGGAACCAATGAAATTTAGCAAGCACCACAAGTGCATAGTGCAAATTCCTTAAATGCTGCATGTGTGGAGAATTTCCTCTCTAAAAGTCAGACATGCCACTGATTAGAGAGGAAGGATGTGTGCCAGGGAGTATATAGGGGGCGAAGTGTGTGGACAAGATAGTTTGCTATCACACATTCAAAGTATTTATATATATTATATACGTATGCTTGCTACCATGGCAAGGCTTGTGCTGTACATTTGCGGGAGTTTTAATATGCTTGAAATATTTCCACAGTAACCTTGGCAGTTTTGCGTTCGCAACTCTGATCAACTCGTTGTAGGCGATAAAGATGGAAACTATATTGAAATACTTTAAAAGCACTTGCTTTAATGTTTTTAGCTAATAATTTACTGCATTTGCCATAAATGCTTTTTTTGCGCATTTTTTCATAGAATTTAACGGCTGTTTTGTATTAAAAATTGTTTTGTGTGCAAAGCATACCATACATCTTCAAGCTTAAATTTGTATTTCTGTTAATATATTGAAAATTATTTGCTTAACAGTTAATTAAGCAGTCCAATGATTTTTACCCTTTTTCAATACATCAAATTTCATTCCAGACACATTTTAATCCTCTCATGAGATTATTACAACTCATCACACATTAAATTACTACATTAATCGGATTTTGCTGCGGTTAGCCATTTAATTTTTTTTTTGGTAAAAAGTGTATTTATTTTTATATTGCGTGAAAAACAAATAATTTTAGTGGTTTTTCGCTGTAACTATTTAATTTTAAGTAATATATTGTATTATATTTTTGTATTAGTATAGACTTACCGATATGCTCATATGAAACACACTTGACATAGTAACGATACAATAATATGTTTGCTTATTACTTTCGTTGGTTGAAAAAGGAAGGTTGGGTTACTTACTGCGTGCGATTGTTTTTGTTGTTGTTGTAACCGCAAAAATATTCCTCAAAGTAATTTTTGGGGAATGTTGCGGGAGTGACAGTCCTTGGCCGGATAAAAAATCCGGATCGTTCCGGTATAAAGACCCAACTGTCGCAGGAACTATTGGATTTTAGTCGCCTTACCGTGGGTAAATTCTTGAACCCCTGACCCGCAGGGTGACGCTCATTACTTTTGCGACAATTTCGCTCCATTTAATAAACTTCTTATTACGTTCTGTTATCAAAGGACACCCACCTCAGCCAGTTTGCCAGCTATCTCATTGCCTTCAGTGCCAATGTGTCCTGGCATCCAATAATCTTATACTCCTCTTTTTTCAGACAATTTCCGTTTTTTACTGTATGAAATTAAGATAAGTATAGCCACATAAATTTGAATTCTCTTCCTTTGATAAGTAGCACCCTGCAGTAGCTCTGCCCCACAAAATTTTGATGTCCTACACTCAAAGTATTCCAGAACCTTAAGTTCTCCTCCATGATCAACTCTTTTGGATGAGATTTAAAGGAGCGGAAAGAGCTGAGGCAATCGATAGTGATCATCTGCGGCACTTATTTGAACCAGCTCATTTGCCTTTTCAATTCCTCCTACACCCATGTGACCCGGTTCCTAGTGATATTTACAGTGTTTCCCTGTAATAGATCGTTTTGGGCTTCATTTTGATATACTTAATTGTCACTTGGCTGTCTAACAAAAGCCTGATAGATCTGCCTGGTAAATCACCTGCCTATTTGTCATTAAGTTTGAAGCTTGTTTGGTTATTGGGGTAGTTAGGCCCTCTTGTTTAGACCCATCAGTATAGATATAGATATCTTGACTATTTTTAATGGATCTGCTTATTTATCTACTGATCATACATCGATCGATCAACTCTTAGAAATGAGAAGTAACTATATTACTTTCTTGAATCTCACGATTTTATTTATTAAATTTATTGCAATGTATTTATTAGATCCCTGATCCCTGGCTCACTCTGCTTCATACAAACCTTTATAGGAACCATATATTATAAATTTTCATTAGAGTTTCCCTTGTAGTACCGGAGATAAGATTTTTTTATAAATAGATTCCACATAAGTGTTCCGTAGTAAAAATTTCCATTTGCCTTATTTTATTTATTTCTTTAGGCGATTTATAGATTCAACAAAGTCTTTACGATCTAGTCTCGGCTTATGTTTTTTAAACTATAAATCAGTTCAGCACTTTAACCGCTCATTGACACCTTAGGTAGTTTATATTCGACATAAGTGATTAGTTTTGGTTTTTAAGATCAATATGTAAATAAGCAAAAATTTTCTTTTAGTTCTAAAAGCGGAAATTCTGCATGAATTACTCTTATACACCTGGGATCTATATATCATCTGGATCATATCTGTCATACCACTATTAAGTTGTTTCCTTTTTTAACGTTTAATGCCAGACATTTTTTCAATTACTATTGCCATTCATTCATTAGCATTTTTTCAAACCTTCATTTGAATGAATCAGTAGTCAGCACAAATTGTGTGTTTTCATTTCATTACAAGCGTTGCGACAAGCGTAATTATTTTTCACAGACGTACGCCAATACTAAGATAGAAACAAATTCAAGCCGTGATGTTATCCGTATTAACATTATTTACATCCCGCGTTGTAATATATGTACATGCAAACATCCTTTTGCACTATTTGTAATATATATGTTTGTATTATAATTCGCGCTTTTTAATCGCTGAAGCGATTTTTGGCCGAACTTATTCTCTAACTTTTGGTGTGCGTCTCGATGATTTCCAACAAATGGAGAAATCTGCAGTTTATTTCAAGCTGCCTCCGAACGGCTGAGGAGATTTTTGTTTCATACCAGAAATTCACTTGACATTCCCTGCCGAGGGGCGACCATTTTTGGTTGTTGGTTTGGGCTAAAGTTCGAATCCTGGCCTTCCGAATGGGAGTACGCTCTGCTAATCACCCGGCGATTGCGGTTATATGTGTAATATTGTGAACATTTACGCGTCCTTGAATTACTTATGCGCCATGCAACATCATCAATTGTGTAATAATATGTCTCGCTGTGCGTTAAATGTGCCACTTCAGAAAAGAGTAAAAGAGAAAATGTTAAGTCATATGCCCGCGAACATATAAATGAACAAATAGGCTTGTTAGTGAATGTTACAAATAATTATTCGCCTACGCGTTCATATTTACCATCGCTGCTTGTTAGCTTCGTAATTTACCACAATGAGTGGTGAGTGCATCCTTGAAACTATCTTGTAATGACAAACATCCAACAACAACCACGATATACCACAAACAACAGCAATTGCAAAATCATCACAACATGCTTCGCGTAGAGTAAATAGCCACTGTGCTATGCCGAGATAAAGGAAAAGTGTAGAGCGAATGCAGTGAAAGGGGGGGACCACGGCGGATACTTAACATTTTACTCATATATTTCTTTTCCAACCTAATACATACATACATACATGCTTTTAACTGCTTTAACTGCTTTTCATCTGGAGTGACCGGAAACGATTACTTTACAAAAGGTTCAAACAGCCCACGACTTCCGGTCTTAGAATAAGTGTACAGAAATCAGTTTGGCAGCAAGATAAAGTAGAAAGGTGAATTCCCCTTCGGTTGTGCGTGGATTTGGGACCCACCACATGAAAAAATTCTGTCTCCATAATGAAACATCCCCAAACGTCCAGGAGCAGATCGACTTCGCCGAGGTCCGAAATATGGTTGCCTGTAGTATGTATGCTATCACAAGAGGACTGCCGTGTCTCAGTGGAGAGAAAGCAGGCTGCCTACCTCGCCACGTTGCGATCGACCACTGCACGTGCGGGATGGGATATATACCGAGAACAAGAGAGAGAGAGGGAAGCAAGACCCATCTGCAGACAGGTCGAGATACGTGAAAATGAAGCTGGCCGACTCAAAAATCCTATGAGAAGATACGACGGCTTACAGAAAATTTCAAGACCGGAACAGACTCTTGTAGGACCCAGAGGGGTGATCTAATGACGGATGCCCAGAGTATACTGAATTCATGGAGAGAGCTGAATGGCAGTGAAAATGAAACACCCGTAATCCCAATTGATGAAGATGAAAAAAATGTTCCACTTCCACTCGCAAGGAAATTTGGCATGTTTGCCTAAATATGAACGGGCTGCAAGGCACTTTAATTTTTTACTTACTTTACTTGCTTACTTTTCACCCCACCTATTATGTAAATAAAGATTAAATTTTTTTTTTATAAAATTTATTTAACGCTTTTTATTTGTTTGAAAATGAAAATTATCATGTATCAGAAAATAAAACTATTTGAAATCCTAAATGAAAGTAACATAAAAATTGAAAAGTTGAAAATAACAAGTTACAAATATTAAGTAGATTACTACAGCAAATTCCTCCAAAAAATTTTCCAAAACTTGAATTTTTTCCCTTGTAAATTGCTAGAAAATACTCTCACAAATAATATAGAATTTGTCCCGAGGTCCACAAGACCAAGAAGTAAATATAGAAGAGGGGAGAGCGAAGCGTGCCAAGCGGTACATCAGGCCGCTCGAGTACTTTAATCGCCTTTTTCTCGAAACCACGTTTTTTCAACTAGGTGAAACTCTTATTAAGAACCTATTAAACTTGTCAACATGAACTAAACGGCTTTTTACTAATAAAATTTTTCTCTGTAGCCGGTACTACAATCAAAAATATTCATTGTTATTTAAGAAATTTATAAACAATTAAAATTGAGAAAAGGGTAAACAAATTATAAAATCCGCCTTTTTTTATGAAAATGTTTCATTGTAGTTCCGGCCATAGATAATGTGATACAGAATAAGAAATCATTTTGATTTTTGCTTTCAGATGATTCGTTTTACAGTAATCGTATCATTCACTAACAAAAGGGACGCCTTTCAGCAGCAACTTTAAGAGCTTCCATTAAAAAAAAAAATTCAATTAATATTTTTATACGTCTACTTATCTACAAAAAACTTTGATTTCTGAATATATTTTTTTAAATAAATAAAATTTGTAGGTGTCACAACGGGTTAGTAGGCCTAAGTGCGCTTGCTCAGGGTTCCTTGATCGAGCAACCTGTTTAACTAACTGACTGACTATATTTCAAAATTTCAATATAATTATCGGTTAGATTAAATTTAAATTTGTGGGAAATGTAATCGACTTAAACGACTCTCTCAAAAACAAGCTATTATTAAACTAATATCCTGTCTACTTACAAAAATCTCTAAGACTGATCTGCATTTAAACGTACAAGTTATTTTCTTCAATCCGAATTAAATTTTGAAGTCCGCTACCAGGGATTGGAAAATACAATATAATACGTGATTTTTTGATGTTTAAACATTTGAAAAATATAAAATTCCCCACATAATTTATATTTAAAAGTGGTATATTTTTTTAAAAGTAACAGGAAATATGATACACGTTTAATATCAGCTACCTTTAAATTATTGTATCATGTTTCAAACTACTTAAGAAATATAAAAAGGTTTCGATATTCTTCTGATTAAAATTATTTTTTCTGAAATTAAAATGAGATTTTTATTTTATAATATATAAATTTGTTTAAACTGTGCAAAGGTATTTTGAAATCTCGAAAGTGCGTGCCGTTAATTTACATTATATTTTATATAAAACAAATTTTCATCAAAACATACTATTTTCAATTATTCATATTGCCAATGATTTTAATTATTAATTTTTTGTCATCAATGTAATATTCTCTCTAATTAAAATAATCCACAATTAAAAATTGCCAAGCGGAATTTAATCATATGTTTAGTAACACACTAGAACTCTTGTCATTTTAATAGAATATTAGTGTTTTTGTTACATGATGTACATACTCATAGCCAACAAACTCGCCGGTCATCACTACTATTTGTTACAATTTGTGTTACACGCAATGTTTGTTGCAGATGTCCTCGCATGTCCTTTAAGCGTTTAATTAGGTGTTAACATGACATTTAATCAAGCCGACTATGACAAATGGTTGTCGTGGCGCAGATATGATGATGATATATTGTTGTTGTTACATGCCTATGACATAAGCGTGAATAGCAAAAGAGTTGACATACGTTTCTATTATATAATTTTTGTAATGTTTAAACTTTGTTCTTCTACAAATTAAATAGTTAAATAAGCACTTTAGAAGTACGAAGATAGGCAAGATCTCGAAAGACCTCATCCGAGGAACATACATACGGTAAAACTATTTTAATACATAAATCTCAAAGCAACACTTCTCCGTTGAGATCCTGAGTGTATTTCAAAATTCGCGAAAACTTTTTTAATTTTACAAGCATTTTTTTTATTCTTCTATCTTCTGTGTGCCCGTCTTCCTAGGACTGTAGCTTGGTGGCATAGGCATGTGTTATGTGTCTCAATCGACTGAACGCCGGGCACTAACAGTGGTCCTGATTCATTGATTCATTATTTTCTATGTATACTATACACCTAGCCGATAATTGCTTCTTTTCTTCCAGAGATGACATCCCAGAGCCTAGTGTGTACTGACTTTTCTTTATTTAAGACATGTAATAGCGAAGTGGTTAGCATTGCATGCTAACATCATTCGGAAGGCCTGGTCCGATCGAACTGTTTGGCATATCATCATGGAAATACTTACGCCTGGACAACACTTACAAATCTTTCACATTCTGTAAATAATGTGTTTCGCGCTCTTCGCTCCACTTATGGCCAACATAATCGATCTACTGAGCATACCATTCCCAACACCATCACCCATCTTGGCGCCCAGCATTCATCACTGGATAATATTCGACCGAATAGGCCACGTCCAGCATGCAGTGAAGAAAATATAGCGGCTGTAGCTGAGAGTGTACACGAAGACCGTGGAGAGCCGATTCGGCGCCGATCGCAGCAACTCGGACTTACGTATGGAACGACTGGACGCATTTTACGTCAAGATCTTAAAATGAAAGCGTACAAAGTATAGTTTATGCAAGAACTGAACCCGCTCGACCTACACAAGCGACGTCGCTTCGCTCGATGGGGTCTTGAAAAGTTCCGAACCAAATTTTGGTCGTAAGCAGATAATTTCACATTTTGGGTCGGTTGATTGGCCACCAAGATTATATGATATCACACCGATAAGCTTTTTATGTGGGGATATGTAAAGTCTAAAATATATGCGGACAATCCTGCTTCGATTCAGGCCTTGGAGCAAAACATTACGTGTTACAAGTCGAAATGCTCAAATGAGTCGTTGAAAGTTGGATTCAATGGATGGACCATCTGAGACGTAGCCGCAGCCAACATTTGAAAGAGATAATCTTTTTTTGAAGAAATGCCAAGTAATCTTCGGTTTGGTTAAATCTTTGGATGATGTGCCTAAATAGAATACATTTGCTTCCTGGAAATTGACCAGAGACCTGGAACCAAGTTCTATGCCCTCGAGAAATAAATAATACTTTTTCTATTGGAAAGGGATCACTGACAAAAATCAGTACATTTTGGATATACATATGTGTAGAACGCGGGTAGGTATGTTCTAGTTACAAGCAATTCTTCTACTTTTAAATTGAGTGTGAATAAGCATAAATCCAAATGGTGCATTTGGCTTACTTCGAGGCATTCAAAAACTTTGAGCACCGATGAAGTGATTCACACACATAAATAAGTAGTTAGATCAATAGTAAAAACTGAATACTTTGTATGATATGGGGCCGGGTCTGCTAGTAATATATGTATATACATATGTAGTGATATGAAGGTACCTCGACTACTTCCAATTTTAAAGTTTTTTTTAGGCCAAATGAAAATCAAAATTAAAAAAAATATTGTTGAAAATATCAAATTAATTTAGATAGCACGCTCTCGTAGTAAAATTAGAGCCTTCATTGTAAATCCATTCTTAAAAAGAAACTCAATAATATTCGCAACAAAATCAATATTTTAAAAATACCACATCAGCTCGTTCAAAAGTTCGTGTCCAACCATTACTTGTATTATGATGTTGTTTCTTTTTCTTTACTATTTTTTCAATACAGCAATTGCATAAAATAAAAAATAAAAATTTTGAAAAAAATCCAATAAACTACTTCTGGTATCAATTTACACTACACGCTTTTCGTTGTTTCATAACAATCGGAGGCGCAAGAGGCTCACACTCATTCTCAACATTATCATCAACACCTTGCGCTTTGCCCTCTGTGAGCTTCAATACTGGTTATGAGCAACAAATACTCCTATTTATTTTTGTACTTTTCTCCTTTATCGAGCATCACATTGTACTGACACTTTAAGTTGCAATTTCGATGAAATGTTTCCAATCGATTTCCTTGGTTCATCGTTAAGTTCACCAAATTCATTTTTGTATTCGTGTAATTTTATTTTTTTGAATTTTTTGCACTTTGCAATGCGGTGGCCACAAAGTTTCTAGTTTCGTAACGATTTGCGGAAATTAAATTCATTTCCAGTATTTATTTGCCACTCGTCGGTGCCAAGTTGAAGTGGAAAAGCACTTAGACGGCGATTTAGTTGTGAGTTTTAATTTAAACGGAAATTTCTCTTCTAGCAATACATGTACATAACCACACCTACATACTCGTATGTATTATGTTGTGTCGCATGTAATATTTGCTGGCGAAATGGCATGACAGGTGTTATGAAATAGTCGAATGTTTTGGTAAAATGAATGTAGGACCTGAAGAATTGTAGATTTCAAATGACTTTTGAGGGTAAATAAATATAATATTTGCTAAAAGTAATAATTGTAGAAAAGATATGTCTAAGTTTTATAAAAACAAATTTCTTTGTTACAAAATTTCCAATATAGGTAGTCTCAAAGATGTGATCAAAGTTAGGCAGGTTCAGATAACGAACTTTTTCTGGAGAGGAACTTGGAAGAAGGTTTCGCAGTTGAATACGTTTTAAAAGCTTATTTGTACCAACACTATCCATCGAGACAACTTAAGAACTAATTTATCCTTGATAAAATACTAAGCTGTAATGAACATATTGAAAACTATTTCACTAAAGCCTTTCTAAAATGGAATTTCTGCAGTTTAAGAAGTGGAGTACAAGTATTTAGGGCCGGTACTACTAATGAACTATCTAAATAAATCCTGGGGAAGCTATAGTTGAAGTAAAAAAGCAAAAGGGTAGTCCTCCTATTACTTCCAGGTCGCATCCAGTAGTTGTTGTAAAGATATTTTCACCTCCACCTATGGGAAAAAATACGAAGTAGATATAGGAGTTAGATTTCCCTACATAGGGTAGGTTTAATTTCAACGGCCACAAGTCTGCTTTGCAGGGGAGGGTGATTAATACTGAATATGCCAAAGTGGCTTCACTTCCTCTACTTTTACCAGTGGGAACTGAATAGAATACTTTTTAAAGCTGAAGATTTGTCATGATCTTATGAAGTATCGTGTACTCTGTCAATCCCGCCGCATATCTGGTTTTTAGCTCGTTTGCGGTACTCCCTTTTGCCAATACGAAAATGAGCATTAACTTTACGAAAAGGTTTTGTCTCAAAATTCCTATCATTTAGCAAAAATTAAGGCAAATAAATACAAATTAGAAAAGATACAAATTTGAAATAACAAGCTATAACAGAAGAAAGAGTGAAAAATCATTTTGATCGGGATACTTCGTCCTTATATATATATATAATATAATCCATTTGGGGGTTCACTACTTTTTCAATGAAAAAAAAAAATAATTAATGGGCAATTTTTATTATCATTCGAAAGAACATTCTTTGGCATTTATTTCTGAGGATTATCTCTTCCAAATGTGAGCCTTGACTACGCCTCACATGGTCCATCCGCTGAGTCCACTTTTCGATGACTCGTTCGAGCATTTCGACTGGTTACTGGCGAATGACATCGTTGTTTTTTCTGGATAAAATGGCAGCTCTTGATTCTCTTCAGGTTGCTCTTCGTCCCAAATTAGGCAATTTTGCTTATTTACATACCCATTGAGCCAGAAATCGGTCTCATCGTTGAGCAAAATTTGGCTCGAAAACGTCGGATCTTCTTGGATCTTTTCAAAAGCCCATAGAGCGAATCGATGCCGCCTGGAAAGGTCGAGGGGCTTCAGTTTTTCAACAACATGTATTTTGTATGCTTTCAATTTATAGTCTCGACGTAAAATGCGTCCAGTCGTTCCATACGTCAATCCGACTTGCTGCGAACGGCGCCGAATCGACTCTCCACGGTCTTTGTGTACACTCTCAGCTACGGCCGCTATATTTTCTTCACTGTGCGCTGGACTTAGTCTATTCGGTCGAATATTATCCAATCATGAATGCTGAGACTCGAGAAGGGTGATGGTGTTGCAAACAGTATGCTCAGTAGATCAATTATGTTGACCATAAGTGGAGCGAAGAGCGCGAAACATTATTTACAGAACGTTAATTTTCGTAAAAAAGTTGAACGATTTGTAAATTTTTTTTCAAGCGTAACCCTTTCCATGATGAAATACCAAATAATACTGAACAAAAATAACATGACAGCTTGACACGACTCATCCATGATCTGTCAAAGGCTATTGAAAAATGTACGTCTACTTGGATCGCCCGTTATAAGAGAGATTACTTAGTGTGCACAAGTTATCGTCACATAAGTCTTCGCATGTGCCAAATATTTGAAAATACCAAAATACCCACGGCAAAAGGATCGGCACACGCCACCTCATTACCTATTCTGAATTCGGTATCTTCTCAAAACTTAGATGACAACGAGACTGAGTAAGACCAGTCTCCTTCAGGTTTGGGAGAATCTCTGCGAACTGTTTCTTTTTCTCTTAATGCTGGTATCACATAAAGTGTATAACTACTGGTTCATGCCTATGATATCATACTTCTTCCAAGCTTAACACAATGGCAAAGATCAAAATTTTCACTGCAGTAAAAAAATCAATGTGACCAACCGAAGGTCGAACAGGAAACTCAAGGATTGAATAAATGTGTTGGGAATTATTCCCCAGCTCTGATCTCAACTAGCTCAATCTGATAAAGCGTTTAGGATTAGTTTCCCAACTATGATCTTATTCACATTTTAGTTTCACGATGTGGATATTATACTAGTAGTTCTTTCAATATGTATTATATGTTAAAAGACCTATAAGACCTATAGGCCTATAAAGACCTATACAGGCTTATAAAATCATTTTCTTAATATTATATATTTAAATTTTTTTCTTCCATGAACTTTTCCTGCACTTTCAATTTCACGGGTATGTGATTGCCCCCATTAAATTTTCCATAGAACTCGGAGAGCATACCAAACGATTGGCCGGTATACCGTCCATTTGCGGATGTATACGATTGTATCGTCCACATTTTGCATTTGTATATTCTCCTTTACAAAATTGTTTTCGTTTCAAATTGAATTCCATTCTTGACAAACTCATAGATGAATTGCTTGTTTCGGTTGGCGACTCCATAACGAAACTGCCATATGAGGGTTTTCTCGCATTTATTTCCGATAACCTCGAATGAATGCACGTGTTCGTCATACTTGAGTGAGGTGTGATAAGAGAGACAACTGGTAATACTCCACCGTCCACTGATTTGGAAGTCAACGAAATATTCTCTTCATCAAACTTCGTCTTTCTTATGCTCTCTCGTACCATTTTTCTGGGTTGCGCCTCTTTTACGGAGACGTGCCTTGTTGGTTTTTCTAATTTTTTTGCTTGATCTATGCGCATCTTACCGCTGCTGCGGTATCTCAGTGTTAAATGTGTTTTAGAGCTCAACTCAAAGTTTAGTCTGGATTTGGGCTTCACAGTCTCTTTAGTGGATCGGAACATTTTTAAGCGCGGAAATATTTTGTTATATTTCAGAATTTATAATGAATGATTTGGCATGAATTTTAATTTGTTTTTTTAACAGTTTGGAATTGCGAAAGTTCAAAACATTTTCAAATCGTCAATATTGAATATTTTTCTGTCACTTATTGTACCTACTACAGTAGGATCAATGTTTCAATCGTCGTTAAATCGGTAAACGTATGCATATATTCTGACCTTCGCTTGGTTGTGCAGCGTTAAAAGCTCTAGAGGGAGTTTAGGGACTCCTGCTTTTTACAAAAGTACGTTACAATTTATTCCCTATTTATAACATTTCATAGCTGCTTATGGAAGTATTTTATGCATTTTTTAGGTTTTTATGATCCACTGGTTGCAGTAGAATCCATAGTAGGCCAAATTGCCTAAATTCATTGTCTATGAGAAAGCCTTGGTGATCTACTGCATAGCACACAGATACTGACAAATTTTGCATCTCTGCCTTCGTTAACGTTTGTCGATCGTAGAACCTAACTGTCTGGAATAGATGCCAGTAGAGCCAAACTCGATTGCAAGTTTTCTAACTTGCATATCGTAGAGTGTAAGATCGGGAATTAACTCGCACCAATCAACACTTGCACATTAGCCGAGTTGTTTGCAGTACGCAATACATGCGGTCATGGGTTCAAGTCTAGTCTGATCAGGACATCCAAAATTATAGAGAAATAAAAAACGAAAGTTTCTAATTACGGTCACATCTCAGCTGGGAAGGATTAGCTCTTCGATTCAACAATAGAGTGACATTAGGTTCTTCTCTTCGCTGTTTGGTGCCAGTTGAAAATCAGTTGGCTCTCCACATGTTCCTTCTAATAGAGTGGAAGTCTACCTCTTCCTCTGCTTCAACCGGCGGGTACTGCATTCAATACTTTCAAAGCTGAAACAC
The DNA here is from genome assembly GCA_037013455.1 of Ceratitis rosa. NCBI lineage: Eukaryota > Metazoa > Arthropoda > Insecta > Diptera > Tephritidae > Ceratitis > Ceratitis rosa. The sequence goes on along the minus strand of JAWMAG010000006.1, from coordinate 34,081,621 downwards.
TTTCATTCACTCAGACGACATGACCTAGACATGACCTAGCCATCGTAGCTGGTGTTTCTTCATTCGCTGAACTATATCAATGTCACCATATGACTCGTACAGCTCATCGTTCAATCGTCTTCGGTAGTAGATAATTTTATTGAAAATTTCAAGTAATAAATCAAGATTGATCATAATGTAGTTGACGGGGAGTCAGCATTAATTCTTTGACAAGCCGCAAACGATGCAATCTTTTTAGAGCCTTTGTACAGGGTTCTTAACGACTAAATCTGGCCTCTTTAATGATATCAACAACTAAATTACAATATTTTTATTATTTTTATAAGAATATATCTTATAACGATATATAAATATATGTATGTCTTTACTCTAAATATAGTGATAGTATCATTAAGGCGTTAAGCAAGACAAAAATGTATTGTCCTCGCGGGACGGGATTTCGTAAAACTCTAAATTCTCTAGACACTTAATAAAATACTTTCAGTGTACTAAGTCATATCTCTATCCATTTAATTTTGGCCTCGGAATTATGTTAAGGAATTACTCAAGTGATCATTCCGCTGTCCAGCAGCGTTTCCTTCATTCAATTCTTTAATTCTCTTCCTAAGCTCTAGATGACTAAAGGAGCTGATTTTTAATTATTACTGTTTGGTGGTATCTTGCTGATTCCGAGAAGACTATTAAACCTTTGTGTATGAAAAAAATAATTAAAGTAGAGTTTCGGCTGCAACAAAAATGTAGCCCCTTACTCAGAATCCCTGTGCTGAAATATTGCGACATATTTGCCTTACAGGATCTATCTGCTTTGTAGTGGCTTAGGAAAAATACCCGCTTTCAAATTGAACCTTTCCGAGGAAGAAACGCCAATGAAGAAGATATACGGTGTACAAGTATGAAATGTCGTTTTTTTTTAAATCAAAAAAACACGTTAAATTTTGTGGAAAAAGAAAAAATCATTTATTCAAAGTATTTGCCGTCGCTAGCTACACATTTTTCCCATCTCTCGGGCAATTTGTGGATTCCACGCCAGTAGAACTCATCGTCTTTTGCGGCGAACCATTCATCGAGCCATTTTTTCACACTTTCGTAAGAATCGAAGCGCTGCTCAGCGAGTGCGTGTCCCATCGATGCGAATAGGTGGTAATCGGATGGGGCCAGGTCTGGTGAGTAAGCCGCATGCGGAAGCACTTCCCAATTGAGTGTTTCCAATGTGTCGCGAACCGCTCTTGCCGTATGTGATGGAGCGTTGTCATGGAGAAAAATGACCTTGTGTTGTCTTTTTTGATATTCCGGTCGTTTTCTCTGAAGCGCACGGTTCAAATTGATCAATTGTTGTTGGTAGCTTGCCGTATTCACCGTTTCGCCGGGTTTCAAGAGCTCATAGTAGATGACACCGCTCTGATCCCACCAAACACAGAGCATCGTCCAAATCACCACTTTTGAAGCGTTGAAACCACCGTTCACACGTTTTTACAGTTGGTACTTGTTCGCCAAAGGCTTCAACAAGCATTCGGTGCGATTCCGCAGCTGTTTTCTTCAAATGAAAACAGAAAATTAACACTGTCCGCGTTTGCTCTTTATTCGGCACGAAACTCGACATGTTGACTGCACTGAGAGTAAACGATAATGACGCTCGATTCGCGCAAAACTATGGTGGTTCGACAGTCAAGGTTGACACTTCACAAGGTCAAAGTTTTATGACAATCGATAAATATTTACGTTTGCGAGACATCTATATGTTCGAACCGACATTTCATACTTGTACACCGGTATGACTCACAAAACTCGTTACTTTCGATTTTAAGTTCCACGGCGCCTAAAACTATGCTTAATCTCTCGCGAATTCATCAGCTATCAGAACACGGAGGTTTTAAAATTTATAAGAGTACTCAGAATCGGAATATCAAAGTACTAAAGTATACCATATAAAGTCTATTTGTACTTTTTTATTTTTTTTTTTTTAAATTGAAAAGGTTTTTACTGAATTCATGTCTAGCCAACTGTTTTGGCGCAAACCGCCAAATCAAGCGACTTTGTAATTTTTAGAATCTATTATGTTTTAGTCCATCTGCACTCTATGTGTTTGCAAGTTGGATATGAACAGTTCACATATGTATATACTTAAGTACATATGTATGTACATGTATACATGCATTGAAGATGGGCACTGATTTTGCCAATCAAATTGTCAGTTTTCAATTGAGTTCATTCAAACAAAATCCATTCAAATGAAAATGCGCACAAAACATCAGATTGAATTTCTATGCGCTGTGTGAGAATAAATGTGCACGTGCGTATTTTATTTTATACATACACGTATGGTATACAAACGTAGAGTTCTCATGGTTTATATGTATGTATTTAAATTTGTGTGTAAATATTTATTTTTTTCAGCAAAGAAATTTTTTCCCTTAAATCGCAGCGGTAAAAATCATGAAATCAGCGAAACAATATTTTTTCTCTTTTCTTAATTTCATTTTTTCTCTTTTTAATTCCATTTCAATTGACTACCCATTTCTTTCATAAAGCTTTTAATTAGTAACCAATTTGACTGTGTAAATTATATGATTTTTATCGTTGCATAAATTTTTTTTCGTACATTTCCCATCAACAATCGATCAGCATTTATTATCATTGGCCATTTCCGTTTCTGCTCACTAATTTAGCTCTATTAATCGTAGAGTGCAAATTTGTATACATGTGTGTGTGTATTCATAAAGCAAATAACCCGGAAAAAGTAAAAAAGCTACTACATGCATACGTGAAATATATACTCCGAGAGGATGAAGGCTGATAGAGTAATCCAAAACTAACCACAATTCTTGCAAAAAATGTAGTGTATTTAATATTGTGATCTGCTTAACATCAGAGTACCCCATGGAGTGCCTGCAGGGAACATTTGGAACAACTCCACATAGAGAAACCCATGCAGTACCGGTAGGGAGACTACACTCCGAGCATCTATGAAAAATTAGGTATTAGCATACGTGTACATCCCAGCGAACTAACGTAAGCTCAGTTTCATATTTCTGTAGACAAAGGGTGCTTTTTAGACGAGAGGTTTTCGAAGAGCGAACACATTTTTCGAAATTGGTCTTTTTGGCTGCTCTTACTTGATTTATACTCAGTTAATTTGATTGATTAATGATTCGGTATGCGCGATGCTGCGCCCAATATTCGGTCGACATAATCACCCAGCAGAGTCCAGAGTCAGTTCGTGGTTCACCGATTTCATACCTCGCTCACCCTAGTGAATAACACGCATCCTCAGAGACACTATATAGTGCGAAGAAGACCCGAATGAGTCCATTCACCATCGCATGCAACAATTGGGGCTGCGCCCATCCACTTTATGGAAGCTTTTGCGGTAGGATTTTGATTTACGGGCTTAAAATTCCAACTGGAAGAATGGAAGCCAAAGGGATTAGCGCAAAACGAGATGATCCAATTGATGATTTTCACAAGCGATCAAGCTCACATTTGGTTGAATGGGTACGTTAATAAAGAACATCCTTAAAAAGTCACTGTGACATTATGTTTGGTGTGCTTTATATACAGTGGGAATCATTGGTTCATATTTCTTCAATAATAAAGCCGGTCATATTGTTACATTCAACGGGAACGCTATAGAGCCATGATAAATCACCGTTTTGTGCTTGAATTGCAGTATGTTGATGTGAACGACATTTGGTTCCAACAAGATGGCGCTATGTGTCATACAGCCAACTAAACAATCAAGTTATTGAAGAAAACTGTTAGTAAGCACATTATCTCACGTCGTGTGCCTGTCGCGTGCCCACCAGAATCGTCCAATTTAACACCACTGGACTATTTTTTGTAATGAAGAGAATATTCGGCACGTTATTGCTGACATGCGGCCCTAATGACAAACTCTTGTCTATATAAGGACGCTAAATTCCTGGTCATAACATTAAATTAAATGCGTTTTATTTCTTCTTGAAAACCAAATGTCTAAAAAAAGCACCCTTTAAATCTTACAATCTCGTGTAGTTATTGCGATCGCCTAAACACGGGCAATGATCGGCTGACTAAAAGCTGATGGGGAAACATGAATTGATCCACCGCCGCATTACGTAGGAGTACTCCACTAGACAGTCCAATAATTTAGATATGGTACATAAATTTTTGCTGGGTCATTATGGACACATACATATGTACATATGTACTTGCAAACATAAATTTTTGAATTTTACCATTTATTCACTGAAATTGCACTCAATTTTAATGCAGCAAAAACCGCCAATTTGAAGTGTGGCGAGTTTCAAAATTATTGCCGGCAACATAAATTAATACAATATTAGTTGTATAATTTCCCGTTGATTGATAATTGACAGTCGATTTGTTGGTTGGTAAAGTAGATGAAAATTGATTTGATATGATGTATGTATGTGTGTTCACACACTTTTTTTATTAAAATACTCTTAGAAAGCCACTGAGCTAGCTAGCACTGTATAAAATATTAACATATCCGTTGATAGCCAGGCAACAACTAAAGCAAGAATCGCACATCATATAACATCCGAAAATATTCTTTAGCACGGAGAGGAGCAACTGAGTATTTATTGAGTTCCAGGCCACAAAGACATTTAGGGGGTAGTTAGTAGTTGATGAGACTGCTTTTAGGTCTAACGATAAGCCACACTCTACAGGCAAAACCTTCGAGGAGACCAGCATCACCAGCAATGATATACAATAAAGATTAAGTGAAGAGAGGTATATATAGTAAAACGTTGCCTTGGGGGGCTAGGGGGAAGAGCATGTTATGGAGAAGGTGTTAATAAATATTACCCTTAATGAACTCCGCGTGAGAAATCGCATGTGGTGCTGGGTGGCCTTCCTCTAGTGGTTGAAGATGGTTCGCTGTGTCAGGAATTTTTTTAGCGCAATGGTGCAAAAGCCGAGTTGTTAGTATTGCATACTCCCATTCGGAAGGCCAGGGCTCGAGTCCTAGTCTGACCAATATCCGCAATAATTTAAAATTAGTTTTTATAATCGCTGATATGAAATAAAACCTCTTCATAAAAATCCATGCGCCGTTCGGAGGTGGATTAGAACAAACTGCAGGGTCCTCTATTTGTTGAAAAAACATCAAGTCGCACACCACAGCGGTTATTAACCGCCATATTTAGGTCCAGTAATCTCGCGTTCTATAAGTGTGGTTGGACTACGCTAGATGGCGTTATAAAGATGATATTTTGTGCTAAAAAAGATTGTAGGAGGAGAGTTGGTGGGCACTAGTAAAGAGCAAATACTCAACATTCTACAATTTTTCAGCTGAAAATGTGAAGAGTGTTTTTGGTCCTGATACTGTAACAGTGTTTTGGTGTGAAAGTTGCTCCATGGTATGGAAAGCCAGTTGTCGAAAATGACCATAAAATAATATAAATCGTCGAGTATAACCGTCATGTGAGCACTGCATTACACAAAAACCAGTTTCGAACCACTTGAAAATGGTTGTATACACATAGATGAGGTAACTAGAAAAACCCTCATGGCTTAATTTCCATATGTGAATCGTTGCCGAATCGTAACCAAAACGACTAATTTCTGAAGCGGGTGGTGGCTGGTAATGAAAAGTTTATCAGTTGCAGCAACGTCAAATAAAAAAGTTCGTTGTCGAAGGGCATTGAACCGGCATAAACGGTGTCCAAGCCAAGATTGACGGCCAAAAAGGTTTTGTTTTCCGTTTGGTGTGATTGACAAGAAATCATCCACTATTCAGCAATTGGACCGTCTGAAAGAAGCAATCGGCCAGAAGCATCCTCTTTGGCCAACAGTAGAGGAATTGTAATTCATCAGGACAACGGTAGACCAGAAGCATCGGTAGTGACTCGCCAGAAGTTCCGAGCTCTCGGAGCGGGTTGGCAGGCTGTTATGCATTCACCTTATAGTCCTGACCTCGCACCAAGATATACCATCTGTTCCTGGCTAAGGCGAATGATTTGACTGGTGAAGAATTGGCCTCAAAAGAATCCTATGTAAATCGACTATCCAAATTTGTTGCCCATAGAGACAAGGGTTTCTATGATAAAATGGTAAAAAGTTAACGAGCCAAGCGGTGGCTTCAATGCTTTACTAGACAAGTATTTATTTTCTTTCTTATAAATGAAAAATAATTAATACAATTATTATTTTACAGAGAAAGATGCACTAGCTGCCAGGGCTTACGGCTCCTAGACCAATATTATTTCAATTAATTTTGAAAAGTAATTATTAATATGATTTTTTCATTTGGAATTATCAAAGCAAATCTTTAAATAATTATAGAAAACTACTCTGAATAAACGCCTAAGTGGCCGAATAATATTAGCAGACTTAGAAAAGAAATAGAAGCCTGCTTAGTGTAGGCTCTTGCTGAAGCATGGTGCTAAACTGACTATAATGCACACAAAGTTAGAGTGTACTTTATCTTTTTAGTGTCACTCTAACTAAATTCTACACTCATTCAGGAATATAATTATGACCCAATCCCTTTAACATCCATTTCGAATAAAGAATGATATATGTTTCAGTCATTACCATCGCTATAAATCGTTATATTTGAACCCAAATTATTTCTATTAAACATGATTGCCCTTAATGGCAGAGAATATGGCCTCAATATAGTACATTTATTGCCAAAATGGAAGCTCCATAGGAATTTGCGCCAGCAGTTGAAATAGCGGGATGACAAACAGCTGTTGCCAACAACTACAAATATGATGAGATCTAAAGTGGGGAAATATTGCGTGAACTAAACTTTTATTACATATGTAGATGCATACATACATATGTAACTATTAGAGCATTGATATGAAATATTCATAAAGCTGCTGCAGTTATTTGATATAAAGATTACATTTAAATACATATGTATGTACATTCGCATTCATACGTTCAAAGGATATCGATGTGATATCATAAAACCGTTATGATATGCGGCGCCCTATTGAGTAGGAATTACTTGTCTTATCGAATGTCTTATTTTTAAACAAACATGTATGTAAGTATATATGCATATAAATGTGGAAACGATAAAAATGTGTATGCAATGTGTCTTTATCTCATAAAAAAGGTATTTTGAAGCAACTTACATCGTGAAAAAAATATAATATACTATATATTTAAAATAAAAGATAACAGATATAAGTCAATTCAGTAAGTTCGTTCTTATTAAATAAACATTCCAGAGAATTCCTCGGGAGTACATAGTTATTCGCAATATAATTTTGGTGTGACCTAAATTTGAGTTTATAACGTGTGATCCAAGTAGGGGTGCTGTTTTCAATAGCCTTTTTTTGAAACTTCACGCGTGAGTCCTGTCAAGCAGTCATGTTATTTTTGTCCAGTATTGTTTAGCATTTAATCATAGAAAGACTTACGTCATCACCCTTCTCGAGCAGTAGCTGAGAGTGTACACAAAGACCGTGGAGAGTCAAGTCATCGGCCCATGTTTCTTCAAAAATGATGCAGGTGAGAGCGTAACCGTCAATGCCGACCGTTATCGTGGCATGATAACCGACTATTTGAGAGTGATCTCGGTGACATTTGGTTTCAACAAGATGGCGCCATTTCCCACACATCGCATCAATCAACTTAATTATTGAGAAAACACTTCCTCTTCTTACGCGAATAAAGTCGAATCTCTTTTCGCTGTTTGGAGCCAGTTGGAAATACCAAAGGTAACCATCAGTGGGTATTGTCTCTTCATTACCTGAACTATGTCAATATTATCGTATAATTCGTAGTGCTCATCGCTCCATCGTCTACGGTATTCAAAGAACCTTAAATCGTTCGCAAAACTTTTCTCTCCAAGACTCCCGGAGCCGACTCATTAGATATTGACATAAGTTCACGCTTCTGCGCCATATAGTAGAACGGGTAGGATGAACGACTCACTCATTCACGGCGCGGTTGTTGAGGCCAATAATGCCAATATACTTCAGCTCTGCAGCTCTTATAATTTTCTTCAGCATCAAATGATAGAAATCACACGATAATGGGTCACCTTGTCTGAAACCTCGTTTCGGAGAGGTCCTTCCCAATTCTGACTGCGCTTTTGGTGTTGTTTAACGTCAGTTTACAGAGCCGTATAACTTTTGTGGCTACAAAATCGACGAAGAGGTGGTGGGTGTCGATTCTCTTTTCACGGATCTTTTCCAAGATTTGGCGCATAGTGAATATCTGGTCATTGGTTGGTTTACCAAAAAAGGCACGCTGATAAGGTCCAATCAGTTTGTTGACGGTGGGCTTTAGTCTTTCACATAATAAACTTGATAGGACCTTAACACTTCGGTAAACAGATAATTGGTGTGTGATATCACATCGTTATACTTCTTCCTGTGGGGATAAGTAAAGTCTAAAGTCTATGCAGACAATCCCGCTTCGATTCAGGCCTTGAAGCCAGCAAAATATCACGCGTAGGGAAGTAGGGAACCTCGAAATAGATCACCCTTTATTAAACTTAGTAAGTCGCTTCATATTTAGAACCTAGTACTGTTTACACACCCAGCAGGGGTTCCTCGGGAAATAGTCCAAATGTCGGGAAGGAACTTTTAGTCCACTTATACTGAAACCTTGAGTTAGTCTGCCCCAATAGGGCTACCGAAGTTTAGTCCTACAAAGGATTCAATCAGAATTGGAAAGATGTAATCATTTATTTCAATTTGCCAAATATCAGTTAGTACAAAAAAATAAACATACATACATATATTTGTATGCATAAGTACGTATATATACGTCCTTATCTGCATTGCTTATACAGATGTTACATCGGTTGGCGTCATCATATTGCTACTGTTCCGCTGATGATAATGCTTCCGGAAGAACTTAGGTAAATTCAAATATGACGAACCAAGTCTACCTTCGGTAATATTTTTAATACCTCTCATTGGCGGATGGACTTGCAGTGATTTTCTTTGTCGTGTTATGGTAAATTCACCCGTACAGAATATTTTACGTTTCGTGGCAAAGTCCATTTCATCGCTTAAACTTGAAGCACTAAAATCACGTGGTAATGCTGAATCAATGCTATTCTTCATCTCTTCTCGCATAGCTCGTGTCCGCTTTCCGGTGTGAATAGGTAACGACGAACGTCTTGGAAAGGGTGTAGATGCCTGTTTAATCTGTATGTAGCCATAGTCCTTCTGCAGGGGTTTATATGTCAAAGCAATATTCTTTTGATCGAAATGTGTGCGTCTCTGTAGTGAAAGTTCCGAAGCAGAAGATCCCGCATAAGATTCTGTGGAAGGTATAGACAATGTAGACTTTCTTTTCATCGATGAACGCAATGGATTTCTGGTTCTGTATGGGAAACCTTCCATGCTGGTGCTGGGGCTTGTGAATTGCAGCATTGTTATTGATTTTAAGTATTGTATGAGCAATGTAAGGGAAGACGATCCCTTGGTTTCTTCAAAAGTAATTGTAAAAATATGTATGTATGTACGTAAGAAAATAAAATTATTTCTGTACGTCTTCTGTGACTCCAAAAGCTAAAGTGACTACATTTTACGACTTTTTAAATCAAACAAGTCGGATTGAAAACTCATTTAAGCTTTTAATTGGTTCATTTGATTAAGCGTGGAGTCCGGAGGACGCTGGCTGGCTGAGACTTGTGTCTCACTTAAGCCTCATAATGGTCTTCAATGTATTCTCATGCAGTATTTACTAATAATACTCAGGACTTAGTCTCTTCCACTACAACCGCCCCCGACGTTAGAGCTCTTAATTCTATTAACGTCAAAGCCTCAAGAAAACTCTAAACTTTTGCAGGTAAATTATCCGCGGAATTAACACGAAGCAACGTAATCGAGCTCCTCTAAAGAAACTCCGGTAGCTTCGATCTAAAGCAAGCAACCCTCTTCGTAAATTGGAAAGGTTAGTATCGTATGGCGACTCACTTTATATGAAACATACGTGGAGTATGTAAGTTGAGGTCTAGTCTCTATCGGTAAGAGTTGGCGTTGAGTTGAGTTGAGTAGATTGGTTGCTGATCAGAGCGACTGTGGATTCATTCTCACCGTCTCAGGTCTACGAACCATCCCATTCTCCTACCGTGAAGTCCCATTGAACAGTGTCTAGCTAGTATGCCCGTTGTTCAATTAGTGGTGAACAGGCCTATGCGGATTAGATCACTTGATATTTTAACGTCTAACGTCTAACGTTATAGTCTACCCTTTCATCGAGTTTAGAGCCATCCATCAAGATAACTATGTCATTTGCACTTTCCCATACATTCCTGTTCGGAATTCTTATGGAGGTTGTCAAAACAATAAGTGGAGACAGCGTAGTCTAACTCCGCTCCTGGCGTACCCTATAACGCGATGCCTCCAAGGCAGAGCCACGTCAGTAAGAGTTTACAAGTATGGAAAGTTGTGCTATTAGTTTATACGAAACTCACAGGGTAGTTCGAGAGCTTTGTCTGTAATGAGTTGAGCTTGGGTCCCAATTACGTCATACATGGATAGAGTGGTCGAGCTCCTAAAGATTTTGGTTGTCGCCTTCGCCAACATGTCGATGTTTCTCTGTTCTGTATATATGTAGTTGACTACGTATCTTCTGGTGAGAGAGTGTTCCCTCATGCTTGGGTCTTGTACTATGATCCCAACGGTAGCATAACAGCATGTTATTACGCTGTAATCCTACAATTATCTAGTAAATTACGTTGGTGCTAGTGCTTTTCGTTAGGGTGAGTGTCAGGCTCCTAGCCGTAAACGAGCAGCTAAGGTTGGAAAGGTGAATAGTAAATTGATGTGTTCTGTATGAAATGGCTTCGTTAATCGGGAATGTGTGGTGGTTGGATGGCATTTTCCCCAAAGCGATTTCGTGCTTTCAAGTATTCCAATCTGCTTTACGGCTCTTAACATCTAAACCCACTGCACCTTCCCTACGAATACTCGTACATACTCGTATATGTGTGCTTGTGCATTCTTCTTGAAGCTAGCACTACACAAAAGAAGAACACAATAAATTTGTTTCCAGCTTCGAAAGAAAACAGGAGGACTTGAAGCTTCTTGTGTTTCCGTCTGGTTTTAATTAGAGCAACTGATTTATTTTCCGTACGCCAATTTACCGCAGAAACTTCATCAACAAACTGCGGCATTTCAACCTGCTGCACTTAGCCGCACTTTAGTACTCGTAAATGAGACAATGCACACTCGCACACACATACTTCTCCACATGCATAGATGCACACGATACAACACCACCTCTTGCTGCACTCCACAACCAATTGTGGTTATTTGTTTTCCTTTTTGTGGGGTCATCAGCAACAGACAACTATCTAACCTACAAAAACCTGATATTCAACTGCTAATATGTGAAATCCCATAGTTACAGTTAACTTTTAAATGTATTTTGCTGCCATTATTATCACCAAACTTACGCTCTGCCAATACTATGGAGCTTATCAGCAATCGATTACCTCTTATTCTATAATGGGAGGTGAATTAATATGAACGCCTAAAAGACATACTTTCGTTCTCCGGTATGATGGAGCTTAGACTTCGATGAAGTCACCCACCAGAAAAAAGTTGGGGTAGGTGTTGACGGATGCTGTTGTGGTTGTTATAGCGGCTCCCTAACCCGCTGAGGAGCAGGCGAGCATAGTCTAAGTCATAGGGATTATCTAGAGGGAGGTCCAGGAAGGGGGCTGTTTCCACGAATTAAGACCGCCCAGAGAGAAACGGGTATTAGATCAGTTGGTTTTAGGAGATATGCAAAGAAATGAGTAGTGTCATGTGGGGTATCATTGCATGCAAGACATACGTTGAGTATATCGGGGTCAAGTAGATAAGTTGAATACAATATCGAAATTTTAATTTTGCCATTATTACTTCGGTTTCTCGGGGCAGTGCGTGATCTTGGTCTTTATTGGGCCGGTACGCATACCTGTTGTTGTTGTTGTTGTAGTAGCGGTTCGTTAACCCAAGAAACGTGCTGTTACGACGGGATTGGACCAAAGGGAGAGGGGGTTCAGATGAGTCGGTTTAAGAGGGCATGTGAAGAGGTGGTTAGTGTCGTGCGGAGATATACAGATCTAAGTTGTGCCAGGGTCACGCGGGTCTATCGAGGCGTTGTCTGCTATGGGTGGTGGTTTAACTCCGAACACACCATTCACCGGAAGGGAGTCTTTGAAGGTGTTGACTGATTCCTGGTGAATGGCGTTCAGTGCTTGTCGGTACGCCGTCCTGTCCAGCGGTTGTTGCACGTGTTGCTAGATGGTGCTCTTCAAGTCAAGTACTCCCTTTCTGATGTGCCTAGGTGGAGGTTCAGCTTCTAAAAGGTGCCTACTGGGGTGCCCCCTGCGGAACTGCTTGCACAGCAAAGCATTATGCTCCTTAACTCGTAGCATAGATGCTTCGCTGTGTAAGTGATGCTCCGGCGACATAGCAGGTTTCCTGTCGCAGTCCTAAGGGCGGTGTTCTGGCAGGCCTGTAACTTCCTCAACTGCGTCTCGTTCGTATACGAATACCTGTCTTCTAGGTTGTTGTATGGCATCATTGTAGTTAAGTACTCCATTCCTGATGTACTTGGGTGGAGAATGATCTCAGCGGTAGCATAAATTGTTAATAGTTTTGAATGGTTGATGGTGTCAAAGACTTTTGACAGATCCAGTGATACCAGGACAATTGAGGGACGCTCTGTGAATTATGATATAAGTCCTTCCTGTCGCGACCCCATCAGATGTTTACAATCTGATGTATGTAATCGCCCTCTTTAGCTAGAAGCGCTTTGCCCTGGAAGTGCATCGTTGTCATCAGTGCAGTGTTTTGGAAGAGCTTTCAAATAAGTTGTGACATTGTGTTATGAACGCAATACGTCGAATCATAGCGAACTTTTCTATTACCCTCATATGCTGTTAACACCATAAACATAACACCTCCAATTTAGACTGTGAGTCCTGATGTTTTTCCAACAAATAGGGGAACCCAGAAGTTTATTTTAAGTCACCTCCAAACGACTGCCGAAATTTTATTGGGATATTGGTGTGGTCAGGATTCGAGTTTATCAACTTTTGAAAGTTCTTAAAGGAATAAAACAAGTATTTTCTGTTTTTTAAGCTTTTAATATGGTCAATTTTAGTTTTATTAGATATTTCTATTTTCATACATAAATGTATGTATATGTATGTATCTAGAAGAATATATTCAGAGTAACAGCTGTTAATAAGTATCATTCATAGAGTATTTCACATTCACACCGTCATTTGAAAGCCATTGCACAAACCCAATTGTATTTGCAGATTTTCTTTAATATTAGTTTTATAATTTATTTTACTTCTTTTCGTTGGAATAACGTACTTCCCTGCTCGTTTTAGGTTTTTTATCGTCATTATGCTTATTATCAGAAGTTCTCACTTTCGGTTTTTCAAATTTGCTACCCTCTCTTTTTATTAAAGCTTTCAATTCATCAACCCAACCAAGCGCCTCGGCCATTTTCCATACTGCATCATCACAATCGCCAATAAAGGTGATATCCCGCTTATTTGTAGGACTACCAAATTTATCAATACTAGTTCTGTTTATAAGCACTCGCAAACAATTGGACTCGGCATGACCCACCAAAGAGGCAAAAGGATACACCTCTAATGATGTACCCATAACAATAAGTAGATCACAATTTTTAAAGTCTTCTGCAGGCATATCGTAAAATTTGTCTGGCATACTTTCACCGAAGAAAACAATATCCGGTTTGACAATACCATTGCATGCATCACACACTGGTATAGTATCGCTAAAAATTTTTTCCTTCATCCATTCTTTGGAATATTCCAAGCCACATTCAAGACAATGATTGGTGTGAAACGTGCCATGTGCCTCGACCATCTTCTCCTCTGGTAAGCCGGCTATACGTTCTAAGGAGTCAATATTCTGTGTGTAATGACGTACTAATAGATTTTTTTCATTTAAAAGACGGATGAAATAGTGGACTGGAGTGGGACGAAAATTTCCGGGGTACAATTCTTTGGCTAATGCGTAAAACGGCTGTGGGTTTTCGATAAAGTAATCCAATTCAAATATATCGGTTGGATGGGGTAGATTATATTTCTGCAAATTATCATAGAGTCCCGAACCAGGTGTACGAAAATCCGGTATGCCAGCGGCTGAAATTAATTTTGAAATTACACATTAGTATAATAGCTTTCCTAACAAAAATAGTAATCATAAATAAAGTATGGTACTTAGTTTTGGGAAATTTGGTTAGTTAATTTTGGCACAACTAAAATTCTTGCATATTTTACCATAATTAGCACTAAATTTGAAAATTATGTTATAAAAAAGTATACAGAGTAAATGAATGATTTAATTATTAATATTAATTAATAATTAAGTGTGTTTGTTGAATCCACTTACAAGTTGATATTCCAGCGCCAACCATGGTGATAATTTTTTTAAAACCATTATTTTTCCAGTGACTTAAAAATCCATCAAATGACAAGTCCGGAATAACCTTAGTATTTGAATAAATATATTATATTTCAAGTTTAATGTTTTTAATATATGTAATTCAAATTTACCCTGATTGCTGATTGGTCCGGATGTAAGGCCAGTCGGGAGAACAAATGCGTCAAACTCACCCTTATGGTTTCCAAAACTTCTAAAAATGCGATTTACAATATTTTTTAGTCAGTTGAATATTTGAGTATTTTTTTTGTAATTAAAATATTTAATGAATGAAGATGACATGCATTTCGGCTTATCTGTTCTCCAAAAATAAATATATTTACTTGCAATTCCCTTAAATTCATTGCATTTTGCATGGTCTGCAGTTAAATAACCGCCGTAGGTAGGCACATACATATGTATATAGAATGTTTTTTTTTCTTTCAGTGAAGTTCTGTTTAGTTTAACTTCGATTTCGAAAAATCGGAACTTTCGGTTTAGGGGAAACATATTTCGTAGATTTTTATTTTAATATTCTAAAATCCATTACTCCAGAACAAGGAATTAATATGTATAATTACATGTATGCTTACATAGCACAGTCTTTCTAAGATATGCATATGGTACAGAAGTACCTATTAAGCAGAGTTTACTTTAGATACAAACATGTTGTAAACATTTCAGCCGCTCCGGCTGTCAAACTACAATTACATACGTTTTTAACCCTACTGTACCAGTCCAGCGATAATGCGATTTACATGTACATCGCCGCTTTTTAGCCCACCCGAATAAAAACCGGTCAGCATGGCATCTCAGACGCAGAGATGTATTTTACAACACCACGAATCATTAAAATGAATTAATTGATAATAAATCAAACAAAGAATTGCACAAATATATCAATCCCTTGGCATTATATGCATTAATTCATTTGCATTTCGTTAAGAGAAGAAACAGAACAGTAGTCAGCCGTGCATTACTTACGACTCGCTCTTGTAGTTAATGGAACGCCTTCTGGAGGTTGTGTACTTAATTTTGGACGTCTATTACCTTCATTTTCTCTACCTGATGGCCCCGGATTGTCTCGACCGCTCATCACTGTAAATTTTTGTATATATCTTGCTGTAAAATTTCTAATAAAACTAAATATTGACTTTTTGTTCAAAGGCGCCGTCTTTGATGAATAAAAATATCTAAATTTTATCACTTTAACAACATTACAAAACACAACACAAATTTTTGGCAGGCCAACAACACTTATGTCAAAATGTCACCACCTTTCCTATCAGGGTTGCTTGAATATCAGTTGAATGTTGCCATATTAACACAACACTGCCATCATTGTATGGTTGTTCTGAGAAAGACGCTGTAATTTGTTGATAACATTTCTACGTAATATAAGAATTAATACAGTTTTTCATTTTAACTCTCTAGGATCTAGCTTTTGATATGCAAAATTAAAAAACGTTATTTATATCTGTTTCAATTAATTGTGGCAGCACAGTTTCGTGTATTCACCTCTAAAGCCACGCTATCCAACTGGAAACTGCAACACTGCCAACTGTCATTTTTGTTTTGATAGCTTGACACTGACCAACCCAGCTGGTTTGTTTTCTTTTCCTGAAAAATTTTCATCCTTGAGCGTCGATTTTCATATAATTACCAATGAAATGTGCAATTTAACATAAATTAAGTGTACAATACAATTATTGGTATAATGTAAAGTGTTTTTTGAATGTAGTTTTTGTGTTTTTTTCTGTGAATACGAGAAGCTGGAAACGGGTGGCACGTTGCCCATTGCAGACAGCCTAAAATAACAATTGGACGGTGAGAAAAAAAAAACTACCACAGCGTCCTCTGGTGTTTAATAAATTTTTGTATTCATATTTTGCAGGCATTTTATGAATTTGTAGCTCCCAACGCAGACAATAAATATTTAAACTATCGATTTTCTACGATACCTCATGAAAAATGCACCTCAACCATGCCACTGCAATGGCTAATTACCAGCATTACCCGCCACCGCAGATTTCGACTCATGGCGGCACGCCCACCACGGTGCAGCAGCAGACAACTATAGCGACGGCAAGCACACCATTTACACTGCACCAATTGACCGCTGTACAGGCTATACAACATCCGACACATCAGGCTATGCTACATCCGCAACACCCACTGGTACATCTACTCGATATCTCTACAACAAATACACCGAATCCAACGCCACTGCCTCCGACTAAAGTTGAGGTGCCCGAACCGGAACCAGTTGAAGTGAAATTGGATGACCCACGCAAAAAGAAGGAATGCCACGTCTGCAAGAATAAATTTCGTCAGTTAACTACTTTGCGTAATCACATGAAAATTCATACCGATGAACGGCCGTACAAGTGTAAACATTGTGATCGAGCCTTTCGTCAGATATCGACGCTCACAAATCATGTGAAAATCCATACTGGCGAAAAGCCATTCACATGCAATATATGCGCGAAAGATTTTCGCCAACAGAGTACACTAATAAACCACATCAAGACACATAAAGGTTAAACATTAAATATACTATCAACGCTATAATCGCAATTTCAATTTATCTATTGCAGAATCAAGCACACCAACCTCATTACTGAATTATCCTGGTACTAAACTAAACCATCGCAATTCAAAATTGGCTCAAAATCAAATGGTAGACTATCAAAATCGGTCCATTACAAAAACTCTTTATACTGGCAGCTACAGCTCACCACAAGCCGAAGAGCTGGTAAAACCGTATCAGTGTAATGTTTGCAAAAGACGATTCCCACAACTAAGTACACTACACAACCACGAGCGGACACACATCGATCCCAAGCCGTATAAATGTGAGACATGCGACAAGTCCTTCAGTCAACTGGCCACTCTAACCAATCACAAAAAGATCCATACCGGTGATAAGCCATATGCCTGTTCCTTTTGCTCGATGCAGTTTCGGCAGCAGAGTACATTAACCAACCACATGAAGACACACACCACAGGTGAGCCTTTTGTGTGTTCGCCGTTCGACTGAGAAATTTTAACTCCAATTTCCCCCTAACAAAGCTTTTATTTAAATTTACACGCTAACAGCCGCCAGCAATGCTAATGCAGTGTCAACCACCACAACCACAATGGCAGCACCACATGGCATCCATCATATGACCGCACCAACACTCATTGCACAAGGAGAACATCCACAACTCAATAATATGGTACATCAACAATTGCAAGCCGAACATCCACTATTGCATTTCCTCGATAGTAATACAACTGTAAGCACTATTGTTCCGAAGGAACCATTTAATCCCAACACCAGTAGACGTTTCAAAAACGAGGCAGATAGTTTAATGCTGGAAAGTCCGGATCGCCCATTTCCATGCGCCATTTGCCGAAAGGCATTCTCCCAACAAAGCACTCTGGCCAATCACATTAAGACGCACACCGGCGAGAAGCCCTACAAGTGCAAAGTATGCGAGTCGAATTTCCGACAGTTGTCCACCTTGAATAATCATTTAAAAATACATACTGGCGAAAAGCCCTACAGCTGTTCCTATTGTCCTAAGCAATTCCGGCAGAAGAGCACTCTTATCAATCATGTCCGAATTCACAATTGTTAAAATGGCCATGCAAATAATAAGAATAGTAACAAAAAGTTGAACGAAAAGCATAGACCTATAAGAGAAGTGCAGAGAATAACCATTTTATTGGTCAAATATTAAATCCCAATTGGAGAGTTCTATAATAGCCGATAACTATAACCCATAGAGGAGATGAAAATAGACAGATATACTATACTATCAGCATACAAAAATGTTGATTAAGAGGAAAAATTGCAAAATAAAATGAAAAATAAGAAAACAGCCATTGTGAATTCGGTGTTAAATAACTATAACCAGCTGCTAAACGAAATATAGTTACTTACCTGCTGTGCAATATGTATTGTCCAATGTAAATTTATTATATACTAAAGAGCTGTGCTTAGAGTAAGCGCGAAGTCGTAATGAGTGCGTTTGCCATAGCTCGTCATTAAATTATGCGGTTGTATTTGAGTGCAAGCCATATCATAGGCATCTTTCTTTTAATGATTTCTTGCAATTATTTTCCTCAGTACAAGAAACTTTAATAACGTATTACCTTTCTTGGTTCTGTGCAATACTCCATAAATCTTTGATTTATTTAATTGCAAAAAAAAAATGATTAATGATAAATGATTACTTACTTAAAAACAGAAAGTATCATATACGATATAATTTAAATTTTAAATATCGCTTCTTGTATCAATACAATTACTTCTCAAGCTCAGTCAACCGCTTGCAAAACAAAAAGAACGCGCTCGTTGAAGAAATAAGCTTAAAATTATTTATTACAACCAATTTTTACATTCATAACTACAGTGTACTACAACAAAAACAAAGTGATTTGAACTTGATTTTAACACTAGTTTAATGATTACTTAATCAAAAAATAAATTGGGAGTAAATTTTAAAATTATTGTGTATTCACATATGAAATATTTAGACACGCTACAAATGATCGGTAAGCTTTGAATACGCAGAGCGTACATGCCGGTCTCGGAAGAGTTCTTAATCGAAGTTTCTTTGCAATGTTGATGCCGAAATTACAACGACCAAAGCAGATAATGAACGAGTTTTCAGTAAAGTTTTAAGGTGTTTGCCTGGTGCAGGCGAATTTAAAAGTGTTGAACTAAATTGATGTTACTTAATTAAATGGAAATTTCATACATACACGTATATACATATATATATGTTAAGTTGAATTTCTTACTCATACGCTATTGCAAACCAGCTCTTCCGGCAATTTTTATAAGACTCAATTACAATTCGCGCTTACTCCTGCAAAGCTCTACTATATACATACACATACAGGGTGTTTTCTTTTGTTTCAAAAAATTCGCTTCTGGTTAGTGCGAATGTTTTTTTGAATAACAAAAACAAAAAACAAATGAAATTAAACTAAATAAAAAAAGAATGAAAAAATACAGTAAATATATTTGACAAGCATAATTGTACTATTACGTATAAAACCAATTATAATGTGCGTAGAACAAAAAAAAAACG
This sequence comes from Ceratitis rosa, assembly GCA_037013455.1. Classification (NCBI taxonomy): domain Eukaryota; kingdom Metazoa; phylum Arthropoda; class Insecta; order Diptera; family Tephritidae; genus Ceratitis; species Ceratitis rosa. Next base: position 34,062,150 of record JAWMAG010000006.1, on the reverse strand, counting down.
TTTAATAAAAATTCATGTAGAAATAAAGCGATATTTGTAAGCAGAAAATACTTAAGTGACTTTTACTAATTTACTTATCTGTATTACTTTGGAAAATCAAAACCTTTTTAAATTTTCAAAAAGATTTTTCCAACATTATTTGCGAACTATTTACATATGTAACTATATTTAATTAAACATACCATATACATATATTTGCAGGATATTAAGTCAGCTGCTCTGCGCCATTGTTTTCGCAAGAAGACTGCATTTTGAAATGGTTTACGTTAGATTTCTAGTTTAAAACTTATTTTGTTTTTTGCTGAAAATTATATCAGTTTTATATATATATATATTTTTAATTTTCCACAAAAATTGTCGAAATATTTAACGAAAAACTCATTTTAATTTTATATGCATATTTCTTATTAAAAAGTTCAAAACAAAATATTTCAATTTACTAACTAAAACTCTGTAAACAATTTACATTGGCGGACAAAGGACTGCTCACAGCCATGGAAATAACAATAAATTGTTTTGAATGAAGGTAATTTTAATTTCTTCGCAACACATTTCTATAAAAATATTAAGTATGAATATATTTTTTGACAACTATTGGCCGTTCAGCAGTTTTAATTGTGGAAGGTTGCCAAAGCTCGTCTTTTGAAATACCAAAAGCAAAGCCAACCAAGGAAAGCTGTTGTAGCAAATAAATGGATAAAAAAATTAGTTCGTATAATGGGCAAGGATACATCTGATTGGTATAATACATCCGAGGGAAAACTTGATTTAAGAAACGGCTCAGTGGCATACAACCAACAAAAGTAAATCCTGCACTTAGCTAATCCAAAAATTGATCTATGCTGATAAGTATTTTCGTCTCTTTATAGAATATATCGAATTTTAAACGAAGATATACTCTTGAACTGCGTTCTTTATTATGGCTTAGATATTAAAGCAGCACATAGGCAATATACATTACTCATAATTACGATCATCGGATGTGTATGGAAAAATACTTCTATGACCTTCAAGTTCATTGAATATAATAGCCAAGTGTAGGTACTCTAAATCTACATATGTAATTCATCCATTGGGCATGAAAATTGGAAAGAAAGGTCAACCGAGAACTGGAAACACTATACACATCGCAATAATACGACCTTCCTGATATGTCGTCGAATTGCCATTTTATTTAAACAAAAATGATAACAAAAAGAAAATAAATAAATAAGTTTAACATGCAATTAGAGCACCAAATCATATCTGTTATTTTAAATGTGGAAATAATTAACAAGTGAAAATTCAGAAGTGGCATAGCAAATTTTAAAAGACGTAGAAACACAAAAAATCTAAATTTCACAAACTTACTGGTGAAGTTTAGTTTCCTTAACACACAGTTCCTTCAACAATACCGCTAGGTGACAATTTTCAAGTCTGCATAACAAACTCGTGAGGAATTCATATGGTATACATATATATGGTAGTACATACCTATAATGCAATATATGTACCGCCAATTTTAGAAAATTTTACAAGTTCTGAGTTTTTGGACCATCACAAGAAGACCAACATTCTATGAACCAAAAGTATAATTACTAGTGCTAATAAGTGATAAATACGATATATATACACTTTGATGCCGCTTTATTCGAGTGGTTGGCACTGCGTAATACTACGCGGAGAGTAACGGACTTGATACCTGGCCATACATAAAAACAATTTTTCTAATTGCGGTCGTTCCTCGGCAGTGAGTGCCAACCCTCCAAGCTTCTTATAAAAAAGGAGGATTGGAATAAACTGTGGGATCTTCCATTTGTTGTAGAACATCAAAACATGCGCTACAAATTGGAGATAGCCTTGGCTGAAGACCGCTTTAGCGATTATAAAGCGCAATTACTATATAAATTTCACAAAAATCTTCAATTGATGGCATAAATAAAATTTAATTAAGAAACAATTAAGAGTTTATGGAAGTATAAAAAGAAAAACTCTTGCTTCGAACCCATCGCACAACTTGTTTTATTCTCCCGCAGAATACACTGATCTAATACCTTAATAGAAACACAACAAAGAGTAATGTATAGTTTCGTTTATTTGGACTTGAAATGTTAACAGCATTTTGTGTATGTACTTATATAGGTGATGTTTTCTATTTGTATATTTTATAGAATACATTTTTTTCTTATTTCGTTTTAGCGTACAATTTAGCTCATTGATGTCTATAGACTTAATTGTGGCTTCAAAGCGAATTTCTGTATCGATTCCTGTCATGGTGCATTTAATTTTTAAGTGTTGGAAAAAGTTTTATTTTTTATTATTTTCAAAATTACAGTGCATTGTGTGGGTGGGTGTAGCCCAAAGTAACAGGCAGAGAGAGAGAGAGAGAGAGAGAGAGAGAGAGTGTGTGTGTGTGTCTGTTGTGTTTTACTAAATTTAATTATTTATCGATGCTTCTTTGTAGTGCGTTAATCGGAACAATATTTTATAATAATATTTAACTGTTATTTAAAAATTTTAATGTCTTCTAATTTCGTTGATACAAATCACGACACAATACATAGAAAAAAAGTACATATTAGTTAATTATATAATAAGCACGTTAAAGAATATTTTTTTTTATTTCACACAAATTCAACGCTCTTTCTCGACTAATCTTAATTTTATTTATTTTTATAATTACGAAATAAAAACTTATATATTTAACTATAACCTTGTTGTATATGTAGAGGAATCAAATTTGTAAGCTCTCATAAATATCTTATATAATTTGTCTATATAAGGAAACTAAATTTCTTAGGCTTTTTAACAGTATATGATGCTCAGAGGCGAATTCGGACATTGAATATGCAATAATTTCTCTCTTCGTGTTTTTTCTTATGCGAATTGAAGGGAGGGACAATAAGACAAACAGCACGCCTATTTGTTTTCTCGAGCAACTTATTAATTTATTTATTTGCAAGGTGTTCCAGTGAAAACTTATATGTACATATAATTAATAGTACAATTATCGCTTCGTATTTGGCAAAAACTGTTTACTTATTACATTCTTCAATAATGAGGAACGCATTCTTCTCCTGCATTACTTAAATAATTCTTAACTTTTCCTAAGTTTTCTGCAACATTTTTCATGACTTAGCTATGCAGAGAGTAAAGTAATGTAAAATTTGTTTTTAGACTTCCACATACCAATGCACAATAAATGTATACAAATAGAATTCTAAACAGTGTAAAAGAACATGTCATGTTTAACACAAAAATAAGAAAATGTAAAGGAATATATTAAATAATAATTGCTTATATTAATTAAATTGAGGTAATACTATACAGTACATATTATGCTAAAACCGAATTTGAAGTTGAAGAAATAATGTGGATGCTATGAAACCGTAATTTTAAAGCAATACGGTTTAAGGGTACTCTAGAGGCTTTTATTTACTCGTTTAACCCACAAAAACAACTTCGAAATACGAACGATATATGGGAGACCTATTCGATTCAAGTTTTCATTTATACATTGCGCCATTTTTTCTCCGACATCCATTTTACTTGAACATCCATTTCATAACAAAACACGCTGCCAAACCAACGAATGCATAGATCATTGATTTTATAACCACCGTTTGGGGAACAGTGCGCGGCACCATATCTGAAAATCGTCCACCATGTGGCACCATTAGCCTTGGATTGTAGTGAAGTCTATCCAAATTGGTTTGAATCAAACGTAATTGTTTGGTTTGCTCCTCGAGTGTATGATTCATTTTTTCTATCGCTGTTGCTAGTCTATAAGAATAAAAAATTTAAGAAAAAAAAATCAATTTAAGTAGGCAATACATTTTCAAATAATTTCATATACATATGTATATTGTATATACGTATGTAAGTAAAAATAATCAAATTCATAAGTGGATATCTCATATGTACTTATATGTACATAGTATACCTACCTTCGTATTGTTTTACCCGGTGTTTGATGTGGCGTTTTCCCAGCATCCGGATTTGAACTCGACTCGGATTTATCATCATCATGTGTTAGACCCAAAATCGATAGACTTTTATGTTTAACCTTCAATAGAGAAGATGATTTAATTAACTGCATTGGATCGGCAGTTACGATGCTCGGATTACGCACCATTGGCGCACGATGGCGTGTCTTTGTGAGTACTTTATATTTTGCTTCGTATTGTCGAACATCGTTGCGTTGATCCCAGGGACGCAAATCGGCATACCTATACTCCCACTATTGGAAGATAAAAACAATGGGAAATAAATGAAATTAAGTTGAACGCAGTGTGGATAGTAAAGCTATTCAATTGCTACAACGGATAGTGTAAGTTACGATTACATTAAAATCATAATAAAAACAGAAATGCCTGAAACTTCACTTATACCTTTTATGAAAAGAGAATTTTTTTTCTTTTGTTTTTCAAAAGTAACTCTAACTTCACTAAAATCAAGTTACAACGGAAATCATATAACTGAACAATTAGTTTTATGGAAACTATGTAGTGTATTTGACAGATTTCGATTACTTTCAAGTTGAAGGTGCTGCGCGAGTGTAGTGGTTAAGAACATATGTATCTATGTAAATATCTCTTCACTTTTTTGTAAATCATTCATAAAAGGTATATATTTAATTTAGATAATTTATAATTAAAACATAATTATACGTACATATTAATTTTAGTTTATATATTTGTAGTCTTTACGGAATAGTAACGGAAATCTACAAAAAAATTATAGCTCCAACAAAATACAGCGAAAAAGCATAAGAAAATCTCGGAAAAAAATATTTAAACAAAAAAATGAATATCGAACTTAAGATTAATACTAAAATTTTCAGCAATATAATATTAATAAACAAATATTAAAAGCAGTTACTTTGAAACAGTCACATTTTCGAATTTACTTTGAACACATAACACGCAAAATAGAAAGCAAAACTCAAACCAATTGCCTTTGTAGTATTACAACAGTTATAATTTAGACATATTTTATAAAATTATCTTTGTCTTTTACCAATATGATACTCGTTATAAAGTATTTTTTTTTTACCAAAAATAACACACTAGACTCGTCATTTCAAAGTCGACTTAACTTCATGTCACACCGAATTGCTGACGTTACGTTCTCGTAACGTTTTGGCAATCGTTACTGACTAAACTGCTAGAAGAGCGCAAGATGATTAAGTATGTGTAAATAATTTTAGTGTTTTTAAAGCAATTTCAACCAACACACATTCAAGAATTTGTTGCTGTTAACATAAAGCACTCTTCAAAAGAGAATACCGACCATTAAATAATTTTTTTTTTCGAAAATTATATTATTACATAGTAATAGTAAAATAAATTCAATGAAATAGAATTCGTAATTGAAACTCTCAATCAATTTTTGTAAACTTAATAAATTAGTAAATTTTAGCAAACTCACCTGCGCCACAATCGGATCATAATTGAAGTGCACTGGTATCCAATCGGTGAACGTAGCTTTGCGATCTTTTGCTGCATTACGTTGCGCTTCCTCCAAAACGGTCTTCTCTTCGGTAGCACCAACTTGATCATCACTTCGTATCGCTAGCGACACCTTCTCCCACAAACGCTCCGATTCGTTTGGTAATTGCGCATCAAGCGGCACAACATAGCGCACCAAGCGTTTTTGTTTTGTTTCAGGATCTGCCTTAAAGAGTATCGTCTCTTCGCCAGTTTTAGCTTCTTTGATTGTCATTTCAGTATCCCAGTGACCATTTATAGTGGCCATGGTTTCTTTACCCAATTTAATTTTACCCGATATCAAATTTGTATAATCAGAGCCGCCTAGGAATGGTTTCAGCTTAAATTCCAGTTCCGTCTTGTAACCGGTGTTCTCGCACTCAATGTTAACTTTACCACCCAACTCCATGGACAATGTACCGACGAGTATGCCCTTGCAGTGGGCATATGGCGTATTCAATGTGTATTTTTCACCACGTGGTAGCAGCGTGAGTGTGGCAACACCTTCCAGTACGGCAGAGGTACTGTTGCCATAGAACTTCGATTTAGCCAAGATGGAGCAACTGATGCAGAAACCATCCTGGCGATTTGTCACGTAAAATGCCGATACCGGTGGATGATGGGACACCTGTTCGGCAATATAGAAAGTACGGCTACCATTCGGATGCTCCCAATAGCAACGGAACGTTTCACCCAATATGGGATTGTAGGGTTTTTTTAGACCTTTCGGTTTTTTATAGAAACCAGATAAATACCATTGAACGACGGTTTTCATGCGCGTAAATGGATCGTCTTCGGTGACTGCCCTGCAAGTGAAAAATTAAAAAAATATATATATATTAAATTTCGAAAGAAGTTTTTCCCTTGCTGCAATGCTAACCTCGACAAGAGATCGGCATGGTAATACGAATCTGATAATTTATCCAAAAATGAGCGTGGTTCGAGTATGAATGTCGGCAAAACCACCTTACTCAAATCCATGCCTGGACGAACTTGCTTAACCAAAATCCAAATTAAACTTTTATTCTCTTCTGCAAGCTCTTCCACCTGCTCGCCGACCTGTAATATTTTAAAATAGGTATGAGAAAAAAATAGGTATGTTAACAAAATAAATAAGATTTGGGAAAGAATTATCAATAATAAATACCAACTTACAGAGCCAAACTCTTCTTCGGTCAGTGGCACATATGGTGTTTCCGGCTCTTCTTCAACCACAGCTTCCGGTTCTGACTCCGATTCAGTATCAACGCCAGATATAGCAGCTGGACCGCCTTCATTTTGACTATCGCCATCAAGATCTAGCAGAGAGATAAAATCAAGAAATTCAGTACCGATATTTGAAGCGATCGGAATTTTAGTGCTTACTGAATAATATGGGCGGCCACATTCTACAATGAGTTTAATTTCAATGTATGTACACTTTTATAAATAATAGATATTTTCAACTTCAAAAGAATATTCAAATGATTTATTTTGCTTAATGACAAATAAATTGTTGAAGAAATAGCTGTGTAACACTCTTAAACAGTGAAGGCGAATATGGAGACATTTTACCGTTAAATAATTATTTTTACAAATGTATTAGGTGCCCAGTTAGCAATCGCTTTATTAACAACATAATAAGGAATACCTAGCAATGGCACTTTTTACTGGGAAATCTTTTATATCAACATCGAGTATCTATAGCACTACCTAACCTATAAAATTAGGTCAAACTTGGAACACATATTCGCCTTCATGAAAGCTCCAGTATATTAAATAAGCTCAGCTTTCGCTCCAACGTAATTTCAAATTTGTATTGCTTTTTCTATGCAGTGACTTTCCAACGAAATATTGGAAAAATTTACTTCTTCCGAAAACGTATTCGAAAAATTAATACTTGTACATATATTTCTTGCTTTTACTGAGCCGTACGTATCTATAGTACGTGTACATATGAGTACGTGAGTAGTAAAGTGCATGTATTTTCAATATAGTCAATATAGTTTTTTATTATATTATGGTATATCTAAATGAAAATACTGAGAACAAATGTATATTTACAGTTGACTGAGCATTAATTAGCATACTTATGTATGAAATTTGATGAAGCAAATGAATGGGCATTCGCAAAAAAACGTTATGATAGCCACTATATTTATCATAAAATATTTACTGTCTCTACTCATTTCAGAAATACTCAAATTTGCGCCCAACTAGCAACGAAATGTGCAGTTAATGCATTTAATATCGAACTAGTGTAACGGTAAAATATATTTTTGGTCAAACCCTTAACGTTGAGCACAAAAGGTGGTGCACTCAGCGCACGCGAAGCGATTCCTCTTGCCTGCAGCTCTGCAGTTTCTTCTACGGAATCACCAGATGATGATGTCTCAACGTTCGATAGCGGACCTAATGAAGCAGATTTCATGAATTGGTTTTGTCGACGTGCCTTTAATTTCAACGATTGATGTGTTTCCAGTGCGTGAGCTGGAAAGTCAATACTTGAAACATCACTGAGATCACCCAATGAACTCATGCCCTCGAATGAGTCACGTTTGCCTAAATGTCTTGCTTTACGAAGTCTGCGTAAATTTTTCTCTGCTGAATTGGCAACAATACGTTCAAAATTTGTCATTGTAGTGTAGAGTTGTTGGAAGATTGGTGTCTGTGAACGGGATGGTAGGCTTGTGTCGGAACTAGCGTGTGATCTGTTCAATTCAGGCACCATTAGATATTGGGTGAAGCGTTTTTGTAGTAAACTGCCACTCGGTGAGAAGCTCTCAATGTTTGGATCTTCTTTTGATTTTTATTTTATTTTTATTTTTTTGTTTCATTGAAGAAAACTCATTGGATAAAAAGGTTAATTTAAAAAAAAAAAACAAAAAAACAGAATGTGCAACAAATTGTTTTCAATTAACCGACTAAACCTGTTGCGCATTTTATTTGGAAAAATTTCTCACATACATACATCCATAGATATATTTTAAGATATAGTATGTACATCTCTTTACTTACCATGTTCATTGAAATGCTTTTCATAATCCGCCTCTGACCACTGCGTCTCGTGTGATATTTGCGCACTGTCATTGGCGCTGGTACCCTGCACTGCGCCCATACTACTGTTCGAGCGCAGGAGTAATGCTGAACAGCGCAAGGAGAGCTCCAGTGCATCCATCCAACATTTACCAGCCGCCTGACTGGGTGCACGGAATATCAGGTAAGCGGTTGGTAAGGGTTGAACGACTGCGCCTGTAAAAGAAATAAATAAAAAAAAAATTATTTTTTTTTTAATTTTATATTTTTTTATTTTCATTTCACATAATTTTACTTTATTTTGTATTGTTATACTTCATATTATTTTATTTTAATTTTTTATTTACTCTTATTTAACTTTATTTCTTCTCTTATTTTTTACTTTATTTATTATATTTTTGTTTTACTTAATTTTTATTTTTTTATATTTACTTTAAAATATTTTAATTCACTTTCTGTATTACATTTTATTAGATTTCGTTTTATTTTACTTCATACTTTATTTTATATCTTATTTCATCTTATTTCAAGGTTTTATATTAAATTTATTGTATTTTACTTTAGCTTTTTAGTTTTTTTATTTTTTATTTCTATTTTTAATATTAAATTTAATTTTTTTTTTAATTTTAATATTAAATTTAACTTTTTTTTTAAATTTTTTATTCTTTTTTCATTTTTGATTTAATTTTTTAATTTGTATAACGAAATATTCAGTTCATACAAAAAATATGCCTTTGGCACTAACTTCTAACAAAAAATATTTTTTTTTTATTTTTCTTATTTTTAATTTTTTTATTTTTATAGTTTTTTTTTTTTAAATTTATTATTTCTTTTATTTTTTTATATATTTTTACTTTTTTCATATTTTTAATTTTATTTATATTACTAATTATTGTGTTATGTTTTCAATTTTTTATTTTTTTTTTAAATTTTTTTTTAATTTTTTTTTCTAATTTTTTTTTCTAATTTTTTTTCTAATTTTTTTTTAATTTTTTTTTTTAATTTTTTTTTTAATTTTTTTTTTTTAATTTTTTTCAAAATTTTTTTTTTAATTTTTTTTTAATTTTTTTTTTAAATTTTTTTTTAATTTTTTTTAAATTTTTTTAAAAATTTTTTTTTTAATTTTTTTCAATTTTTTCTACTGTTTTTGTTATTTTTAAAATTTTTCTTTCTATTTTTTAAATTTTTTTTTGTTGCTGTAGCCTGCTACCGCTAAAGAACCGCTCGATAATCCGGACAAACCTGGTTTGGATAGGTGAGCCCATTCTTGAGTTATAAAATTACAACGAAATTAATGGAATTAATTTTTGTATATAGAGAATCGAATTTTATTCGATTTTATTTTATTTTATTTATCTAATTTATTGTATTTTACTATATTTTATATAATTTTATTTTATTTATTATAATTTTAATATTTTGTATTATTTTATTCATTATTAAATTTGTTAATTTTTATATTAATTTTTTCATATTTAAATTGAATTTAATTTTTTTTTGCTTACTTTTTATTTTTAAACTTTTTTTTATCACTTTTTATTGTTTTATATTTTTTTATTCTATTTATTTTCTATTCTTTTTATTTTATTTTAAACCTGAAAGCCCATATATTTATACAAAAATAAATCGATTCAATTCAAAAATTTTTTTCTAAAAGGCGAAATATAGCACTTTTGTTAACCTGACCTATAGTCTCCTTCTCTGGCCCACGTGGCGCCCATATCGACTGTTCCAATGGATGGAAAAGCTTGAAACAGAATCCATCTTTCTTACTCGGCCGTTCGATGACTTGACATGACGTCAGCATAATTGTGCCAACCCAATGGCTGCTTTTCAATTTGGGTGTCTTGTAGAGCAACATCATGCCAGGTTTGAGTACACACCATAGTTTTGTCCATGACTTTAGTGTACCGCGTACCTACCAATGAAAAAAAGAGGAATATATTAATTAATACTTTAATAAAATTGAATTAAAATTAAGGTTATATTATAAAATAAATTCGACATGATGTCATAAGGATAACAAAAAGAATAGTGTGAGCGCAGCGTGTAGTAATTTAATTTTCAATTTTCTTGGATTTTAATATTTTTAGTGAATGCCTTTAGCAAATATTTCAGTCTGAAATTAGAGGGGAAAAAATTGAATTTGGACTCCTAGTCACCTCAAATTAAAAGTTCAAATTCTGAAATTCTGTGAAATATAGCAGGTAATAAAGAATGCAGGTTATAAAATCAATGAACAATGAAAGGTATTAAAATTCTTAAGCAATTATTGCTTTCATATCTTTGTGATTATATTGGAACATATGGACAAGCAAACACAAAGCACACAAAGGTTTACTTAGTTATTTGATATATGTACATATATTGTTACGATATTTAACTCTTTATTGGTTGCCATTCAATATGTTTTTTATAAAAATAAACATAATATAAACAAAGTCTTTACTCTTTTATTTCAGAAAACAATTTTACTTGAATGATTACCAGAGGTGTTTATGAATTAATCATAAAATATGCTTTAAAAAAGTAATAAACACCAACACAGTAGGGTTTGAAATTAAAAGTCTTTTTTGGTTTTGAATTTTCTAATTTAATTTATCTTATTGAAAATTTATCATTTTTCATTTACAAACGAAAAAAGTCGCTCATCCGCACTGGCACATTTTTTTTGTAAGTTCTCATTTTAATTTTTTGGGTTTTTTTATTTTATTAATATTTTTTATTAATTTGTTTTATTTTTTTACATTTCATTTAATTTTGTTGTATTGTTTTAATTATTAAATTTTATTATTTTTTCTATGTTTATGATTTTTATTTTTTATTTTATTTATTTTTTGTGCAGGGTTTTCCAATAAGATGTGTCATTTTATCACCAAATCGCAAAGTGGCTGCTACACGCGCTAATAGCTTCACGAATTCCACCTTAGAGGTCTTGAATCGGCGTTGGCCTGTTGGGGTAGACCTTATCTTTCACGTGGCTCGTAAGGAAGAAGTATCAAGGTGTTAAATCACAAGATCTCGATGGACCAAACAGTTACACGTTGAGGATGGAGAGGCTTTTCAACAAAAAATTTAGGGTTTTCTGAGCACTAGATGCGACAGTTTTACTTATTGACGTAGCCATCGAGGTGAAAATCGGCCTCATTACTCGAGATGATGAACTGAAATTGTGTCAGTTTCATTTCGTTGGTGAGCTCTGTTCGTAAATAGAGGACGTGCATAAGTTTCAGCATCAATATATATTCCAATGCCAATAGAACAACTGCGCAAATTTCAATATTTTTATATATATATTTGCCATAAAATATTAATTGCTAATTTTTATCAAAGCACAATGTAATGTTTGGATTATTTTCAACACTAATTTCACGTATATACTCCGTGGATTATTCGGGTGTTATACGTAGAGGAAGTATATGCTCCAGCCCTAGGACATCGTAATGCTAATAGGACCATATTTTTTTAATAGATTGTGATTAGTTTTGGATTACACCCTCCTTCATCCTGTTGGAGTATATATTTCACGCGTTGTTTGCAGGGTAGCGGCGAAAATTTTCGACAAATACTTACTAATACTCATGAATATTTAAAACTAGATAATCGGAAAGTATTTCTTCGTTTAAGGACCTTTAATAGAATACAGGCTGGCTGAAGCCATATCAATATCAGTAACGGAGGATTTGGCCTACTACTCTTGGCAATAAATACGTATGTATATAAGTTCATGGAAATATTATAATTCACAAAAATCCGGAAAAATTATATTTATATACACATGAGTGTTATGTGCAAGGACACTACATACATAGTATGTACGTAAGTATGAATGTGTTGTATACGCTATCTATTTCATTTTAATTTTATTTGCTCTACCTTTGCTCAGTCAGGTATTGTTTCTGACTGATAATACAATACCAACAAACCCCCATTCATTTGTAAAAGCAAACAGTGGATAGCGGCACAACATGAGTCAAAAGCAAAAAAAGCAAAAAAAAAAAAAACAAAAAAAAAAAAGAAATCACATAAATGGGATTAGTAAACTTGCATATCGTGTAACTACCAATAAATAGCTTGATAGTGGTGAAGTTTTTTATTTACAATATATTTTTACTTTTGGCGGTAAAATACATATATACGTGTAGTGACGCAATTGAAATGTTATTATCACTGTTTTGAAACATACATATTTAGCAACGAAAATTGGTTTGCGTTAAAAAAAATAAACAATTGTTGCACAAATCATTACAAGAAATGTGTTTTAAGGGATTCGGAGTTATATATGGTAATAATATTTTTAAATTATTTTACATTTAATTAGTAGGTAGAACGTTTTTTTAATTGCATAAAGTTTTATAGTGAAAAATGAATTTTATATCTTGAGTGTTACCAATTTTAACATAAATATTTTTAGGACCTAAAAAATTCCAAATAATAATTACAATTCATTTTACGTATACACATTGTGCTACAGTAACAACGTTCGTGATATTGGATGAGTGCATAAGTTCGTGCCCGATTCCGCTGGATGCCGTACGAATCGTTTGAGAGTGGCGCTCGTGAAAGAAATATATATATATACATATTATATATCGTTGGAAAGGTGACAGTCCGAACTGTAAATCAAGCATAAAGTAACTTCATTTTGATTTGAGTTGCTTAGTGAAAAGAAGCATGGAAGATGAACAACGAAAAAGATCATATGCGTCATATTATGTTATACGAATTCCGCAAAGGAAAAACAGTGGGCGCTGCAACTAAAGATATTCGCGAAGTTTATTTGGACCGTGCTCCAGCACTCCGCACAGTAAAGAAATGGTTCGCGAAATTTCGTTCTGGAGATTTTAACCTCGAAGATCAACCTCGCAGTGGACGGCCTTCTGAGCTTGATGACGATGTTCTAAGGACTTTAGTTGCGAATAACTCACGTATTTCGACGGAAGAGGTTGCCAGTGAATTGAACGTCAACAAATCAACTGCGTTTCGTCGTTTAAAAAAGGTTGGGTACACTTTGAAGCTCGATACATGGGTGCCACATCAGTTGAGTGAAAAGAACAAAGTGGACCGTATGTCAGCAGCAATTTCTTTGCTTCGACGGATCAAAAACGAACCTTTATTGGATCGGCTCGTGACTGGTGATGAAAAATGGGTCCTGTACAACAATGTTCAATGCAAAAGAACATGGAAACAGGCACACGAAGGGGCGGAACCGATGTCGAAAGGTGGATTGCATCCGATGAAGGTACTGCTGTGCATTTGGTGGGATATCCGAGGCGTGATCTATTTTGAGCTCTTGCCAGCTTGAGAAACGATCACTGCCAACAAGTATTGTCAGCAATTGGTCGAATTGAAGAAAGCAATTGATGAAAAACGTCCGATTTTGGCCAATCGCAAAGGAGTTCTTTTCCATCATGACAACGCCAGGACACATGTTGCAAAACCGACCCTGGCCAAACTGAAGGAGATGAATTGGGAAATCATGCCGCATCCCCCATATTCACCCGACATTGCACCTTCTGATTATCATTTGTTTCGATCGCTGCAGAACAATTTGAATGGAAAAAAATTTAAAAATGTGGAAGACGTCAAAAACCACCTTGACACCTTTTTCAACGAGAAACCGCGCGATTTCTATGAATCAGGCATCCGTAAATTGCTTGAACGTTGGGAGTGGATTGCCGAACATGATGGCGAATACATAATTGATTAATAAAAGCGCTTTCTTCAAAAAATTTCCAATTTTAGTTTGCACTTGAAATCGGGCATGAACTTATGCACTCATCCAATATAACCCTATCTGCCTTTCATACGAATAAGTTGAAAAAGCTTACACTAATTTATTTTCCAGAAAATTAGTTAAAGAAGTAAAGAATAAAATAATACTCAAACTTGCCTTCCATGAAATATTCTTGGGGAGTTAATAGTTCTTTTCAATGTCCTCACGCAAAATATTTTTTCATATTGCGGGATTAGAGAAGAAAAGCAAGCATTCTCTATTAAGATCTATAGCTTTTGTATGTGTTTGAACCAATTGTCGAAGCACTTCTGCCACTCTAATAGAGGTATCTCCAAAATATGTGTTCAGAACGCATCAACCGGCTGTACAGGTATCGAAAAACGTTGACGTTTTTACATACAGGATTAAAAAGAAGTCATTCTGTGCCAAGTCCGGACTATACGGTAGATGAAATGCAGTTGTTTCAGTCACTGTGTAAGAGCTCGCATTGTCGTGGTTAGGAGAGATTCATCCTCGGTTGTTGGTTTTCCAGATTTCTGGAAAGACAGCTGGCAAACAAGTGGTTTTTGCACCAGGCAACTGTTTTGCATTGCTCTATTGGTATGGTTGCGAACAATTTAGGTATGTTGGTTTCGGCTCATCTCTTCTACAAAATCTACAGAGTCGACTGATGCTTACTGTCGTACTAATCCACGATATCATGAACGTTTCGAAGCCCTTTTTAACATTTCTCTCGACCAAACGTTTTTTTGAGCGATTGAGAAATTGTGTGATATCCAACGTCTGTCAAATATTTACAATACATTGAATATTGCATATTTTGTGCGTTGGCTGTCTCAATCTCACGATAGGTCACATGACGAACTTGCATTATCGGAGGAGAAACCTACGACCTCAATTGAATTCGGCATATCATCAATAAACAATGGTGCTTGATGGAGCTTCATTGTTTAAAATTGAATTAAGTTCATCGAGTTCTGAGTGCTGAATTAATCCACGTATAAAGTTGAAAAAAAAATAATCAAATGAAAATCTTCGCGATTTAATTCCTTTTTTTAGCTGGGAGAAATATTTTAAGCTACTGTAAACAACACAAATAGCGCACAGTATGTCCTGCACTAATAAGAACAAATCGAATATGGGTTAAAACCCAAGATAGAAAATGAAAGAAATCATTATTAAAGGCCGGCCTCCAAAAACGACTCTAAGGTCTGAATTGACGACAAACATTGTGATGCTGAACATGTGATGGGAATGAATCGGAATTGTCCATTATGAGCTGCTACGAACTGACGAAAAAATCTGATTCTGAGCTGTACGGTGAACAATTTAACAGGTTACAACAAGCTCTACAAGCAAAGAGTGCAGTATTGATCAATAAATAGAAGAGGTGTTGTGCTTCATCATGACAACGTCAAACCACATATTTACTACATACCCCTGTGATGACCAGGCGAAAATTTACGAAGCTTAGCTGGGAAGTTTTGAAGCACTCACCATCACATAGCCAGGAGACCCTGAATTATCTGACTACCATCTGTTTCGATCTGTTCAAAACTTTCTTAAAGGTAAAAAATTAGCCAACCGAAGAGCCGCTGGCCAAATTTTTCGTAGATAAGCCACGGAAGTGTTACACTGATGGGATTATGAAGCTGTCCGAAAAATGACAAAAGGTCTTAGATAATAAGTACATATTGAACTTAATCAAAATTAATTTTCAGCCAAGGAAAGTTTCAAAAGTATAATAAAAAAAATAGCTGCGTAGACTTTTCATGTAACTCAAAATATAAAGGGTTTTCCAATATGAGGTGTTATTCTGAAACAGTGAAATATTCAGCGAATAGTGACTTAGAATTCAGCTGAGCAACAGGTGCAACCATTAGCTACATGTGCTTACAGGTTTACATACAAATTGTACATTATATGTATTATATATCCTCGAACATATGTACAATGAATATCCGTGGACATTTGTACATACAAATGTAGTTGCATATTAATTACCTTAAGCCAATCAGCCAACACCACGACAGTGGGATCTTGCAGTGAATTTAGCAATTCTGATGCAACACGTTTCTTTTCCCGGCGATAATTCTTACGCTGCGCCTTATAGGACTCCTTCCGATTGAGTTTGGAGGGATCACCCGATATCTGAAAGATAAAAGTAAATATAAAACGAATTTAATTTAATTATAGAAGAGTACATTCTTTCTTTCAATACTTTCTCGACTACTTTATACTACAATGTATTTAAACACATGAAAAATTAGATTAAAATTTCAATGCCTTTTTTATTATTCAGACTTTGAGGAAATATGTATTTAAAAAGCTATTGGACAATAAATTTTAATTAATTTTTCATTTTGCTATTTTTAATGCCACAACTATGACGCCTCTTTCTGTAGCGTATAAACAAATATTTCCTTAAGTAATACGAAGCGAAAGTGTTAAAGTAATTTGTTAACCATATGGCAGAGTGGGTGTAAAAAATTAATTTTTATTAGCTCATTAAACGTTCAAAACTATACTCTAGCGCATACATATTTGTATATATGTATATGTATATATATTATAAATATGTATGCATGTATGTACATTCAGGTAATTAGCAAACGTTTAATTATGCTTTAAAATAATTTTAAGAATTTTCTTCAAAAACAAAAAGGTCCACTACCACTAATATAGATGCGAAAATTGGAAACATTCAGGTTCAATAAGCGTGGTGGCCGGCATGACGTGGTCTTTCAGAATATTTTATGGATAATAAGTGTTCGCACTTTTTGTATATTTCTCTAATTATAGGAAGTCTATAAAGTTAAAGGTAAATAATTTCAGATGTTTTTGGTTATTCATTTAACATGAATTGTATGTATGTATGTACATATGCGATGTCTTGTTTATCTGCATTTCAGCTGATTTGCAAATGTTTATGCGATCAATTCTTTTTAGTTTCGATAAAAAAAAGTCAGCCAAGCGAACGTGACTCACATAATTACCTATAAGTCACTACATTAAATTTTTGGATTGTTGGTAATTAATGAAAATGGACACAATATGTGTACGTGACCAAAAAAATATATTAAAAAATAAATATTTCCTGAACCTATAAAATAGAAGCTAGGCCATGTATCTACGAAAAGCGGTAAAAATACTAGATTCCTGATTAAAATCTTACAAGTACTAAACTAGTACAAAACTAATTAGTGGTTTTATTTTTCTTCAATTCTATTTTAAATAAAGCATACAAAATTTTGACTCAAAACAAACTAGTCAAATTGATGTCAGTTTTGAGCTAATTCGATACTGGTCTGATCGATACTTACTGATCTCTGATCGAAAATTGATGATGGCTTATAACTTTTTTTGGTTAACTAGTTTCAACTATTGGGTTGCCACAAAAGAAACCGGCGATTTTTTTAAAAGAAACGAAATATATATTTTTTTTTTAATTTTAAAATGTTCTTTAATCAATTATATAATTTCCATTTTTTTGGATGTCCTTTCGCCGTCTTTCCGGCAATATCATTTTTTGAAAAAAAAAACTGAACCAAGTGCAATTTTATAGCCTCGTCATTTTCGAAAGTTTTACCATTTAATGAATTCTACAAAGATCGAAACAAATGGTAGTCTGACGGTGCAAATGGTGGTGGATGCTGTTTAGCATTGTCCTGGTGGATTATAACACTTTTACAATTGACCAATTCTGGCCGCTTCTCGTTGATGGATGTATTCAATTTGTCCAGTTGTTCACAGTAGACATCCGATTTAATCGTTTGGCTCCTTGGAAGCATCTCAAAATATACTACACCCTTCAAATCGCACCAAACTGACAGCCTTTGAAGCGGTTTGTGGCTTTATTTGATTGGATCATGATAGTTTTCGACTGACGTTATTGCAAACAATCCATTTTTCATCTCCAGTTATGATTCATTGCCTTTAAGATGCATATCACTTTCAATTCATGTGGTAACCAAATATCAATTCTTAACAGTCCAAGACGTCTAAAATAATTATGAAATGTTGATTTTGGTATACTAAACTTCTCTCCAATCTCACGCTCAGTTACATCACGATACGATTCGATTAAAGCCTTGATATCGTCATCATCAACTTTCCTTGGCCGACCTGAACATGGCCTATCTTTTAGTGGCCTATCTCCCGAACGGCATTCAATTATTTGTTTATTTATTTTTTTTTTCAATTTTTATATTAATTCTTTTTTTTTAACTTTGTTTTTTTTTTTTACTTTTTTGTTTTTTTACTTTTTTGTTTTTTTTTTTTACTTTTTTGTTCTTTTTGTTTTTTTATTTTTTTTTTTATAAACTTTGAAAAGATTAACCTACTTTTAATTTTTTGTAATTGCCATTTATTTTAATTTTTTTTTTATAATTAATAATTTTTCATTGTTTTTAAATTTTTTTATCAGTTTTTCAGTTTTATTATTTTTTAATTCATTTTTACTTTTAAGTTTTTTTAATTTTATTTTTTCTTAGCTTATATTTTTCATTAATTTTCTTAAGTAATTTTTTATTTTATTTTTTTATTTTCTATTAATAATTTGTTTTGTTATACTTTTGTAACTTATTTTTGTATTAATTTGTTTTTTTTTAATTTATTTTTTCATTTTATTTTTTTTTTAATTCATTTCCTTTTAAACTTGCATTAATTAATTTTTTATGTTTTTATATTTATTGATAATTTTATATTTTATTATTTTATTTTTTATTTTGTTAGATTTTTGTAATTTTTTATTTTTTTAAATTAAATTAAATGGATAAATTGTTGAAAGTTAATAAGGCATTATACTTAAAAATCAAAAACAAAATATATGTGAATAATAATTTCTGACACGAATTCATTATATAAAAAAATTTAGTTAATTTTTCTTCAGATTCGATAGCAGCACTCAACAATTTGAAGTTTTTTAGTGACATGAAACATCTTTCTGAAGAACAAAAGGTTTTCTCAGATTATATGATTGTTTTTAATTTTCATACGCTTACTTGGAAGCTTCTAGTTTTTTCTGATTCCCAAATGTCTAAAAAACTTTTCATATTTGAATTTCTAACTGAATTTACTGCCAAGACTCTGAGACCTCACAATCGCACAAGTGTTACTGTTACCGGCTAAATTTAATTGAAATTTTGAATGTATTTGAATAGTTTTTGCTTCTAAATGATTTTTTTTGTTTACAATAACTTTGTACTGTGATAAAAAGTAAGGTTTTTGTATTCGTTTGGGGATTAGTCATGCCAGCCATATAGCTTTGAACTAACATATATAAAATACATAGGTACATACATACATAACTAACCAAACATGTATGAAAATACAAAAAAAAATTTAGCGGTAAGAAGAAGAAGAACATATGCATTTACTCACCTTATCTGTTTGATTGCCATCATATTTGTCACGACTATCTGTTGCCCAACTGGCAAGTCCTAGAAGAAATTTCATTGGTGTCATTTAGTTTTGGGAAATCAATGTTTATTTGTTATTCTTGTTATGTGTAATTTATAAAAATAATTTTTATTTTATTTATGTTTTCGAAAATAACATTTGCTACCAAAAAAAAAAAAATAGTTTTATAGCTTCTTAACACAATTGCCGTGGGTTCAAGCTCTTCTTCATTAGTCTTATATGACTGCATATTTTAATAAATCGGCACATCATGGACTGATATGTTCTTTTAACGTTGCCGAAAAAACCCCACACGCGCTGATTGACTATTTATTTGCACAACTGACGGTATTGACTAATGAACTGCTATGCTGTGTAGATGTACATACATATGTACATATTTATGTGTTGACTGTTTACAGTTTACTTCAGAGTGTTTTCACTATTATTGCTTTATTTTTGCTTTCACCCAAACAAAAATTATAACGGGAAAAAATTAGTTAAAAAACGGCAACGTCAACTTCACACAGAAAACTCTATTAGAATATTGCATAGTTAAAGGTTGTAGGTATATATGTATATATAAATCAGCACAAAAAACAGCGCCACCGCAAAAAAGCACAGCGAATTGTGTGAATAGCGAACATAACAACAATACAACGCAACGGGTGTGCGACACTGAAATCAAAAAATACTAAACTGAAACTAAAAATCAAAAGCTAATGAAAACTGGCCATCGAAAAAATTTTGTAGGACAGAGCACATACATATGCATATATGTGTGGGTATGTTTGTACGTATGTACATATGTAAGTGTATTTAAAGTGAGTGTTTGTTTAGAATGGATGCGGGGTATCTGCGCTTGAGGTGAAGTACAAAGTTTTGGCGCATATGCGGTCACAAACATGCACACACATACATACACACTTGCATATACATATATACCATACTCGTACACGCAACACATAGCATATGCATGCATTCATTATAAATATTTGCATAAATAAAGCAACGAAAAGTGAACAAATACTAAATGTGGTGCCATAGCAATTATTCAATTAATTATCTTTTTGTTGTTGGTTTTGTTTATTTGTTTACAACCAAAAATTGTCCCAACGCTTCGTTTTTAAATAAGAAAATGCTTAAGCATATATGTACATATGTATCAGGTGATTTACAAAAAAAAAAAAACATTAAAAAAATATTAACAAAATCAAAAAACATGCAAACAAACAAAAAATAAAATAAAAATAAGAAATAAATAAAAAAAAGACAAGAAATAAACTTAGAAAACAAAATATTTGCAAATAGTTCGCATAAATTATACCATGAAATGTGGGGAAAATACAAATATACACGTATACATATATATATGTATATATAAATGTAGAAATAGAATGTAAATAAAAACAATAATAACGGGGATAAAGGAAAAACAAATAATGAACTCAAAAGGACGCATCATTTAAAAATATTTATATAAAACGAGTAAAACAAACGAGAAGAACAGTACCAAAAAATAAATCAAGATGCTTCAGTTTGAGTGAAAATTATAAGAAATAAAATTAACATAAAATAGAATACAATGAAATGGCTACATCAAAATAAAACAAGCATAAATTAAATTTATTTAAATAAAACTAAATTAAATTAAATAAAAAAAAATTGTTAAAATATTAAAAATAAAAGAGAATAAAAAGAAAAAATTTAAATAAAATAAAATAAATAAATAATTATTTGTTAAAACTAGATTATATAAAATTGAAATAAATAATATAAAAATAAAATTAAATTACATTAGATAAACTATAACTAAAACTAGCTTAAATTAAATTCAAATAAAATGAAATGAAAAATATAAACAAAAATAAAAATAGTGTAAATAAAATTAAATTAAATAAAGTAAACTGAAATAAAATAAAATAATATAAAGACTTATAAAAAAAGTAATAATAACAATTAATAAAGTAAATTAAAATTAAATAAAAACTAGTTAATTGATAAAACTAACTTATATAAAAAATTAGATTAAATTAAATAAAACAAGAAAAATGAAAATAAATTAAAAAAATAAAATTAAAACATAAAAAGTAAACTGAAATAAGCAAACTAGAATAAGACAAATTAAATTTAAATTAAATTAAACAAACTAGAAAAGTAAAATAACATAAAATAAAATACAATAAAATACATTAAAAATAAAAATATTACTTCTATAAAACAAATTAAACTTTTGTTAAATTAAAATAAGTTTTCAAAACAGAACCAATACTAAGTCAAGTTTTTTATGTTTAGGTTTACCAAGATTTAATATTTAGAAAAAATTTATGTTTGAACATTTTTTCCGCAATATGTTTTATTTTTCGCCAACATTTTATGTTTAGTGCAATTTTTTGTTTGAACACTTTTATGAGTCAGCAATATTTTATCTCTAACCACAATAAACGCACAAGACTGTAGCGTTAGTTGAATATATTGTACATATACGAGTATATATAATTTGTGCTTTGTAACCGCCGAAGCGATTTTCAGCACTGCTCGTCCTTTAATTTGTCGTCTGCCTCTAGATATTTTTCTAACAAATGGAGGGACCAACAGTTTATTCTAAGCCGCCTCCGAATGGAAAGATTACACTTGGAGGGCTTGGCATTCCCTGTCGAAGGGCTGACACGATTAGAAAAATTAATTTTCTATAATTGATGGATGTTGGTCGAAACACGACTAGACTGGGCATACGAATCATAGTAAAATGTTAAGATTATTAATACTTTAGTCTCAGTAATATTTTATGCTCTACATGCAGGGCCGTATTCAGGGAGGGGGGTTTGGTTTAGAATGCAATGCAATTTATTTAACTTTGATGTTTTTTTTTATTTTTCACTTGGAAAATTAAATGTAATTTATTAGTGTTTGGTTTTAGATAATGAAAAAATTTCATAACCCCCCCAAAAAAAAGTCCTGGGTACAAGCCTGCTTACACGTTTTCATTTTCAGCCGCTTTTAATTTTTCAGAAATTTTAAAAAGCCATGCTTTACAGTTAAATTTTAAAATTATGTCATGTTAAGACGTATGTTTGTTTTGTATTTAGTCATATTTATGTTGGGATATGTTTTATTTTTAGCCGTATTTCATATTTGGACATATTTTATGTTTGGACATATTTTATGTTTAGCCATAATTCATAGTTAGACATATTTTATATTTATTCCGTAGTGATGATTTCGTATAATATGCATAAATACCACAAAAAGTAACAATACAACATTTAAATAATATGCAAACAAAACAGAAAAACAAAATGCAACAAAGAAATGTCAACAGACCGCCAGCCGTTCACGTACAGATGCACTCAAACTCACACAATACGAGTATAGTTGCATAAATAACTTAGCGGGGTTGTTGGCTGCATGCTGCATTGCATACGTCACTGAGGCACACACACGGACACACACACATACGTACACACACATGTTATGCATGATTGTCTGCATGTTACGTATGCGACGTGTTGCACCGCACAACTCTTGCATTTGCGACGATGAAAAGCGAAACAGCTGGCGACCAGCGTACTGAGATGCCACTTACTTTCACTTACTTGCAAAAAATTTCTTTCCCCACATTTAACCCAAGCACAGCCACTTCACTGCGTGATCGATGTGACACAAGATTATTCACAAACATTTGACTACACATTGCATTATCAGGCTGCGTTTAGGTATGTATAAGTATGTATATAATTCGAATAAATTCACTATTTAGAGTATGTTAATGACCAACGGTGATGAGATCCAGTATCCATACTCTGAACCCTGCACTCAATTTCATGCGATTTTTATTTCAACAACAACAAAAACAGATATTATTATGATGTTTTCCACTTCATTCCAGACGATGTTCCAACACTTTCGAATATATGGTTTTAATAAACAGACTATTAAGCACACATGTATTCGAGTTGATAAACCGCTATGCAAACACGGATGATAACATTTAGAACGCACAAAAATTACTGCGACCACTTTTACGTATTACATACGAGTACGACGTCGACGATAGCAGCCCGCGACTGACTCAGCAATTGTCGAAAAACACATGTCCGGCGTTGTGTCGACTAGATTCTAACAGCACAGCGCTTTGAAATTCTCAACGATCACTGAGCACAGAGCGGCGAACAACACAATCGATACCGGCCGAATCGCCGGGTGTATTCTGCCAAATTCCGCTGACACCGTAATACTCGCCACTCGCGAAATATTAGTGTGTATGGTATAAACAATGGCAATAATGTGCGCGCCAAATACTCGTATACTATAGCCAAAAGCACAAAACTCAACAGGCAGCAGACCGAGGAAGAGCTAGAAGACACCAACAGCTGCAAGAGTTGGGATCTAAGTGCTGGCAGAATATGAAATATACACAAACTCAAACAAAAGAAATAGTGAATGAGTTTTTAGAAGAGTAGAAAATAAAGGTGAAATCTCCAAATCTCAAAAAAAATAAGAGATAAGCAGAGCGATCATGGATTGCCGGAATACGATGAAGAGTGTCGCTGCGGTGGCTAATACTGAGTTTAACAGCAACAACAATGCTATAATGATAATTTTATAAATATATTTACATACGTGTACATGTAAGTATAATAAAAAAATAAGCGCTAAAATTCATAGAAAATTTTCATAGTCTCTGAGCACTTTCGCCGCGGTCAACTGTTAATTGGCGCTCAGCAAAGCCAAATTGCTGCGTCAATACAATTTGTTTTTATTTTTAATTTTTGTTCTCTTTTTACTATTTGACGCCGGGAAATTTATGGCGTCAGCATTATGACTATTTTGCCGGCATTCATTGATGGTCAAAACACTTTGAATATTCCGCATAAATTGGTAAAGATAAAAAATCAATTAGGCCATGTTTCCTATCGATAAATGTATTAAATGAATCAATTTCGGATATTGAGCCATTGAGCGGTATCAGGCGTTTGTGCTTAAAATGGTTAAGTGGGAAATCGAGAGTGAAGTTGAAGGCAATTTAACATAAAAAAGCTAAAAAAAATGTGTATATATATAAGTACATATATAATTGAAGCAATTAACGGCCGAGTATCCCGCTTTCATATGGTTGGTTGATTTTAATTTTCATATCAAAACAATCCTCACACATTCACAGTTCACATTCTTTATTAAGAACCGCTACTTTCTGAAAAAACTGTATACAATTTTGGATGAAGACAGACCAAGGTTAGTAGCCATAACGGGTATAGACCCGAAAGTTAGAAAACAAGCATTAAGTCTAGTAAAAGTAATTCATTATTTTTGCAATCAATTAAAGGAATTATCCTATATATGTCACATATATATATATATATATATATGAAGCAAAAAGTCATAAGCTTTTGAAGATAATGTCATTATGCCTATCTGATAGAAACTCTTGTCGCTATTGGCAAAATATTGGGACAATTGATTTTCACAGGCTCCTCTTGAGGCCAATTCTTCACCGGCCAAATCATTGGCCATAAACAGGAACAGAAAGTAATCACTTGGTGCGAAGTCCGGACTATAAGATGGAAAAGAACCTCTCAACCAAATTAAAAATTTTGCCATAGGGAAAGATCTCACAGTGGATAACAAACCTTCCTGCTCGTCAATCCTGGCTTGTAGAGCATTTGTACTGGCTTTCTGCCCTTCGAACACGACCGCTTCGGTTTGGCGTTACTGTAAATGATCCACTTTTTATCACCAATGACCATCCGCTTCAGAAATTGATCAATTTTGTAACGATTCGCAGACGAAAATTCGGTCCATAAGGATTTTTCTCGTCAACTCATGTGACATCCATACATCGAGCTTCCTTGTGTATCCAGCCTTTTTCAAGTGGTTCCAAACTGTTTTTGTGTAATATTTACCTGACGGTCAGACTAGACGATTTCCATTATTTAATAGACATTTTCGTAAATTGGCTTCTACACCGTGGAACAACTTTTACATCAAAATTACCGGAACGAAATCGACAAAACCAAAAATGTGCGTGATTAACTGTTACGGTATAAGAACCATAAACACTTTATCAAAGAAAAATTGTGGAATATATCACTTGCGAGACAATCTGAGCATTTTTTGAACAAAAACTTGGTGGCAAATATACAATATAATATACGAGTATATTTGTAGTTCACAGCAGAGAATAAGTGGGAGAAAGAGCGCAGAAATTCCGTGCTAATCAGTTGTTGTTATTCGATACACGCTCGGCTCTAAAATTAGACAATGTACTAACAATTTCTTAAAAGACTCACTCTTATCTCTGGTTGTCAGAAGTTTTTGTTCAAGCGATAGCTAATCTAAACGGAACGGAGTCTCTGAAAGAAGATTTAGACAAATTTTAAGAAAGATTAGAGTAATAGTGAGTGCGGCGAGTGAAGTCTGTTATAATTATTTTGGCATTTAGATTGAAATATTCAAGAATTGTGATTGCCCTCCGTATAAACCAGTTAACACGGCCTGCAATAACCGCTCGGAGACAGCTCACAGCTCAGCCCTACAAAATGCCCTCTTTGATTAAACTCTGTATTTGTATATAATATTTTCTGTTCACAGGTCTAAAAGAAGTATATCTATAAGAAGTAGGTATATACTTGAATGATTTGTATCATTTTAAACGAATATTTGGGCATGATTTGCATTGTCGTTCGACCAGATCTGAATATTCTTCAAAAACTCAATCGCGTTCAGGTCGCATCGAGCGATTATTAACTGTTGATGAAAACTGGATTTACAAGTTTCTCACGAGGTTATCGATGCGAACGAATTTCTGAGCAGTAGATAGAATACTCCAATTACTTTCAGAAAATATTATGATGATTGGATTATATCTATTTAACCGGTCTCACTTTTCCCAAGCTCGTTTCTTAAATCTTAAGTTAGATTGTAAAGGGTTATCGATTTCGTTGTTTCAAAAATAAAGCGGTGTATTTTAACATCTGACAAATTTAACTTTCATATCCTCCATGTTTTGTTTTAGTTAAAAGTGAAGTATTTATGAAAATGGATCGCTAACGACCGCACAAAGCGTTAAAATTGTTAAACTCTATGTTTTCTTAACTAAATATATTATAAACGTCCGTGGTTTGGGTCCCTGGTCATAGGGACACCCAAGGAACTACGAGGTCGATGAGCTGAACGGATAGGGATAGTTATAACCACGGTAAACTTTGCGGTCCTTTATCGATTCTCGGAAATATCTTTTTCGATTGCTTAGCATAGATTTCATCTAAAGACATCATTAATCTCCTGAACTTCATAAAATACACCAAGTGGTTTGAGAATATGGAAAGGTGAGAGGAATTTTCTTCATAGAACCAACATAGGTAAATATAATCAAGAGATCAGGGTTCCGTTCCTCTATTGAGCAAGCTGTTTAACTGACTAAATATCAATATACTCGTATTTAGCGCTCAGATTGAATTCAAAAATGTTTGGGAATTTACCGTAGATATGAAATTTTTATAATGAATTTGCACTGCCCTAAATAACCAACAATTATTAAAACAATAAATTGTTTGCTTACAAAATTTCCTTGAAACATTTCTAAAACTGTGAGACTGATTTGCATTCAAACGTAGATATAGCCAGCTCCTCATCTTTTGGAATTTAAATTTTTGTGGGTCAATCTCTTCCCTTTCTGATAATTTCTTACAATTTACTAAACTGGTAATACAAAAATAGTGAAAAGCAAACGGCCGATAAAGTTCACTATCATGGGTTGCAAAATACAATATAAAACGCAATTTTTGAACGTTTAAAGCATTTCAAAAAATAATAAAATAATTCTCCACATATATTTTTTTTTAAATGGATGGAGAATTAAACTACCATAAAATTACTGTATCATAATGGCTTTCAATTCAATAAAAATTTCAGAATTGCTGCAAATGAAAACATAGAGAAATCGGCTCTCTATAAATAAAACTTCAGTGTGCGTCAAATAAGCAAATATAAGAGTAAATAAATAACTTTTTTTTTCTAATTATCTTCCAACAAACATGGCCTTCATAAATAAAAAACAAAAATTCATTTTAAAAACATAACTTTTAAAGAGTCTTGTGATTAAACAAATGCCACTAATACTTAGATAATAACACTTTGCTGGTACATTATCGCTTATCAAGACATGCATATATAAATATTGTACATACACACAAGTATATAAAACATGCAAAAACAAATTTGCTCAGAGATAAACACTGTCAAGTTAAATTAATATGAAATATTTACATAAATATACTTGTGTGTACATATGTATAATAATATTTATTACAATAAATGTTGTCAAAGTAAATATTTAAGTGTTTAATAAGCAGTGTAAAAAGATTGTATTATACTACCGAAATACTGGTTCTCTATGTCATTACATTGTAACTAGTATAATAGAGTACAGTATAGTATTTCAAAAATATTTCATGCTCAAAAACCGGTTGTAGTTACCAAAAAAAGAATTCGGCAAAAACTAAAAAGGTTGTGATTTATTCTCAACACTTCGCAATACCTTTAGACAGAATCTATTCACACTTTCTCATTTTAATTGTAGCACTTTGCAATAGAGATGTTAAATGAGTTTGTTTTTGTACTGAATTATATACAATTAGCACCGTTTTTTACATTTACACTAGGTAAACAATTTTTGAATTTTTTACTGCCTTCAATCTTCTACTCATCTGTCTGCGTGTGTTTGTGCATTCACACCAAAAAGTTTTCATAGTAAAATTTACGATCACGAAGCAATTAACACCTTACAGCGAAAAAGCTTTAGTGCAAATAAAACTATACATTTATATAGCCACAGAATATTTACAATTTAAGAGATCAAATAAATATTTAAACTCTTTTTAAGTGCTTTGAAACCACACTAAACACTGTGCCAAGCTGGGAATATCAGTAAAGGTTAAAGTCTCGCCCATAAAATCAGGAAAACTAACAAAATATAGTTGCAATACACAAAATGCTTATTCATAGAATTTAAAAGTAAACTTAATACTTGTGGTTGCCATGCACAAGTTTATAGATTTTTAAGTGAATAATGAGTTGTTAATCAATTTATTCAAATGATAAAATTAAATAAATAAAATGGACTTTTCTATTCTTATCTGTCAACAGGTTTGATAGCGATAATTTTGGCGGCCTCACACTAAATGAAAACTTGTATTGATGCGTCATGAGTCTTGACCTCAAAAATACTACTAAACTACAATAATTTTTCAAGCAAGCTATATATAAAGAGGGTGTTTTTGTGGTTTTCAAGAACATAAGACTGCCGCGGTCACTTTTTGTAGCAATTGGGTTCGTTGTCAGCAATAACGCGTTAAGAAGCTAAGCGTCTCGGGCTCATAAAAAAAATAAAAATAAAATAACAATATTTCAGCGATGTTAAATCACACGATCTTGGAAGCTACGCCACAGGCCCACGATGCGAGATAATGCGCTCACTAAAAGTTTCCTTCAAGAAATTTATTGCTTCGCAGACTCTATGGCATATAGCGTTATCTGGTTGGAACCAAAGTTCATCCATATCAACATCGCCAACTTCAGGCACGAGGAATTCATCAATCATGGCTTTCTCCATTGACTGCAACATTGTGGCCACCTTCCTTTTCAAAGAAATATGGACCAATGTTTCCCTCTGCGCATAGAGTACACAAAACATTGACTTTTTGATAATGTAACGGAGTCTCAACAACGGCTTGTGGACTATTATCACTCCAAATGCGAAAAATTATTATTTATTAGCGTTTCGATTCAACCAAAAGAAAGCTTTATCACTGAATAAAATTTTTTTTGGAAAATTGGGATTGGTGGCCATCTCGTTTTGGGTGCATTCACTGAACGCGCAACGCGCTTGATAGTCGTTCGGCTTCAACTCTTGCACGAGTTGGATTTTGTAGGCCCTCAAAGCAAGCCTCTTACGCCAAATCTTCGGGTCTTCTTCAGCGGCAATAGTGTCTGCGGGGTACACACCAGGGCGTCTCTAGAGATGCACATTATCTACTGGATAAACGTGGTGCGAAAGTGATCCTCGGTTGTTCGAATTACCGATTCTGCAAGGCGATTATTGCGAGCGAATACTCGACGCAGCGCAAACATGGTTCCGGAGTAATTGTCATTATGAAATGACAAACAAAACTGAGTATAAATCAAGTCAAGCTGTCAAAAAAAAACGAACTTCGAAAAAACTATTACCTCATTGAAAACCACACCAAAAAAAAAACGGCTGAAAAGATTTTCGGCCGAGCTCCTCCTTCAATTTTTGGTGGGATGTTTTACCAACAAATCTAGGGACTACAGTTTATTCTAAGCCGCCTTCAAATGGCTGATAGTTTTTTATGAAGAGCATTTTATTTCATATCAGAAATACACTTAGAGGGCTTGACATTCCCTGTCGAGGGGCGACCGCAGTTAGAGAAAATAATATTTTATAATTTTTAATGTTGGTTGGATCAGGGATCGAACTCTGGCCTTCCGAATGGAAGCCATTCGGCTATATGCGAATAATTGACTTAAATTCGAATCCAAATGAGAGAGCTTCTTTTCTTGTTGGTAAATAAAAAGAAACTTCAATTTTTCTTCCAAACAGCCGAAATCGAGAGTTTATGTTCAAAAGAATTGTGTCGAATATGTTACGAGCGCTTGTATATAGGAATGAAATTGATCTGAAACAGAAGTGTCAGCCCAGAAGTATGACTTTTTATTCTTTTTTCAATACATACATACGAGTATCTAAGAGTGTATATATGTTTGTATAGCGTAGTACGATTTCACTATTAATTGAATTATAACTATGACATCAGATTGAGTAAATAATTTTCTACATAGTAACTGGAATTAAGTATGTTATTGCGTAATATGAGCAAATGTTAAACATTTGGTAAGCAGATGGACAACTATGAGTAAGAGTAATACAACCTATACCTATACTGTCTTTTAGCTTTAGATTTGTATGCATAAATCACAAAAAAATTGTGTAACTTTACAACGGTTAAAAATAGGCATATTTTATTATATAATATATATATATAATTGGCACTTTGTAACCGCTGAAGAGATTTTCGGCCAAGCTCCTCCTCCAATTTGTGGTTTTTCGTCTTGATGTTTTAAATTTATACTAAGCCGCCCTTGAACGGCTGATGGTTTTTTTCCGAGGAGCCTTTTTATTTCATGTCCGAAATACACTCGGAGGGGTAAACATTCCCTGCCGAGGGGCGACCGCAATTCGAAAATTTAACTTAATTTTTTATTTAAATTAATTTTCCATAACTTTTGGATGTTGCTGGCACTGGGATATGAACCCGAGCCTTCCGAATGTCAGTACGCACTGCTAACCAGTTTTTCCCACCTACAATAAAACGTTGCCTACATTTGGGATAATTGAGTGAGTTAAGGGAATTATTTATGCGAAAATTACAGCTTTAAAATATTTACATATAGTCATGCTCGAAGCTAGGATTTTTTTATGTTTCAAAATTTGGATTTAAAGTAAGATAATGGATTAAAGTTAAATATTTCATACAAAAAGAAAACAGAAAAATTAAATTGATTGTCCATTACTATGAACGGCGTTCAAGTTACGATCTTCGTTGACTGAAATTTGAAGGTACAATAGATTTTTAAATACTTTTCATTTGCTGTTCAAATTTCCCATAATTTCTTTAATTGTAACTAATGCTAATTCGATGGAAGTGAAATCAATTCGAAGTTCAATTCATGAAGCTATGCCATTATTTTGATTGATGTGCCACAAATGAGTTGTCTTGATTCAAAAAAATATCACTGTTCCTGGTATTTCGTTTCTTAAGATAGTCGATGAATCCGCAATAGCCGAGTGGTTAGCATTACGTACTATCATACTGTAGAGCAGGGTTCGTGTACTGTTTAGACCAACTACCAAATTTATAGAAAATTAATTTTTCTAATTGCGGTCGCCCATCAGCAGGGAATATCAAGCCTCCGAGCGCATTTCTGAGATTAAATAGAAGTCTATCGGCCGTAGTAGTGGAGATTTTTATTATACGCATTACCGGAGAATCGCTGATTTCGTTTTTAAAATACTGTAATTAACTAGAATTTTGACTACTATCCTACCTTTTCAATGCAGAGATGCAATTTGAGAAGTTGGCATTCCATTTTTTTATAAATAATTGGATTTCAAGCCCACTACCCTTAGCATAGCCGATTATTAGTTTAATTGAAAAACTAAGATATAAAAAAGATACCTTCTTTAAAGTATATATGTGAAATTTACCACTTCATTACTGGGAGAAACATCGTGCCAAAAAATGCAAAAGTGTATCAAAATTAAGTACGTCCGACCTTTTTAAAATGTTTTGACAGAAAAATCGGAAATTTATATTTCTCCTTCCAATACGTTTTAAAACAAAAAAAAAATACTTAAAATCCGCCAACCAGTTAGTTGTTTGGATCCATTTATTCACAGATATTTATAAAATAGTATTTTGTTTAGAATTAAAAAAAAAACAACAAATGGATGGATTTGGATAGAAAATTTAGAAATAAATCAACTTTCCCATTTTTTTTTTCGATTACAATATTTGTGATTAAATGCTAGTAAATATAAAGGTCCATTTATACAAAATACTTTTTTAAGGTTTCCAAAACATTCACAAATTATTTTACAATGTATTAGAGAATAATTGATAATAAAAAACAAAAGTGTTGAACGAACCATTAATTAGAAAATTACAAAAAAAATTAAATAAAATAAAAAAATTGCTATTAAATATTTTTGGCATTATCTAATTTTACGGTGCGCAATTTTTCAATATCTAATCACTAATGGCTAGGAATCCGACAAATACCACACATTTAACTAACTATTAACTGTTATAAAAGGTGTTTTTTTAGACGCGTGGTTTTTCAATGAGGCAACGCTTTTTTTCGGCGCTGGTCTTTTTGACTGATGTTGCTTGATTCATGCTCCGGTTGGATTGGCATTTCATGATGAACTGACTTACTGCGAAACATCGTTTGTAAATTATGCAAATTTGTTACCAAAATATTGTTTCAGTTCGTGCGACTTATCATGCACAGCGTCTTTTATTCGGTTGACATAATCGCACTAAAGATGTATGCGGCTGTAACTGTGGAGCAGAGTATTGAAAATCCGCCATAACACGCAACAATTGGAGCTGTATCCATCCACTTTGTGGAAGACTTTGCGGAAGGATCTTGGTTTGCGGGCTTACTAAATCCAACTCGTACAAGAATTGAAGTCGAACGAGCATCAAGCGCATCGTACGTTCGATGAATGGGTCCAAAACGAGATGGTCGACGGTCCCCGTTTTTCACAAGAACATTTTGTTCAGCAATGAAGCTCACTCTTGGTTTAATGGATACGTTAATAAACAAAATTATCGCATTTGGAGTGATGATAGTCCACAAGTCATTGTTGAAACTCCGTTACACCATCAAAAAGTCACTGTTTGGTGTACTCCTTAATGTGTTAGTCAATGGGGAAACCTCTAGAGCCATGATTAATGACTTTTTCGAGCCTAAACTGAAGGATGTTGATATGAAGGAACTTTGCTTCCAACTAGATGACGATATATGCCATACAGCCTACGAAATAATAAATTTATTGGAGGAAACTTTTGGTGAGCGCATTATCTCGCGTCGTGAGCCTCTAAGATCGTGCGGATTATTTTTTGTATGAGTTATGTGAAGTCACTTGCCTAGGCAGATAACCCCGAGATTTTCTTGAAAAAAAAAAAATTCGACGCATTATCACTGCCATACAGCCCTAATTGCTATGAGGGGCCATTTGCCCAAAAACATTTTTAAAATATAATGGTAAACTCTCATATTTATAATAATGCTAAATTCTTTGCCATAAAATTAAATTATAAGCGTTTTATTTTTTATTTTTTGAAGACCACATGTATATAAAACACTTCCTTTTATAACACACCCAGTTAAGCACATATTTGAAACTCATACATACACATATCTGTAAGTTTGAGTATTTTAGTAGAGATCCAGTCAATCGCATCATATTAACAGACATACACGGAAGACATAATTCACAATAGTCGAGCGGTATTTATTTGTTCTCACGCTACGTGTACGAGTATGTTGTAACATTTGTTATTGCCAATTGTATGTTATTATTATTATTGTTATTCCAATTATTAGTTTGTGTATAAATATAGTACGATAACTGTGTAAATAGGATAAAGAGATTGATTAGAAAATTTGGAAAAAATAAATCACCTGGCGTTGATGGACCCGGACTGTTGCTCAAGCTATCTGTGGACGGAAGTTTTGGCAATAGAACTTTTGAAGATGCACGCCGTATAAACTTGAAATCAAAAGCTGCGAAAGCGTTTCAAACATACATAGTAAAATGAATTTTATTTTTAGATATTGAATATATTTAGCTACAATAACAACAACAACAGCAACGAACCAACATCGAAAAAACAAACAACAATATTTATTACAATAGAAAGCCAATAAATGTTTCAAACAAATATTTTACATATGTACAAATGCATATCATGTGAAGGTATTGAACAATAGATGAAATAATTAACTGAAATATGAAATATATATGTAGGTATATGTGGTATGAACGGCTTGGAAAGTTTATTAGAACAGGGTGTTTCGAAATTAAGAACATTCACTCTAAGGAAGAATAAAAGTAGTAATAATAACAACTGTTTATCATATACCTAATTTAAAACATGTTTCTCTGGGAAAAGTGTCGTGGTGAATTTTATATTTTAAGAGTTATCAAAACCAATGAAAATGCGGTTAAGGTTATCCCGCTAAGGAATCAGAACCAGACTTTCTGCTAATAACTAAGTATTTAGTAGCAAAAGTCGCTGAATGAGTGGCTGCCAGAATCTATTGAAGGGTTACATGGATTAATTCGCGGGGAAAAGGTCTATTTTTAACAATTTCTTTCTTCTTTTTGTGAATAAGAAAATTAAATATTTTCTTCAAACTATTTACTGTCCTAACCTCAGACAAGAGGCAGGTCTGCGTTGACAGTAGAACTCATGAACAGAATCATCCGAAATGAAAAAAGGAAACTCGTGTTTTATTTAATACCATAAACTAGAACTTGGATGAAGGAAAATAACAAAATATGAAAAATGCATTTTTGGCAGATTTTTTTTTTAAATAAAAATATTTCAAAAATTTGCACAACATTTTTTTTTAAATAGTTGTAACGGAAAACACAAAACAATCCTTCGTCCAATTTCTCGTGAATTGTATCTCAAAAACCTGCGTAAAATTTCATCAAGATCATTTGAGTAGTTTTCAAGATCTTTTGACAATCAACCTTGAAAACAGTTTCGAGAAAAACGCGTTTAAAGTTTAAAGGACTGAGCCTGTCCGCCACTGAGCACACATCTCCACAAGGCTGTATTTCCGAATCTTATTCAGATCGACTTGAAAATTTAGGATAATATTCTCGAGATGCTGTAGAAATTAGCATGACAATAAATCAATTTTTTGAAGCTATGAAGCCCATATAGCCCCATAAGCCGAGTTGGATCTCAATAAACACTGAAACCAACTCATCCAACAACAATTTCAACCTTGAAATCCAATGTAAAATCACTAATGTCAACCAATAGATGGATTGAATAGGGAATTCCTCTCTCTACAAACAAAAACCAAACTCTACATGTCAATGTCGTTCTGCCAAGAGAAAAGTATTGTGGAAGATTTATGTTCCTTCGCGTATTGGCAATGGCGAAAAGTTATGGAAAATGTCCACCCCTAGGAGTGTATTTCGAACATGAAATAAAGCTCCTCATAAAAAAACCCATCAGCGGTTCGGAGGCGGCTTGTAGGTCCCTCCATTTGTTGGAAAAACATCAAGACGCAAAACCACAAATCGGAGAAGGAGCTCGGCTGAAAATCGCTTAAGCGGTTACAAAGCGCTAAATATATATATATGTCAGAGAAGAAGAAGAAGAATCGGAGCTGAACTGATGATATTGGCAAAAAGTGCTATTTGTATAGCGACTGTACCAGCGCAAGAAATCGAAAGACGCTAAAGACTGATCTAATGATCATTAAAACCAGAACCAAGATATTCCGACGACAACTTCATCTTGAAGCGGACCTCTATATGGCCCTACGAAGGGTAAATCAAAGAAGAGTGAACTTAACCCAGCATATAATACAATATAATACAATCTAGAGTTTTTTCAAAGATATTTATCTAAAGGATTTTGAATTCGAAATACGTGTATCGTAAAGCTCATTTATACTGTAGACAAATTATTTTTAATGATAGGCATTACTTTCTTTTAGAAATACATACATACTTGTACACACATTAGAATGTAGGTTCCCGAACCCACGAACCACTTTAAGATGGTCTTCCCTCCCCAAAAATAAACTAAAAACAGACCTTAAGTGTACTAGCGCTGATATTCTTCACCATATGCATACATACATATGTACATAGTTCTACTTGTATAAATATGCTAATCATGTAGCAAGCACTTCATGTTTATGCACACACTACATACAAATATAAATATGTTCATTGTAAAACAAATATTTCGCCTGCAACACGAAAACGCAACTTGAACACGAAAAGCTTGCAATAAAGCCATAATCACTAACATTTTAACAATACGACAATCTAGAGAGTGGGAAAAATAAAACAAACAAAAAAGCGAAAATTAAAACAAAACTGTAACTGAAACTGGAACTAAAACAAGCTGACAATGTATGTACTGTTCCAAAGACTAAAGTGCAATAAAACCCAGTAACCCGAGTAATGTGGCACTCAAGAAAAAAGTAACTCTTTCAACGACGACGGCTGCTGCTTTGGCGCACATGGCGAATGCGAAAAGTGAAAATATATTTACGTCATGCTGCGCGTTGTGTTTTGCAACAATGTCGGATGG
Source organism: Ceratitis rosa (assembly GCA_037013455.1). Lineage (NCBI taxonomy): Eukaryota > Metazoa > Arthropoda > Insecta > Diptera > Tephritidae > Ceratitis > Ceratitis rosa. Next base: position 34,025,593 of record JAWMAG010000006.1, on the reverse strand, counting down.
ATGTTGTTGCGGATTTTATGACGCCTCCACATCCGCCCCCCCACCAACTTGCCGTATAATTTGCCAGCTGTTAGACACAACAACTCATAGCCTAATTAAAAGCTACAACCATCCCTGCTCTGCGCAAAGCACAAGCACCAAGCAACTACTCACCACACACACACACCAGCATACGCAGACACACGCAACCAACAAAGTTGAAATTATGAACAAAGCATTGCTGAAGATAATATGGTGCAAAGTAGTGCAGCGGCATTGTGGCGCCACAAAGTGGGTGGCGTTGGATACCAGCAGGCAGTTAGCGAGCCAGCCAGTCAGTCAGTCAATTAAACGAAATTATTCACAACCAGCTGCTTTGCCTTGCTCTACTCTGAAATTAAGAAATTACAAACGCCGGTGAGTGGAGATATTGTCTTTCGTTGAGTAAAGGATTACCGACACTTCAATGCATTCCTGTGACTAAACTTATTAATTAGCACTGACAAAAACGAAATTTTGAAGAATTGGTTTTTACGGCGACACCTTTGCACTTTCAATTTATCTTCCACCTCTGAAGTCCCATACGACTGGTGGGCAACAAAGACGGGAAAGAACGCGCACAAATTGAGAGGACGTATTGAGACTTGTAGGCAGTTTTCAATACAAAAAGTCCTTAAAAAATTACTCCCGAAGGCGATGGGATAGAAAAAAAATTTTAACGAAGCAAAGCTTTGATTGTGGGTGCCAAGACCCACGTGTATTCATGTTCCGCCCAACCATATTCTATTTGGTTCTATGAAGGATATGCATATTTAAAAACTCACTGATGTAGTCGGGTCAGATGGGCTTTAGTTTTTTACACAATATACTATTAGAGAAGATCTTATATGCACAGATTGCGGGATTAAGCAGAGTGTACTCATGTTCCGCGCGACCATACTCAGCAAAGTAGGATATGTATGCAACCTTGGGAGTTCTGTCGCCTCTCCCGCCGCTCTGTTCTATCGCTATTGGAACTTCATAATGGTCGGCTGGTGAAACATTTGTACCATTATTATCTAATGAGGAATCCTCGTCCCCAATAATTTCTTCATCACTACGATGATGTTCTAACCTCCCTTCATAAACTCGTTATGCTCTAAGCAGCAGTCATTGGAGATTTCATTCCTACATAAAGCACCCCCGATCTTTGGGCATCACTTCCGTCGGTTATCTCTTTAAGTTTTTCGTACTGACAGCTTTCGCTTTTTCACTCTACAAATTCGTCTCGCTTCCCTCACCAACTCATTGTATTTTTCCCATACTGTTTGTCTTGCAGTCGAAGGGCTCTCCTCTACAGCAGGGCATTTCTCTCGAGTCAGCCCTTTTTTTGATTTGATATTTATCGAAAAAGAATTGTTTCTTCGGCGACGATACGTAGCAACGGCAACTGCTCAAATAAGATACCGGATATAGCAGTTAATATGTCCTCTATTTGTCGTGGTTGTCAGCGAAATTGAAAGTTCTCATTCAAGGCTTCTGTAGGTTTTTCAGTTTTTAAGTCTCGAGCCTCACCCACCCGTGGCGTACAACCTTGCTGCTTGATTTTATCGCGTAAAAATTAAGATGAAGCTCTGTAGCAACACGTTCGCCGCCACTTTCCTAATTACTACCAGTCAGGAAATAAAAATGGATATAAATAAATTAAAATTTTTTAGTAATTAGATGAATGTTGCCACTTTCGATTTTTATACTCCAATTAACTTAATAGTGAAAATGTGCTTCTCTAAGAATATTGGTAATCCTGTGACGTCACAAAATTGGTTTTAGGAAGAGCATTTTTTAACCCCGACAACAACTCTTATCAAAATTACCATACACGACGATGAATCTAGTACTGGAGATTGAAGAGTTGGAGGATGGTAATTACAAGTAAAGTATGACGAAGTCTTTCTGGTATTTCATTTTAGTATTAAATATTATTATTTTATTTATTTTTATGCATCTTTAGATGCTCTTTTGACGGATTTATGACACAAATCCACATTAATGAACAAATCATTCTGATCATATTGGTATAAAGTTTGATGAGTCCATCTCTTCTCCTTCTGGCACTTACATACATTAGACCACTTGCGGGCACTATTCATAAGGGCCCATTAGAATGTAAGTTTAATCATCATAATAATAATTACTATTTTTTTTTCTTTAGTCAATTTTGCAAATGAATGTACATACATACATACATATGTACAGCCGTGTATGCTACATCTACACAATGCAAAGTACACATCTCAAGCTCTACAATAGAATTACTGTGTAAATTGAATGAATGAATGGAATGCACATTAGACAATAGTAGAAATATTTTGTAAAAAAAAAAAAACATTTTATTGTTATCTGCCTCAAAGCGGGGAAAGCGAGAATAAACGGTACGTGAGTTGTATGCTGAATGACGATATGAGTTGCTAGCAATGAATTATAATTTCACTCTTACGTCAATAAAAGTGCCAGTAAGATGGTGAAATATTTTCTAAAACAAAATTTGTTTTGAAACGACGAGAGTTTTTCATTTGGGGAAAAATTACAAAATATATACATTTGCATACATTGATTACTGATTTATTGTTTTGGAAAAATAAAATTATTTAATATTTGTCTAAAAACTCCAGGAAAGAGCAATTACATATGTTCTTTTACTGTATAGGGTTATGCACTTCGTAGTTTCGAAAGCATAGGGCTGTATTCTGACATTTGTCAAACTGAACTGTCAAACCCAACATATTTTGTTTTAAATAAAAGATAGGTATTTATGGTTCGCTTAACAACCGTATAATTCGTTAAAATTGATAAAAACCTTCTACAAAAATGGTGATTCAAACGTGGTCTCGCTTCGTGCCTTACGAGCAGATTATGGTGTACTACTCCAGCAATTGGTAAAAATTTTAAGGAAATTAGAAGAGACTGGTTCGGTTACAGATATTAAGGCCTGTACATCATCGTTTTGATCGTTTTACCGCTATCGCTGCTGTAAGTGAAAGTGTAGCTAAAGGTCCGAATGTGTCTATTTCTAGACCATCTTAAAAGCTTGGCCTATCTTACGGCATATTATGGCCCACCTGACACAACAACTGAAGCCAACTGACCATTGACAACGTCGTTCATACGTCGATAGGGTGTTTGAACTACAAGCAGTGGACGGCGATTTTTCGAACAAAAATTTCTTCAGTGCAACGAGGCATATTTCTCACTCGAGGGTTACGTAATACGTGCTCCGAGTAACCTCAAATAACTGAAGAGAGGTCGTTACAAAAAAAAAATAATTACTGTCTGGATCGATCTTTGGTCCGGAGGTATGACAACGTCAAGACTATCACTTTCAATTCGAAGCCTTATGGTCGTACGATAACCCACTTTTTTGGACTCACAATTGAAGAACACAACTTAGATATTATGTGGTTTTCAACGCGAGCGAATTTGGCTTCATTGTGAGAGAAATTTCCCGGTCGCGTAATCTGTCGTTTGGCGATGTTAATTGGCCAACGAAATCATAGGGCTCCGCGAAAGACGGATAAATCGTTAACTTTTGAACACTTGAAACCCAACTTTCATTAAGCTATGGCCGACATACCGCCCAACGTGTGCCAAAAAGTGGATGAAAATTACCTCAAACGCATCGAAGTTTGCAGAAATTTGCAATACGGTCTATCGAATGGTGTAGAGGTGCAAATATAATGTCAAAGTTCAAACCTTTAAAAAAAAGAAGGAATTTCATAAATAAAAATTATTCTAAATCCATTTTATTTAAGTTTATTTTTGAAAACGTAAAATGGATAACCCTGTAATTATAAACAATTATTCAATTAGAATTAATTGAATATGAATTTTCCCTCTATTTTCAAATTATCTTGTAATTTACTTAATTTTATGTAAATTGCTTTACAAGCTGTTACTCAATAGATATTATAGTATATTTTTTCATTAATATTTTCCTTTTGTACAATGCATTACTTATTTAAATGTAATCAATTCCGTGAATCATCCCATCCAGTACTGACGTACCTCACACAACTGTAAGCAATATTTCGCCTAAAACTATACTTCCTTAAATACAGAGGTAGTAAATATTCGGCTATAAATTTTTGGCAAGGGAATGAGTGGCCATAGAAATTCATATGCATAATAAACAAGAAATAAAATGTAAAATAGAAATATGACCAAATAAGTGGGGAAATAAAAATGTAATACAAAGCTGGTGACCTTTGAGGCAAGGAAAAATGTGACGTCAATTTAAGTTTAGTCATAAAAATTGTGGCGCTCTTAATGGGCTTTAGCCAATAGCAAAAAGAGATTGCAAAAAAAGAAGAAGATAAAGGAAAGAATGCAGAATGAGTTGACCCAAGAATCAAACCATCATCAGGCTGATTCCAGTCAAAATGACCTTTAAAGGGAATTTGCAAATCAAGTATGCTCGAAACGATTTTTTATTTTCTGTTTTATTTGAAAAAAAAAAAAACAATAAAAAATAAGATGTCTTTCTTTTTTAAGCATTCGTGCTTGAAATCTGCACAATGCAAGAAGAAAAACCCAACACTGCATTTTCCAACAAATGGAGAGACCTAAAGTTTATTCTAAGTCGCCTCCGAACGGCCGTTGGATTTCTATGAGGAGCCTTAATTTTATGTCAGAAATTCTTTATTTAAATTTAATTTTTATAATTTTTAGATGTTGGTCGGACCAGGACTCGATCTTTGACCTTCCGAATGGCAGTACTCAATGCTAACATCTCGGCTATCTCGGTCGCCACACCGAATGCCTCGGAGTAATTTTGAACAGCAAACTGCTGTGGAATGGTGCATATGTCCCTTTGGTATGGTTGACCGTCTTAATTGAATCTAATGTCAAAAACTATAAGGACAAACGAACGAGCTTTGAAAAATCCGTCGTGTGATTTCTGCTGGAAGTTTCGGGCATAGTTTAGAAAAAAAAATGGTAAGGGTAGACGAAACAGACTCCCACACTTTATTTAACATTGTTTCAATGGTGACGAATGGCACAAGAACATGCGACGGAACTTACAACATTTACAAGTAGAGATCCAACACAACTGACAAAGAGGGCATCGGATTCTAATCCACAGGACACTACATTAAAAACATTAAAAAATAATTTGATTGTCAAGCGGTAATTAAAATCAGAAGTTGTCCTTAGAAGCAGGAAAGCAATGGTTAAGTTGATTGCGGAGAAGCAACTGTTCGTCTAGTGCGGTGCAACAAAAGCGTTGTGTAACCCCAGTACATGAAGTATGAAAGAGTCTATACAATGACTTTAATGAGAGAGCAAAAATACGAATGGCTTAACAACCATCACAATCATATGGCATGACAGCGAAGGAAAGCATTCCGATTCTTTTCTCACATTATCTCAAAATTAGTGCAGGACATTTTGAGGTCGCCGATCGTATGCCCTAAAAAAATTGGTCCTCCTAATAGTGAATGAGACTTTAGACTTTAGGATTCAAATCCCTCAATTTTATAATTGTGATCGTCCCTCAGCAGCGAATGCCAACCACTCGGAGTGTATTTCTGAAATAAAATAATAAGTTCTTCGTAAACATCAATCAGCTGTTCAGAGGCAACTTAGAAGAAACTGCAATAGAGCTCACATCATTTGTAGAAAAATTATCAAGTCACCCAGCACAAATTGGAGGAGGAGCTCGACTGAAAATCGCTTTAGTGGTTATAAAGCGCAAATTTTGTACACCCATGTTTATCGTAGAAACCATATTTTTGAACTTAGTAGACGTTAAGCTCAACAGCAGTCCCGTATTTACGCTTGACCGCATAGTTATTATACCTTCCATGTACAAGAAATGGTATAATGTACTTTGATCCGTAGTATGTAAGTACCAGAAGACCATTGAGATGCGACAAAATGATGATGCACTACTAATTGATTGAATTGACGTCATTACGTCATTTCTTCATTTTCCTAATAAAATACTCGTAGCTGAATGTAATATTATATTATATATTTTATAATAATAAAACATAATAGAGGTGTGTATTATAAAAATAAATAAATAATAGAAATGTTATTGTTGTTGTGGTTATGTGGTTGTTTTTGTTTTTTTTTTTCAATAAAATAATAACAAATAAATAATACTAAATTTAAACAAAAGTTTCAAAACCGAGCAAATTATTTTTTTATCTAAAATATAACAATATTACTAAGAATTCTGACTAACAATAAAAAAGAATTTGAATTTGTTGATTTTTTATTTTTTATAATATAAAAAACTGAAGCGTCTCGAGTGCTTCGTGCTCACACCAGATGTACGGGTATTAATTACGTCATCCACTCACGTATTGTAAAATGAATTTAAAAAAAGCCAATCGAGTGCAAGCAAACTGATTAGCTTAGTGCTCGCGCGAGTGGGTTAGGTCAGTACGTAATGCCAGAGGAAAGCAACAGATGATGCGATTAACTGCTTAAGCCTTATTAGAAATACACACACACACACGCGAGCAAACACACATTTGTACACAGGGAAAATAACATAAAAGTTGAACAAAAAGCACTTTAAACAATGAGTATGGGTAAATGTAAGTTTAGAACAAACTTTTCTTCCGTTTTCCTTTCAAAACTTTTCACTTATCCATTTCGAGATAGTTATGAATTGAAATTTAGTTTGACTGTTGTACAATTGGAAATTGTATGATTATACAAAACATACGTACAAACACAATATGTTTGCTAGTATACGAAGATATATAAATATACATTAGATAAACCGGTCAAAAGAGCGAAGGCGAGCTTGCGTTGTGTGTGTACTTTGTTTTACATTATTTTTAATATTTTTCCTTTTGTTTGGGAAATTTGCATAATTCATTGATTTTATACTCAGACCAGGAATATACCTATATGTATGTATGTACATATGTATGTGTAGCCATAAATATTGAGGTTAAAAGTGTGCTACCAACAGCAATTGCAAAAAAGAAAAACAAAAACACATATTTATTTGTAGGTATGTGTATGTGACTTTAGATTTGCAAATTATAAAGTAGTAGTTCAATAGTCAAACGACAACCCAACGGCTCACCATATGGAGCATACATACACACAAGTATACGGCATTTGCCTGGAGCTCAACACTGTTTGGTTGGTGAGACAAAACATTGCGTGCGAAAACGTTTGAAATTCGCCTTTTGTTTATGCACATAGGTATATGTATGTATGACTGTACCTATATTAGGTGTAGGACAAAGAAATCCATTATTTTTGCATAAAGTTGAATGTTTTAATTTTTTTCTTTACGTATCCAGCCTTATCCACATGGTTCCAAAGGTTTTTTGTGCATTTTTTAGCTCTTAGGCAATCGAAACAGTGCTTACAAGACGGTCAGACTCGTTAATGCCCATGATTTTATCAACAATTCCGAATAGAATTAAACCGAAATTGTACATGATTGACTGTAATAGTATCAGGACCATACACGCTATTCATATTTTCAGCCGCCTGGCTTGCCCTTATCGAAGAAAAACGCTCACAGAAAACTGAATCAACCAATCACAAAACTGTCAGACAAGCTTTTTTAGTACAAAATGTCATCTTTCTAACGCCATCTATGGGAACCCGATCGGACTTATATATTACAATACAACGCAGATACAGATAAATCATCTTTTGTAAAAATAATGGATTACTTTTTACTGTACCTAATATTTTGATCTAATCGAAAAAGTGCGCCATTCTACATAAAACGAAACGACGGGTATTGGAGTAGTCGTAATCATTGACAGTGTTCCATGAATAATTTACGAGTTTATTTGCTTTTATTCATCAAAAATATTGTACTGCTGATTGATATGTATTTTATATGGATTAAGATGTCATTAACGAAATTAGAACTTGACTAAGAATGACCGCTTCACGTAGGAAAAAGAGCGGCGTGAAGGGCCACCGAAAAAGAAAAGGCAGATACCGCAACGAAAACATTTTTCGGGTCTACCATATATGTATGATATCCAAGTTTTGAAGAGGTACACAATCATCGATTGGCCGCGGTAGCCGAGTGGTTAGCGTTGCGTACTGACAATTCGGAAGGTTCGGATTCAAATCCCGGTGCCATCAACATCCAGGTTATGGAAAATTAATTTAAATAAAAAATTAATTGAAAATTTCTAATTGCGGGGGTCGACGGCAGGGAATGTCCACACCTCCGAGTGTATTTCGGACATGAAATAAAGGCTCCTCGTAAAAAAACCATCAGCCGTTCGGAGGCGGCTTAGTATAAACTGTAGGTCCCTCCATTTGTTGGAAAAACATCTAACGCAAAGCCATAAATTGGAGGAAGAGCTCGGTCGAAAATCGCTTCAGCGGTTACAAAGCGACAATCATCGCTAGATTTTCAACGTGACACTTATTCAAGATAATTTAATAAAGGGTTACTCAGAGTAGCGTTTTCTCTCCCTACTATTTAATTTGCACATCAATTTAGAGATGTTGTTTAGCAGGCAGAACTAAACTATATCGGGAGGTGCAAAAAATTAGCTGTTTAGACCAGAAATGGAGAGGTGATAGACGAGTTAGTTTTAGAAGGCATGCAAAGAGGTGGTTAGTGTAGTCCGCAGGCCAGACATACATCGGGTATGTCGGGCTCAAGTCTGAATATGTTGAAATTAAGTCGGCTACAATATCCAGACATTTATTGTGCCAGTAATACTTGGTTCCCGCGAGGCAACTTGAGCTCTCAAGGCTCTGCAAGCTCTCATCATCCCCTGAGGGACTCTCCTTGATGTTGTTTTTGTTTTAACGGCCAGCTAAATTTCGCCCCGAGCACGCCAAACTAGTATAAATCGTTGAAATCATCTGAAAACAGTTCCATAAAATAAGCTAAAGGGAGTGAGGTGTTCGACAAGCAAAAAGGTGACCTCAAGTATGGAAATGTGGGAATTAAGACGATTCACCTCTGTGACTTAGATGTTCAAAAATTAAACGTAAGAGGTGACTAAAATCCGGTTTTATATCCGTTCAAATATTGTCACTTAAGCAGTATTTGAACTCAACCACCACCCATTGTAGACGAAGAGCTCAAGCTGTGAAGAGATCTGAGAAATTGCGAACACCTTTTGAGCTCTCTCATATAACCCTGGGGTTTCGAGTGAAAACAGTGCAAGGCTCTTAACAGTAGCATTTAAGATATAGAATAGTTATGCATTTCCAACACTTTCGAATTCAGGTTATCCATGTAATACGCATCGAATCCAGAAAAGTTGAGGAGGAAATATTACTTAACCTTTAAAAACTACTTAAGCTTTACTAATAAATTGATTTGATATTTGTACTTTTACATCACGCAACAGCAAGGGTTCAAGTCTGATGTAAATTATAGCTTTCAAAGCAATAATTAAATACAAAAATATGTAATAAATGTCAAAGTACATTGAAATGGATATTTTTTCTATTAAATAAAGGCATTTAAATTCCCTTAGCGCCATTGCTATGCAATTAAAATGTTAATGTGTGCATACAAATACATTTTCCACGTATCACTGGCACCAACGCGTGGTTTATCCCTACAAATACTAAGCTTTGTATATACAGTGTCGGAGAAAATATATCGGACTGATATTCAAGATTGATGTTACCTCTTTCTTGTTGCCACAAATATAATTTTAAATATAAACAAATTACATGGAAATCAAGAGAAACTATTTATTTTATGAATATATGCAAAGTATTAGTAATAATATTTGACGCCATTACTTATAGTTTATAGTTTAAACATTTTTTTATTTTTTCAATGCGACAAAACATGCACCTTTTCGGCATGAAAGCAATAATATTGTTAATGACTTCCTGTGGAATACATAACCACGCCTCTTCTGCAGCTTTGAATTATTTCTTTTTATCCCGGTTTACACCAACTCTGTCCATCGTCCTTGAAGTATCTCCCATAGATCTCTATTAGATTAAGATCCGGTGATTATAGTGGTCACTTAAGGTTAGTAATATATATTTTCAATTGCAATCCGATTTTTTATTAGTTCCGAACTGTGAAACTGTTTTCTAATTGCGGTCCCGCTTTGGTAGGGAATATCACGCTCTCCGAGTGCATTTGTGACATGAAATAAAAGCTGCTCATAAAAATCCAAACTGTTGGTCCTTCCATTTGTTGGAAAAACATCAAGACGAACACCAAAAATTTGGAGAGGAGCTCGGCAGAACTCCCTTGAGCAAAGTTACAAAACGTCAAATTATTTTTTATTCATAATAAAAAAGGCCGATGTTCCAAACTGTTTCAGAAAACTCATCGCTATCTTGGAAAATTCTAATATTTTTTGAAACTAAAATATTGTTTATTGAAGCTTATTTATAGAATATTATTATCTGAAAATTTCGTTTGCCGCAATAAGTTCCTTTCCTTTCAAACAAGTTAAAATAAAGGTTCTTGAGGAGACCACTGCTTTAAGTGCCTTAACTACCCTTAACGCCGGCTTTTCTTAGCTTATACAATATTTAAAACGATTTTTGCGGATGCAGGAGATGATGCTATCAGTCGTAGGCATTAGTCCAATATTTTTGTTCGACACTGTACATACGTACAAATAGTTATATTCTCGTACAATACGTGATGATGTCATTGACAACGGCAATTTCGCTCTCTACATTCATTTTATAGCAAATTTAAGTGCAAATAAAATCGTTTAAAGTAGAAATATGTATACATACATATGTACGAGTATACACGTATAGATACTTCTAAGCTTTCTATGATGTATTTATTATTATTTTTTTTTTTTTAACTAATGCATTTATACTGCCCATATAAAATATATAAGATAATTATATATATAATATATAGGTTAATTATATATTTATAAGATAATTAATAATAATTTAATTAACTCATAATAATGATAAATAATTGTTTTTGCGATCATATTTTTAATTTTTTGTTATAAGATTTAAGTGAGCTAAAGGCCTGGTTTGTTTGTATGAATTGAATATTTTTGTTATACAACAAACAATTATACAAATTATAATTATAAATTACAATTTTCTTTTAATTTGTTCAATCATTACAATTATACCGAGTTGTATACATATGTAGATAGTGAATATGTAAATAAGAATATAGTAATTTGCAAAAAGGAAAACAAAATAAATAAAACAAATCGATATTTGTTGCGAAAAAATAAGCGACGCCAAGTGCTTAAGTGTGTCGGTGAAAGTGGTGGCTGAAATTCAGAATGAAGAGGGTAGTAGAACGCAATGCTGTTGGCGTATAAAAAAAAAAGGTCAAGGTGAGTGGTGGAGCTAATTTTGCGTGCAGCTTACCTTGAAGCCCCGTTAAAAAAGAAAGAAAATTCAAAAGGTAACTGAAAGCATTGAAGTGATTGTAATTAGCGGCGATGTCAACGCTTTTTTATTTTTAATTTTACTTAGCTCTTGGCAATCACACTAATTGGCAACCGATCAAGTATATTAAAAGAAATTTTTATTATTATTATAAAAATGAAAAATCAACAGATGCATCATTTTCACATGGAACGGAGTAAAATGCAGTGTTTATTATTTATCGAATGTTTTTTTATTTTCTTTTCTTTTCAAAGTTAGGATAATATACCTTTTAACTACTTCCGGCATGAATGTCAGCCAAATGTCACTTGAGTCGTAAACAAATACGTAAATACGTCTTTGGCCATCTACCTTTCATGACCATGTCAAATTTATGGTATTTCATTTTAGAATTAAATATTAATTCCGACATCTGAAAAGTTGTTTGGAGGAAGCTTTATGATAAAGTTTTTGTTTTAAATTGTTTTCGGTATCAATGTTGTATACCTTCTGCTCAAATATAAACGAGACTTTATCCATAACTCGACAAGGACAAGACATATGGCCATACTTTTTATTGCTTAGGTTGCCAGGACTGTTATATATTTACATGTCAAATTTGAGCGCGATCTGTCATATAGTTTTTTTTTTACGGCACTATAAACAAGTCAACCTCGAGTGTGTTTTTCGAATTTTACTATGGAAATTAACGTTGAGCAAAGATGTTTGTTTGAAATTTTGTTATTCCAATGGAATAAGTGCGACGAACACAATGAAAATGTTGCAGAAGGCATATGGGGAGTCTTGCCTATCACGTGCACGTATTTTTGATTGGTATAAGTCGTTCAAGGACGGCCGTACATCGCTGGAGAACTTGCCCCATGATGGTCGTCCAGCAACGTCAATAAACGAAGAAAACGTCGAAAAAGTAAAGAAAATTGTGTTGGAAAATCGTCGTGTGACTGAAAGAGAGATAGCTAGTGAGCTCAACATATCAAATGGATCCGCTCATATTTCATTATTCACGATGTTTTGGGCATGAGACGTGTGTCTGCTCACTTGTTCCAAAATTGTTGCTCATACGCCTCGTCTTGTACGCGATTATTTGACCAAAAACAACGTAAATATTGTTCCGCAAGCACCGTATTCACCCGACATGGCACCATGTGACTTTTTTCTTTTCCCTAAACTCAAATTGCCGCTTCGTGGAAGGCATTTTCAGTCGATTAAAGTCATAAAAGAGAATTCGAAGAAGGAACTGAAAGCCATACCTAAAGCGGCCTACCAGAAGTGTTATGAAGATTGGAAAACAAGGTGGCATATGTGTATCGCCTCTAATGGTGACTATTTTGAAGGGGATAAAATAAATATTGAAGAATAATTAACCATTTTTGTTTTATTGAGCCAATCTCGTTTATATTTGAGCAGAAGGTATACATACGTGTGTACTATAAAATAACACGTATCTGAAATGCGTTTTCGACAGATTATTGACCAAAAACCTTATATCTGAACAGATCGGTTGTGTGAAGGCTATATGATATATTGTAGTTCTCCGATTTCAATGATTTTCGGTAACCATGTTTGTTTGTACATAAGTATGTAGAAAACCATATCTAAAGGTTGTGGATGCTTTTCTAACGGAGTTCTTCCCAAAGCCTTATATCTGAAATAATCGGTGTATGGGAGATATGTATACAAATTTAATATTATAATCGACCGATTTTGATAATTTTCTGCACCAATGTGTGAGCAGAATATTAAATTTCACGCTCTTAGATAATTTTTTGATAAATTTATAATTCGAAATCTCATTTCTGAAAAATCGGTGGTATGCATGCTATACCGATCTGGTCGGTTTCGAAAAATGATTGTTTAAATATAGCAATGCGTACCAAATTTGTTTAAACTGAAAAAACAGTTTCCGTACAGACAGACGAACAGACGTAATGATCGCCATGGCTAAATCAAATTAACTCGTCATTCTGATCCGAATAATATTTGATGGGTCGATCTCTTCTCTGGTATACTAATATACTTCTTCTTGTATATGTAAGGTATAAAAATGCAGATAGATATAAAGGTGATTTCACTGCGCCTGTATGTAGGTACCTACTCGTATGTAAATATTCAGATTTATTATACCTGTAAGCAATAATTCATATATAATTTGTACATATCTAAAGTCCATTAGGTGTACATCTATATATGCAAGATAACAATAGTTCTGTTTGGTAACCTGATGGGCAGTAACAATTGTTACTAAATTTTACTGAAACACATCCGGCGAGGCAAAAAGTCTGTAAGATTTGTACCGAGAGAGCGCACTTCTGACATTTCTCACCGAACAGTGCTACCAGCGTTGCAATAGATACCCAACAGCAGTTGTCAGCAATATTAATTAAAAATAATAAAAATAATAATGGCTCAAGTAAACTCACTCCTAATCGACTTTGCATTTGCATATTATTATTTATTTGCAATTCTTGCAATTTTATTCAATTTTTTTCCTTCTTTAATTAAATGCCTATAATCATAAAATACAGTGCACATTAAGTGTGTTTCATTTAAAATCCACGAAATGCAGGGAAAAAATTTTTTTTTTTTCAAATTCCACTAAGTGGAAAAGACATTTTGCCTACATGTACCTACACCAAAGTTGTCCGCACACATTACCTTTAGGGAAATCACGCACATGTTTAGCAACCAATGAATTTTAAAATTTTTACGTGAATAGAAAATAATTTTTACTTTATTTCTTTATTAGCCTTGACCATGACCTAGAGCCGTGGGAAAAATGCCAATTGGGGAAAAGACATGTGTAGCGAAAAAATAAAAGCATTGTATAAATATTTAAATGTATCCGTAGGCAAGTGCGTACACACATATGCACATATCAACGTATAAATGTATACATTCATACATATGCTTCGGATATTTGATTAGTTGACTTTTTAAGCGAAAATTCGATTCTTAAAAATGGAAAACTCGAACTGATCTTAACGACGGTCAGTCAATTTGTCACAGGGGTAGCTACTTTCATGACCAGTCTGTAGTAGAAACATGTTGAGTAGCTTCAGACAATACATATTATATACTATAACTATTTTATATAATAACTAGCTTTTTGTCGTAGATTCGACGTTCGTCTATAGGAATTCTTTATCAAATATATTATTGTGTCTAAAGATAAAAACGAAAGCATAATTTTGCTTTAAAAACTTTATGACAGAGTGTAAATATTTGAAAACACTAGTACACTTAAAGATGATTGTAAATCGAATTTTTTTACTTTATAGCTATCTTCATAATAAAACTCTATAAATATTTGAGTTCGAAAGTACGGCTCTACCATTAAAAAAAAAAACATTTTAATGAACAGTAATAATTGTTTTAGAATAAAAGAAAGGAAATCCGATTTGTTCCCAATAAGAACGGAAACTCTCATAATGATGTTTATATAATCTATACTTTTATATTTATAGGTACATAGGTACATATTCATAATATATTTGCAATGTGGAAACAGCTGAATTGATGTCTTCGAAACCTGCAAACATGGTTCAACGGCACTTTGAAAATTTTTATGATTCATTTATTTATTTATTTTTTTTTGTACTGTTTCAATTATCACCAAAGAATTTATAAACGGAAATGTTACTCTGTAATAAATTTAAACAAAGACTGTAAAGTATTTCGACACATAAGCATATATGTACACTTTCCTACATCCTCATGTAGATATGTATGTAATTCGGATAAGATACGCGTTCTTGGTATACAAGTTAATTGACTTGAAACAACAGAAGCTTTAGAAATTGTAAGTAATGCGATAAATTGTTGTATGTGTTTATATGTATGCAGGGCAATAAGGAAAAAACAAAAAACAATAGTAAACATACAGTACATAGATATGCATATGTACATATGTACATACTGATGTACATTATTATTGATCAATTGCCTTTTTTCAATTGTGGGGGTTGAGCGTATTTCTACATTTATTTTTGTGTTCTTGTACTCAATATGCACATATGTATGTATGTATGTATAAGTATATATGTATGTACATATGTTTGTATGTTTGTATACCATATACTCAAAGTGAAATGCAACACATACGATTTTGCAACAAAATTTTGTGAAAAAGCCCCAAAGTTATCTATTACACGCACAATGGACGTCTAAAAAAATAATAGTTATTATAAAAATTACCTCCAGTTTGTCTTAGTCCTGCACTATTGGGAGGCGTAATACTCGTACCGCCTGCTGCACCCGCACTTACGCCCAAAGATTGATTTGAGGCGCCCATTGACAATGAAATTTGACTTTGTAACTGCTGACGCAGATTATCAGCAGCACCACTTGGTACGCTACTAGATTGTGGAGCAGCTGACGTGCCAGCTCCAGCACTGCCGCCGCCACCCGGTGAGGATGATTCATTTCCGGTCATAGCATGATGAGCTGTGGCAACAGAAGCTGAACTGCTGCCATGATAACTGCTCAAGCCGCTACCTATGCGTATTGGCGTACTACTTGCCGTCATCAAATTGTTGACATTGGACCCACCGGAGCCAGCTGGCGTAGCTTGCGTCATTGCGAAAAGGTCGTTTTTTTTTTTTTTAACACTTTGTTAGTTTAGTTTACTTCTCAAAGTAGTTCGCAAAATATTTTCACACTTTGAAACAAAAAAGCACTGTAGTACATTCAGGCACTGTGATTACTTTTATTCATTTATTTATATTTTTCAACAAGTTCAATATTAAAGTGTTTTCAAATAGTATTGATTTTATTACTCTCTATTCAGATTATAAAGTTATTTTGATTATTTCAAAAATTTTCACTTTTGATTTGTGACACTCATACAAAGTAGTTTCAACTATTCATCAAATTTGCAAACAATTAACGTTTTGTAAATCAATTAATTTGAACCAATTCTGTACTCTTCCACCCGCACACCATCTGATCATTCCAAACGTAACCAAAATCAACCAAAATCAGCAACTCAACCAATTCCAATGAAAGTTCATGCAAAAATGCAAAATGACAAACAGGGTTGCTATTCAAATTACTTAAAAAGCTGTGGTGAGTATTATTTTCTCGTGGTGGAAAATCGCATCTTAAAATTGAGTATGGCAGCTTGCCGGTAAAGGTAAGTAAAAATTTAACAAAAGGAAATAAATATGGTATTTTGATCAGAAAATAATTACACAAGCTTACAAATTTAAAAAAGATTTTGGCTCCCAACTAGACTAGGACGATTCTTAACAATATTTGATAGGCTAGGGCTGATATTTAATCCGGTTACAGTTTCCAAGTTCTCTCATGTCTAAAGCTCTCGAACCTCGAGGAGACTGCATACAGAAGCAGAAATCAGGTACTTGGACCGTTCTTCAAAAATGTTTCTGTGACGGCATAAATAGTCTATTTAACGCAGTGAATACACAATATAATATTGTAGAAATGTATGGCTGTTGTTCCTTGAAGGTTCGAAATACAGTCATAAAAGCCTCTCTGCTCCACAATAGAAATAAAAAAAAAAACAATATATTCCGGTTGTTCCTAAGCTGCAAATGAAGATAATGCAAAAGATCTTGTTCTATATCAAATACAATGACCATGAGTGGAAAAATGTGCAAATCTATCATTATCATATTAACAGGTAAATGGTCGCTGGATTGGGATGCAATCGGGATATGACAGTCGTGGACATCATTATCTGAGAAAAGATTGGCTAAAATCAGTCATCAATATGAGAATTGACAAAACATGTCCGCCGCACCACTTGTAAAACCCCAAAGATATTCTTTTTGCCGTAAAGGACCGACTTTTCAGTATTTAATCAAGTTTATAAAGACAGATCCCAAGCCCAATAATTGTGAGAGATTATTAAAAATTAAGTTATTGTTTAAATTAAAAACTGGAAGATTCTGATTTAGCATCATAAATTATCATAGAAACTAATTTTGGTTGGCCATGTTCGAAACCGTGTATACTTGAGTAATATTTATAAAATATATGGATAATATAAAATATATATATCTTAAGAAAATCAATTACTATTGTCAATTTAAACAAGAAAGCTTGCATGTTATGAAGATCTTTTTTTATTTTCATGAATCAAACTTAAGAACACAATTGAATTCTTAAAAATAAATTGAATTTGTCTGTTATCGCGCTTAAATTATCCATGCACATTTCGGTTAGTTTTTTGTGTAATAGTATAAAAAATAAATATTGTAAATATTTGTAATAAGACTTAGGGAAAAAATGTTTGAATGAAAAATTACGCATGTACTGATTTGTTGTCTTTTTCAATAGCTCCTAGGGAAAATACTAAATATAGACACGCTTGTTTGTGCCCGAGTTTTAAGATTTTTCTTGAACTTGTTTCTATTCATTTATACACGCAATGAATGAAAACTAATTTTACAAGATTTTGTGGCGTGTGATTTTTAAGCTTTAGATTTGATTACTCCTTTCTCACTACTACTATTATTTTTTTAATATTAATTTAGTTTTGATAGAGTCATATTTGCTAAGCAAGCTTTTTAAACTCGATCTGTTGTAAAGACACACTGTGAGTTACTGCAGCTGCCAATTTCTGTAGAAGAGCCGTTAATCGTCGAAATCTATATCAGAATCATCTGAGTCATAGCCGCTGCGTATAGTTTTGTTTACGCGGTTTATATAGGCTTTCTTTTTTACATCAGGCGGGGTCATTAGGTCACCCTATGAAATACACAAATGTTATGTAAATAAATTTCAGTATAATTGTTATTATTCACCTTATAATCGATTGCGCCAGACTGTGCTATTCTCCATTCCAACATTTCTGTTGAGAAATCATCGCAATTGCCCAAGTCAGTGAATCCAACTATGTAATCTTTTGTTTTACTATCCTTAACTAATGCAATTGTAGGAATCACTTTAATTCGCAGTCTTTGCGTTAGGAAAGGTGACTTCTCTGCATTAACTTTGCAGAATTTTGCCTCAATGTGCTTACCAGCGAGTATTTTTAGATGCATATCGACAATACGGCAGCGTTCTGCAGAGTCTCGGTAGAAATGACACACAATATTTGGCGATTTCTTCGATACTTCAAAAAACTCTTTTTCATCAGCCAATTCTGTGTACGTCCCATGACCCTGAACATAAAAATGATTGAATTTGAATAGTATATTATTAAAACTTAAGCCAAGTTATATAAATGCAGTTACATTTTGAAGCCACTCCTGTTTTTTACGATTCAATTCTTTCATTTCCTTCAGACGTTGTTCACGTATTGACTTGAGGTCATCGGTATCCAAATTGTCCAGTTGATCCAGCTGTTGATCCAACTGTCTTTCAATCATTTGAGCAGCGGTTAGTAATTGATTTTCCAACATGTTAGCCATTTTAGAAGATTATAACAAAAAAGTAAGTAAGTAGTTGTTGAAAGTTCAAGACCGGCGTGGCAGGTGCAACAATTGTTGAATAATACTACGGAAAGAAACAGGTGCCACAGTTACTGATATTGTAACTACGTGGTATTCTACGAAAACTACACGTTTCTATATATTTTATTATTTCTTCTTTAAAGAATAATATAGATTTCAAACTTTTTTAGAATTTTTAGTTGCTTTTACACACGAGAACGAAAACATTTGTCACTCGGATTAGCTGCCGCTCCCTTGCCGTTGCCACTTTCAGAAGAAAAAATTATCATAATTTTTTTTTTTAATATTTTCTGGAACTTTCACCTTAAACATAGTTTTAAGGAAAAACTGAAAAATATTTATTACAAATAGAAATTTTGATTATATTATGTGCATGCATTAAATGCTTTTAGTAGCAAAGTTTTGAAAACATTAAAACTCTTATGGTAGCACAGAAATAATAGGGTTTCAACATTAATTAATAAACAATAAATTATTTCATAGTACAAGTTTGCGCAGAACCAAATTTTAGTGAGCCAAATGATAATATTATTCACATTCACGGTAAATATTTTCAAAATTCTATCGATTTTGATCGGATCTAATTTATTCGGAATTTACATAAACGGCTGATTTTTTACATTTCACTTGAGAAAATACACCCAACTATAGAATAAGGTTTTGCGTTTGGGTAATCTTCGTGGCTTGTGAGGAAAGACAATAATAAATTAATTATCATAAGCTTACTGTTCAAAATAAATAAATCAGTATACAGTTGCGAAAACTAAAGCCCAACCTAGAGCTCGAGTATCGAACCAACGCTCAGCGTATAATAAGTCGTCGTGTACAGTATAGCGAATTGTTAGTTATTGAGTAATAATTAAACCTTGGTTAATTTCTTTACAATAAAGAAATTGTAAAACAAATCTTGGGACTTTTGTTTAACGATTCACTGATCGGACTCGAAGGATTTGAGAAATATTCGAGACCTATTTAGCAATATCGTTACAATACCATTTTCGAATTTAAAGAACATATGTGCTTATCAGTTGTTTTCACGATCAGCTGGTGCTACTAGGGGGCTAACAATCTGTTTTCGAGAGAATTCAACCTGCTCAGGGATGTCACACAGCGACATTGTTGTCATTATGCAACTCTTCTTTTTGAATTGACTGAATATTAATTTCTTTTTATTTATATTTCTACACCATTAGTCAATTCATTATTTAAGGAATCACTAGCATTTTTTTTGGAAAAAAAAACTGCTGTGCCAAAAACAAACTAAAACCATAATTCATATTTAAATCTGGCAACGCACTTTTGTTACTGATATTCATTTACTTTTGCATTAAAAGTCTTTATTGCGTTTTCCGGAGGAACATTTTCGAAGTTTTTTACGCTTCAATTTGAGGCTTTTGTGTTAAAATTTCAGTATTTTGCTGAAATTTATAAACAGGTAAATTGTGAATTTGTCAATTACTTTTATAAAAGTTACTGCCGCAAAGAAATTTGTGATATTTCATAGACCTGAGATGTCTTTACGGGTTACACAAAAGAAAAATTTAGACATTTTGGCCTACTTTTGCTTGTGAAAAAAGAAAAAGAGGTTATTGTATTGAATTAATTTTTGTATTTTGAGATGAAAAATCATTTCAATACACATATATTCAAATTTAGAGTATTTCCTGTAACCAGTAAAGTGTAAGAAATGTGGAAGTAATCAATGTTTTAAGGAAACACGTCAGGTGGCTAGTAAATTGATCAAATAATCTACATGTAAATATTCATATATGTATATCTCTATATGTATATACATATTTACATAAATATATATGTATATATATCATTTCGTGCATCTACTTTCCCTGTGCATTTATTATATACATCTGTTTGTATGTATTATAATAGAAATTCCATTAAAGAAAATTGAGATTTGATGTTTTTATAAGTTAAATGCATGTCCATGCTTATATGTTGTAAAAATTATTTCATAAGTTATTGACGCAATATTTTGCAAAAACATATATTCACATACCTATTATGGGGAACTTTACAAAAAGTTGAATTATGAATTAAAGTTTTCAATCTTTGGCTGCTGTTTGATTGGCAATAAGAAAATGATAGAGTTTACTAAACTTGTATGTAGGTATTTTAATTGCAATATTGCTTTTTATTCATTTTACACATTCAGTTAATATGGACATACAAAAATTTACTTGAATTTCATGTACCTATGTAGATATGTAATTATGCACAAAATCTTCATCCTTTGAATTATGTCCTAATTAAAACAGTAACAATCACAAAATATTAATTTTTTGCAACTTATTGATTTACTTGACAGTGTCAAAGAATAACTGAATAAAAGAAATGTAAAAAATAAATTCAAGTCACGTAAATTATTGAATGTGAATTAGGGAAAAAATTTTTTGAAAAGGAGCAAATTAGTGGCCACAAATTTAGCAGCACTCAAAATTTAAAAACAAGTATTAAAATTTATACATTTCTTTATCTATAATTTTTATCTGATTTTTTACAGCTTCGAAAACCTGTAAGCGCTCAGAATCAGTTGTGTCCATATTAGAACTGAATATAAGAGAGTATAGTAAACTCTCCCTAATAATCATTAACCATAATAAATAAGCATAAAATGGAAGTAGAAACATCCACCACAGCCCTTATGGCACGTGATATCTCGAAAGATGAAGGCGAGATCCCATCAGCAAATGCCCTTACAGAAAATGTCTCCGACTTTGAATCACCTGTACATTCTTGCGTTGAATCAATTGAGCGTAGCGATATAGACTTAGATGATGAAGATGAAGATATTATGTTCCAGGAGGTAAAAATGATTTTACGTAAGCGTCGTGGTTGGGGACCCGAGGACTCGCTTAGCACCAATGATTTGGATTTACTGGAGTATGATGATGAATTGGTGGAAGAAGACGATCCTGGCTGTCCTTTGCCCTCAACCCCCGAGGACACACAACTCATTGAGGCTGAGGTGAGCAGCATTTTTTGCATTTGCATTATTGAGAAATTCAATAACGAACGCATGTGTAATTAGCGGATTTATTGGCGCTCGAGCTTATACTGTAACAAATGTCTCTTATCAGTCGATTTTATGTTTAGTGTAAAATTGCGATAACCGCATAAAGTAAAATGAAAATAATTGGGGTCTAATAATGATAAAAATAGTAATTGATTATTGCGTGAAAAACACGAAATATTTACCACTCGACAAGAAAAAAATAAGTTTTGCAAATTTTTTTGAAATAAGTTGAGACATTTTGTCTCAATTCCCGAAACTCTTATCAAGCTATTTATTAGTTGATTTTTTTATTTCCTTCATTTCCAACCAAGAAATGAAAAACGTACTTTCAACTGATTGCCACAACCGATAAGAGCTATAATGTTCTATACATTATTTTGCAATTTATGTGAAATATAATATAATTTATTATTTGTTATTTTTCGTAAGTAGTTACCAGAAATTCGTTATTTATTAACCTTTGAAAGAATTTTTTGTATAAAATATTAAAACACATTTTTTAAGTAGATGACCGAAGTGCTGAAGGCTGGCGTTTTATCGGATGAAATTGACTTAGGGGCATTAGCTCATAACGCTGCCGAACAGGCGGAGGAATTCGTGCGAAAGGTTAGTTATGTTGTTTCTATAGTGTTAAATGTGTAGTTATACATCTTCTTTTATTTCACGTTGCCAGGTTTGGGAGGCCAGTTGGATGGTGTGTCATTACAAGAACTTGCCCAAATGGCTGCAAGATAATGACTTTCTACACCGTGGTCATCGTCCACCACTGCCGTCGTTCAGTGCCTGCTTCAAGTCCATTTTTCGTGTGCACACCGAAACCGGAAATATTTGGACACATTTACTAGGATGTGTAGCTTTTATTGGTGTAGCACTATACTTCTTATCACGTCCTTCAGTTGAAATTCAAATCCAAGAAAAAATTATATTTGGCGCTTTCTTTGCCGGTGCCATCATTTGCTTGGGTTTCTCATTTGCTTTCCACACCCTCAGCTGTCACTCGGTAGAGATTGGAAGACTGTTCTCAAAGTAAGTGGACGACAACATAATGCGACTTCATGTAAATATTAATTAAATTTTTCCCTTTTCCATAGGCTAGACTATTGTGGAATTGCACTACTCATTATGGGTTCATTTGTACCCTGGTTGTATTACGGATTCTATTGCCATTATCAGCCTAAAGTGATCTACTTATCTGTGGTATGCGTTCTGGGTTCGCTATCGATAATCGTCTCGCTGTGGGACAAATTCTCAGAACCGGGCTTGCGTCCACTTCGTGCTGGTGTATTCATGAGCTTTGGACTTTCTGGCATAATACCTGCCATACATTACAGCCTGATGGAGGGTTGGTTCAGCAAAATCAGTCAAGCTAGTTTGGGTTGGCTAATACTGATGGGTAAGGATTTGACTAAAAAAAAAGATTTTTGGGCCAATTTTGATTTCGTACATTTTGCTACATACTTCAGGCCTTCTTTACATACTTGGTGCACTGTTGTACGCATTGCGCGTGCCGGAGAGATGGTTCCCAGGAAAATTTGATATTTGGGTAAGTGTGTTGTAATAAACTTTTCATTTGATTTACCTTAATAACAACTGTTTATTTGTTGTTTTAAACAGTTCCAATCGCATCAATTGTTTCACATACTGGTTATTGCGGCCGCATTTGTGCACTACCATGGTATATCTGAGATGGCAATGTACCGTGTAACGGTCGGCGAATGCACTGTACCTCACGAACCAATTACATTCTAAACGAACAGGCAGTACAAACAGTTGGTTTATTTTGCTAAACAGTTGTTTTCAAAATTATAAAATTTCTTGTGATTCTTAACTGGAGTTAACTAATTGCAAAGAGAATGAATGAGAGTTTATGAGTAAAAATGCGAAGAAGTCGAAAGTTGTAAAATTATATAATCATTAGTACCATTCATAATTTACATTAATTATAATTACAAAAATTTAAATATGGCGGGATAAAAATAGAAAAATAAATATAAACATAATTATTACACGTTTTCATATCTATTGGGACAAAAAATTAGTGATGAGTCCATTTATTAAAAAAATCAGAAAAATAAAACAAATGCAGAACAGCTTATTGTTATCGGCTTAGAGTTATTAAAAAGGAAATTGAGGCATTGTTATTTTCTAACACTTACATACCTACATACGTAGTTCACATACATACTTACTATATACAATATAAACACATAATCATGCATAAATATATTCACAATCAAATAGACTTTAGAACAAATCGAATGTATTATAAATGTACACATTCAGATAAGAGAAACGAAATACTTGAGCCGCTACAACAACAACAATAACGTGAGCAGTAATAAATACATCAAATTAAATATAATATAAAACGATTGATGATTTATTGCAAATTTGCCTGCAAATGTGCTTAGTATTATTATATTATATCTACTAATTTGAGTTTGGCAAGATACCAATAATTTTCTTTTTGGCTGTAAAACTTCGCTCTGCAGTTACTTAATTTGTGTTTTGCTTAATTCAATGTTATAATTTAATTTAGCAATTTTAAATGAGCATTAATGGCAAGTTTAAGTGTAAAGAATATAATTATAATTTATATGGAAAGTTACGAAAAAGATCTTAATGTTGATATAAATCTTGAATTTTTTTATTTAAATATTATTTATTTTAAATTCTTAAAAAAAAATTGGTTTTTTTCTGTAAGATCATATAATTTTTTTGCAAAAAAATCTTGTTTCTTGTTATAATAAATTGTTTTATTGCTCTTTATATGCAATTATAATTGTGTCGTTATTCATTTCCTTCAATCTTCAAAACATTACATCACGTCACACATGCATAAATATTCCAAGAAAGTTCTAAAAATTAGGCAAAGACATTACAATTAACTAAAAAGTTATCAAATTTGTACAACTACTAACAAATTATACACGTAGTTGTAGATGTTTAAAAATAAACGAAAATATAATAAATTTAGTTCGAAGCATAGAAGTAAAAAAAAAAAAGATATTCTCTATTTTTTTCTAATGGCTTTTCTTTTCAGCAGCTAATGGAAGAGCAAAAAAGCTAATTAACAATAATTAGTTTGTATGTGTATAAGAAAATGCATTCTAAAAACAATATGTTCCATTGAGTTGGCGGTGATGATTTTGCCAAAGCAAACCTACAATTAATTAGTTAAAAAAAAGGAATAAAACACACAATTTCGCCGTAATGCTCTGAAGCCGTTATGTATTTTTTGCTAGTTTACTCAGCTTATGTGTGTCTTCTGCGTATAGCATAAGCCATCGAAAGTGTTGTGAACTGTTAGGCCGACCTTGACCTGCTTCATTAGATATTCTTTTTCTGAGATGATATTTTCTTAACTTTTTTATACAGTTTCGCAGATTCGCCTTAGCTTACTAATGTCTTAATAATGATATTTACGCTAAGATAGAGTTAATCAAAAACTCTATACATATGTCTGTATGTAATATTTCAACTTTTTAAAGCATAAATGCGTAGTTTTTATATATTATATGCAATATGAGTGATTATTGGTAGCTGAACATTTGATCTTTTGCTCACAAACGCCTCCGCTTAGGCATTTTTTGTACTTTTCAGAAGCTTCTTCTCTACTGAATTCTATAAAGGTGGTAGGTGTTGGATATTTTTCAACAAGTTGAGGACTAACAAACTCTTTGATAATGAGGAAATTAATATCTTGCAGTTTTTGAAATGATTAATTTTTCTTGAAATAAAAAATAAATATCCAGTCTGATTTTTTAAAGGGCTTTCGAGCAACCTTTTGCTATTTAAGGGCTTGTAAATTTGATATGAATTCCGCAAATTCAGTTAGGCACAAATTTATTTATTCATGCGTACTGCGTGTTTATCCTTCATGGCTTATGCGACTGGTTGAGGTAAAGATGGGCGGCTTTGAAGAGTCTGCGTACTATGCAGTTGTTTGTTATATGCGATTTTTTAATTTTTTGCAGATAAATTCTGTCGTTGATTTGCTAATCAAAATAAATATTTGATTTATTACTTCAATGTTAATTGCATATGTTAAATGATTTATGATGATCGACTATAACAGTGGCCTTCAAAATGAGGGCGATCAATGTGGATTGAAATCAAGGTGTCTTCTAAGTGTTTTTAAACAATTAGCTAGTTAAAGCGTTGATGGATGAGTAACCAGTTCAAGTTATCTCTTTGGATTAAAGAGTCGGAAATCAAACAAACGCAAAAACGAAAGCTTAAGAGGAAAGAAGCTTGAGAAGCTGGCCGATAGTGGCAATGGTCGAAATTTCTACTAAAAGATGCGGCAATTTACAGAAGGTTTTAAGACCGAAGCATATTTATTTAGGAACCAAGGTGGCCAAAAGTCCAGAGTATATTGTATTTATTGAGGGAACAATTCCAGGGTGACTCATTATCGTTTGACTTCATAAACGTAATGTTAGAGAAAATAATACGAGCTTCAGAACTGAATAGAGAAGATAAAATAGCCTCAGCAACCGCTCCGTTAGTTCTGCTTTCTCCAAATCAGACAAAGAAGGCAAGTGAATGACTTTCATAGGAGAGGAAGAGTAGGAGGGAAAGATCAAATATCTTATGTCATCACACAAAGAATCGGCGCATTGGCGACTTGTCCTCCACGTCATTGTTGACAGCCGAAGTCGTAGAATTACTCTTGCCAACTGGGCGAGCAAAGACCCTAACTCTACAAGAAAATCTTTGATTATGTATCTACTGGTTGAGAAGAGGATAATTATTCTGACACTCGTAATCTTAGCAAAACTCAGTTTTGGATATTGTAATAGATTTTAAGCTCCTATCAATCAGGGCTAAAACTTAAGGCAATCTACTTCTTGACACAGCACTTTGTATGCTACTCGCCTTATAAGGCCTTGATTGTGTTAAGCTTTCACGCAAATGGGGTTATCAGATTGTTCTGACTAAAGGTGAACCGTGGACGATAAGGGAGCTCCTTGCCTTTTTCAAACCCAGTGTCTCATAACCGGTGGAAGTTGAGGATGGGCTTGGGATTTTATCAAATTAAAACTGTCGAAGTCCTCTATGAACTTTCTGTTCTGAGATTGAGATCTTGGTTCCTGAATTCGTGTAAGTGACATATTTTTGGGATCAGCAAACGCAACAAGAAGAGGAGAATGATCCTAATGTTTCATAATTTCAATAATAAACTTTCTCCAAAAAACTCAGAAAGGGACAATATTCGCAATACATCACATTTAGTCCAATAGCTATAGTCGTAAAAGAGGCTTATGCTTTGGGAGAGAAATAAGTGTCAAGAAATATGTTATTCATTGTCTGAGATGGTCAGACCGGAGAGGCTTTTGCAAAGCTCTGCGAGCGTTATAGCTATGGGACAAATATATGTTATAACTGCATTCAGCGCACCGTCCCTCTTGGAGCATATGGTCGGCAAACTGTTTATGATATCTATACGTACATACATAAATACGTATAGATGTATGTGTATTTGATTGTTCTTCAAAGCATACATCAAAAGAATGGGCTTTATAAAATAAGTTGCTTGACCCAAAGCAGCACTAGGTCAACTACCCATCCTACTACCAAATATTATTCATAATGAAAATTTACAATTAATATACATATGTACATCTGCCTGCAAAAGGTTTAGTGTTTCCTTGAACAAAATTAGCAAAGTTCATTGATTACTACAAATACTGACTAATAAGTCACTCGATTCATTCAGAAATGGTTAGTGGTTTGCTAGAATTTGGCAATGTTGACTGAATATTTAGTAAATACAAAAACAAAACGAAAAACACGAAGCATATGTATAATTAATATTGATTTTATATGATTTACATATGTACATATCTATATAAACATATATATATGGTATATATATATACATATTTCTGCGCATGCGTGCGTAGTCAAAAGCCTAAATAAAGTGATTAGGAAATGCGGAAGGAAATGTTTGTTATACTATTTTGGCTAAACAGATTGCTTATTTGAACACATTCAAAAATATTTAATGCTGTGACTATTGTGAGCAACCAAAAGTGTTTCATTATATTTTATTTGATTGGATTTTAATTAGTTTTATATTATTGTATTTTATTTTATTTTATTTGTTTTTCATTTAACTCATTTTATTTTATTTTATTTATTTTTCAATCTATTTTATTTTATATTGATGTAATTCATTTTACTTTATTTTATTTTATGAAATTTGTTTTATTTTTATTTTTTACTTTATTATATTTATTTTAATTTACCTTATATTATTTTATTCAATTTCATTTTATTTAACTTTCTTTTTTTATTTTATTTTACGTCATTTTATTTTATTTAGCTGGATTTTAATTTTTTTTATTTAATATAATTTAATTTTATTTAATTTTATTTAAATTATTTTTTATTTAAATTAATTTAACTTTACTTTATTTGATTTTATTTTAGTTGATATTATTTTATTTTATTTTATACATCATTTTATTTTTTTTTTTTCATTTCTTTTATATAACTTTATTTTATTATAGATAATTTAATTTACTTTAATTCTATTTTATTTTATATTATTTTATTTAGTTTTACTTTATTTTATTTTATTTTATGTGTTTTTACTTTATATTATTTAATTTAATTTAATTTAATTTAATTTTGTGTAATTTTTTTGAACTATTTTGCAATTATTGCTTCAGGTCTTTTGTGATGTAATTTACTAAAAAAATGCATAAATATCAAAGGAAGTTAGTTCAAAGGTTTTTAATACATATAATATAATATAATATAATAAATACTTTGTAAATAAGACACTTCTTGGTAGTAGTTGGAAGTTGAGTCTCTTAGTCCCATATACGTTTTAGTTCGCTCTAGCTCCGAGGCAGCGAATACTCTCTACTTACCATACATTTATCCTATATATAGGTACATATAAAATTAACTCATCATTCTCATCGTTCTCCAAGATGCGGTTGTCTATCTATTTCGAAGAGTATACACTGTGTCAGCTCTTTTGGTCTCAACTCGCACAACTCTATGGACTTGGTTCAACCTGTTTACGCAGAATTGACAGCGTGTGATTCACCTCAACACGCTTCCCCGCAAAATTCATTGACCATTCATTAGTTAAGACTCAAGACTTCGCTTGCTGTTCGGTCTATCCTCTATATGTTTTACAAGTATAAGCATGACATAAAATATACCGTTATACAGTGTGCGCGCATATACCATACATACATTAAATTATTATTTTTTAATCATTCTCTTCTTCGATCTACTTCGTCTTGAAGGCTATTCGATGGTGTTATGGTCAAGGATGTTGATCTGTGCAGGCACATTATTTGCATTGCTATGGTTGTCGTTAACGTTATTAACAGTAATTATCTTAGCAGCGTTTCACGCGAACAACAGTAAGTAATTTGCATTTCTTCTGCTTTTTAATAATTTGCAACGAAAAATATATACATACATATGTATTGTATGTATAGTATGTTTGTTGTGTGTTTATTTTTTTTAAATATAAATTATAATATTATTTCTTGTAAGCTTTTAGACCAATCTTTCCAGCCTATTTCCCTCTACTCACGTATACTTATACTATAAATACATTATATATATGCATATTCTATATAACGGTTATTGAAATGAGTTTTATTGACGTACTAACTGTTAAGAGAATGAGTTGAATTAAGAAGAAATAAAAATGTATGCGAACGTGCTTATGTGGCTTATATACATACATACACATAATAGTTATATATACATATATACGTGTATATAAATTCTTTTATTCTTTGTTTCTGCTATTATTCTGCTTTCAATGACTATAGAGCATGGAAAATTTTTGCGGTTAATAAAATTAGATGGTAATTTTCAAGCATTGGCAATATGGAATTTTTTCACATTTTGCTTTAAACATTCACGTTTCTTACGAAAATTTAATATTTCAAATAACCATTTATGTATTTAAGGGTGTATTCATATATAGATAAGAATATAGCCTATTTCCGGACGTTAAATGCATTTTAGCTTAAATGCATTTAAACATCGTATTTAAATGCTTGAATTCCCATGTGTTTGTTGTAATTTAACAGAAAATGTTATGCTAACAGTCGATGCTGTCACTACTAATGTAAAAATTTCGGAAGTTTCGGTATATTTCTTGCCAGAGTCGTGTATTTTCGGATTTAATGAGAGACGAGACTTTTATTTTGCATGGCGAAATATTTCTGCAAAAATTAGTTTTTTGCAATAGTTTTAACATAAATGCATATATTATGTAAGTGGAGAAGATAATGCTTCTCCTCTTTCAAAAAAAAAAGAATAAGAAAAAAAAAGGAATTGCGGAATCGCAAACGATCCCTTCAACATAAAAATATGCGTGGCTCTGGCAGCTGTCAGCTGATTGGACAAAATAAATAGTATAAGGAAACAAACGAGCAAAAGTGAGAATAGAAACATGCAAAAAAGCATTTTCCTTTAAGCAGCGTTTGTCCATGCAGCAATAATCTGCACTTGCAAATCATAAGATTCCATAAATAGCCAAATAAAATGAATGCGGTCTCTTGAACTCATGATTTCAATAGTTGTGACAAATTTTGTAAACTGGAAATGTAAACAAAAATCAGCTGTTTGAGTTAACTCACTTTCGGTGGAAACGTTTGACATTTCATTCACTTAACAGAGACCTTAAATGCATTTAAGTGCTCGGTGGAAATAGGCTAATAGATTGTGATTGGTGGAAGTCAACTGTTTTATATGAGCACTTATACCAATTTCATTGCCACCTAAGCCACCTAAGCCTTTGCAAAAAGAACATTTATTCCATTAATAAAACCAGCTGATCTTTTTAGCGAAGGAAAGTTCCTCTTTCTTCCTTTGTTGCACCGAAGTTTTTAAGATCAGGAGTATTTTCACCCATACGGATGGCATGACCTAGGAAGCATAGTCCCTAATCTTGATTCGCTGAACTATCTCAATGTCGTTGTATATCTCCTTCATCGTCTATGGTATTTGCCATAGAGAACCGTTAAACTTTCGCAAACTCTTTCTGTCAAAGACTCCTAGAACTCACTCGTCAGATGTTGTCATCGTCCACACTTCTGGACCATAAAGTAGAAGGAGAATGATCAACTGTCACCAGTGACGTAGGGGAAAGGCGTGGCTGTTTCTTAACGACAGAAGATATTTCGTCTTGTCCTTTTTTACTGCCAGATATTTTCCTCGCTTTCATCATTCGCTAAATATTATACCCTCTTGCCGAATACCGCTCAGATTCAATCAGATTCAATCTTCGGTCACTTTTTCATTCCACCATATTCTGTAAAGAAGCTTATGCACGTACATATGTATCTTGTCAGTTCTTTAATGTAATTATTAAATAGCTCAGTTGGTAAGTCATCAACACCCACTGCTTTGTGATCGGGCCGACGTGGGAGCCGACTTGCGAATGCGATGACTGTTTGTTTGGGGACAGGAGATATTTCGTCTTAACCTCATTTACTACCAGACCCATTCGCTTCGCTTCTATGTATATCAAGTCCGAAGGAAGCAGAACTCACGGCGCGGTTGTTGAGACCAATAATGTCGATATCATCGGCGTTCGCCAGCAGCTGTACACTCTTATAGAAGATTGTACATTCTCTATTCAGCTCTATAGCACGTATTATTTTCTCCAGCAACAAATTAAAAAAGTCACACGATAAAGAGTCAGCTTGTCTGAAACCGGGAGACGGAACGTATAGGGTGCCTTATCTCCGGGTGTAACATTTTCACTTCAATTTGGATGAAATTATCTTTCTATGAACTGACTATACTCTGTACATCGGTCACTAGATTACCTCTCATGCCCCTATAACAGTATAATCAGGTCTTGAAACCTTGCAGAAGCTAAACTTTGCACAAAGAACAGTTTGTGGTCACTTGAAAAAGGCTGGATACACAAAGAAGCTCGATGTATGGTTGCCATATGAGGTAATGAAAAAAAATCTTATGGAACGAATTTCCATCTGCGAATCGCTGATAAATCGTAACAAAACCGACCCATTTCCGAAGCAGATAGTGACTGGTGATGAAAAGTGGATCACTTAAAGCAACGACAAATGAAAACGGTTATGATGACCATTATGAGCTGTTTCACTACGTTCAAGCTCTTATTTTGGCCCTGTGCTGTCAGCAATTTGCCCGTCTGAGGGAAGATCCTTCGCTCAACAGCAAGGAAATTGTGTTTCATCAGGTCAGACCACACATATCTTGAGTGCTTCGCTAGATGCTCCGAGAGCTTGGTAGGGAGGTTCTTATGCATTCACCTTATAGTCCGTGAATATTACCTGTAACTGTCTTTGGCGAATGGTTTGGCCTGTAAAAATTGATTGTCCCAATTTTTTGTCAATAGAGACAAGAGAGTTGAAGGTCAAAATGGTAAAAACAAAACGATGCATATTTGACATAAATCAGATAATTATTTAACTATAATGGTAAATAAAGCCTTCAGTTTAATGAAAAAATAATGAATTATTTTTACTAGATTTAATATATGTAAGTATAATACGAATTTCAAACAGGTTCTGGATTTTCGATCTATTTTTTATATTTATCTTGGAATACACCTTACTTATTAATTTATATCATTTTTGAATGCTGTGAAGCTAATCAGCATTACAAAACGATCAGTTAATGCAAAATTGAGCAAAATATTTTTCAAAGGTATCTAAAGTGTCGCCTACACAAAAACAAATGTTTAAGCGAAATATATCGCAATACAACTTTCCAAATAAGTGTTATGTATGAAAAAAAACGACAAAAAGCTGAATATATCTTAATTATGTTTGATGTGCGTAAATAAAAAATAAAATATTGATTTTTTCCGCAAATTTTGAAATATTTTTATTCAAATTTATATCAAATACAGTAGTTTAAATATTTCTAAACAGCTACATTTATGTATGTAGTGCGGTCAATCACTTAGGCGCTTCATCTTTTTTTGCGCGGAAAATAATATATTCATTTACATACATACAACATGTGTTATTCACAACCTCCTACCAACGCACCCACATAAATTGCCAAAAAATAAAAAAACTTGTTTGAAAAAATGTTATTAATACAAAGTGTTACTTTTATAAGTAGGTATATATTTATTTCTTCTAAATATAAACAAAATCAGTCTCAGGTGACCTTCAATTTTCGACCGTTTTATGAGATTGACCGCTATTTGAGAAGAAAAGTAAACCTAGAAGATTCTTATTATTAAAAAATTAGCTAAAAAATATACGCAAAAGCTTACAGGCATACATACTTTTTCGACTTATTAAATATAAATTAATATTATTGCTAATGCCAAATGTGTGCAAAGAAAAAAACATTTTCGTATAAAATATGGTTAATTAAATAAATGTATTAAAATTTGAAAGGAAAAAATAAGGTTTACAACAGCAACAGCTTATAACATGTATATTTGCAATATTTTAATAAAAATATAAAAAATATTTAATTGAAAACAACCAAAAAAATGTGAATTTGTGAACGCAAGTTCGTGTCTTAAGTCTTTTGTTTCCGTACTGAGCTGAAATCGAAATTTACGCCGGTAGCCGCTTCGAGGCACGTGTCAGGCAAATTGGAGTTTATTCGAATTTAATAAAGTTAAGCTGATAAGAGAAATAAAGCAACGTCTATATGTATGTACGTATAACAACATAGAACTGCGTAGGCATACGTAAAAAAAAGCAAATTAAAAAACCTCGCGCATACAATGCAGTTATGCCACGTGAATAAGTAATTAAGAGTTTGCAAAATATTTATATTTCATTTTTGTATATTTCAAACAACAAATATTTTTATATAAACATACGCACACGCAGATAGGTGCTACTAGATGCTTAAAATATTAACACGTCTTTCCTTCATAATAAATATTTGACAGCAACAACTTGTGCTTTGATAAGCAGCAGCGCGTCACCTTTACTTCACACAAATTTAAATATATACATACATATACATATATATGTACAATCATATTCAAATTTATTATTATATAGGTGTGATAGAGTAGGGTTCAAAGAATTATTGTGTGTAAATATGCATGTATGCATGTAGATATTTCATTTTTTTCTTCTCATATGCATGTATGAGTTTCTTTATGAACTAAACCAAGTGTTTAAAAGATTTTTAATTTTTCTAAATTTGATTTTGAAAGCAATTTATTGACCTTCAATATCCGGAAGAGTAATGTACCAAAAGTAGAAAAAATGCGAACTAAGTGTGGGGAAGTATTGTATAGCAACAAAAAAAAAAGAAAAATATACAATAACAACTAACACAATACCAGATAATCAGCTGCGCAAATTAATACTTCAAAATCAACAAGCAACTCAACAAGCATATTTAATAATCAAATTGTGTTTATTGTTTAGACTTAATGCAATACGTTGCTATTAAATAAAATTGAAAAATATGTTTTAATCACTGCGCTAGCATACTGTATTTATTGCAGCACGTTTACCCATACAAATTTTCCAATTATTTTCAAAATTAAATCCTTCTGATTATAAACCATGCATAGCTAATAAAATAGGTAATTTTCATTTCATTTATTAACTAATTTAATTTATCTTCTAACAATGTAATTCAATAATTACTTTTAGATATCTTACATATTTTAATGGCACAGCAATTTTGTAAAAAATATTAAAAACTAAATAATTAAATTGCTTGCAATTTGGAATTTTCCCATTTTGGTGCTGAAAAAAGTAATTTAATTAATTTTCGTATTATTTTTCCCTTTGACTCCGCTTCTATTATAAATAATATTTTCAAAATTAGTTAATCATTAAAACATATTTTTGTTGAAAACTAGCAGACCCGGCCACACGTTGCTATGGCTTTCTGTATTTTGTCAAAATATTAAGCTTTTTACCGCGTTATTGATCTAACTACCAGGGAAGCTGGAAGATTCGTATCCATCCGGACCACATGACCTAGCCAGCGTAGCCGCTGCTTCTTGTTGTCAATGTCGCGTATAACTCGTACAGCTCATCGTTCCATGGTCTGCGATATTCGCCGTTGCCAATGCGCAAAGAACCATAAATCTCACGAAAAACATTTCTCCCGAAAACTCCCAGGGCCGACTCATCAGATGTTGTCATCGTCCACGCTTCTGCGACATATAGTAGGACGGGAACGATGAGGGACTTGTAGAGTTTGATTTTCGTTCGTCGGGAGAGGACTTTACTTTTCAATTGTCTACTCAGTCCAAAGTAGCACCTGTTGACAAAAGTGATTCTGGGCTGGATTTCAAGGCTGACATTATTATTGGTGTGTGTGCTCCACCCGAGTCGCCAATGCGATGAATGTTTGTTTGACAACAGTAGATAATTGTCTTGCCCTTGTTCACTACCAGACCCATTCGTTTCGCTTCCTTATCCAGTCTGGAGAAAGCAGAACTCACGGCACGGTTGTTGAGGCCAATAATGTCGATATCATCGGCGTACGCCAGCAGCTGTACATTCGTCACCTTGCAGACCATACTCTGCAAAGTAGCTGATGCATGTACCTTGTCAGCTCTTCACCACCATGTTTGAATAGTTCTGCCGGTAGGCCGTCAGCTCCAGCCGCTTTATTGTTTTTTAAGCGAGCGATTGCTATTCGAACTTCTTCATGGTCTGGTAATGGAACGTCTTTTCCGTTGTCGTCGATTGGGGTTTCGGGATCACTATCTCCGGTTACACCGTTTTCACTGCTATTCAGCAGGCTGGAGAAGTATTGCCTCCATAAATTTAATATGCTCTGAGCATAGGTGGCTTCATCTCTTTGTGTCCTACTGGAGTTTGCTTCGGTCTTGAAACTTTCTGTAAGTCGTCGTATCTTCTCATCGAATTTTCGAGCATTACCCTTGTCGGCCAGCTTCTCAAGCTCTGCATACTCACTCATCTCGGGCTCTTTCTTTTTTGGTCTGCAGATGCGTCTTGCTTCCCTTTTCAGCTCTCAGTATCTATCCCATCCCGCGCGTGTTGTTGTCGATCGCAACGTTGCGAAATATGCAGTCTATTTTCTCTCCACTGCGACACGGCAGTCCTCATCATACCAGCTGTTTTTGCGACCTTTACGGAGTCCAATAGTCCAAACGTAGGAAGCTTGAAATGCCGTCCCAGAGCTCCCGTATACCGAGTTACTGATGAGTGCTCTCAGAGAGCATATTTCGGGCCCCGTACCAGAAGGGTACCAAAGATACTTTCTTTCCCACCCAGGCATTACAATCGCCAAGCACAATTTTCACATCGTAGCGGGGATAACGCTCGTAAGTATGCTCTAGGCGCTCATAAAAGGCATCTTTGGATGTAGATGTCACAAGAACCTAATCGCTTTCGTCCTTATCCCGTCCATCGCACTTCTTGGACGGCGGTGATGTCAACCTTCATTCTTACGAGGACATCAAGCAGCTGGAAAGCGGCACCTTTCCAATTAAGGGACCGGACATTCCAGGTGCATGCCCTCAAATCGTGATCCTTAATTCGTTTGCGGGGGTCATCAACAGAAAAGGGTATCTCATCCAAGACTAACTACACGTATCAATACTTAAAAATATGATTCTCTTCCCGTAAAAAAATAATTTCAAGTAAATACGTTTTTTTTGCAAAAAGCGAAGTTGATCGAACCGAAAATGCGATTTTTTCAAATAAGTCAGTCCCTGGTCCACCGTCCCCAGTTTTAAATAGGTAAATCTTTCCATAAGCCCATGAAACCATCCCGCGGTAATTGGCGCAGAATGTGGAGGGCCCCTTTTGAGGATTGGGCAGATCATATTTAAAAAAGGTTCACCATCAGCTGTCGCCATCAACAGTCGCTAGATCACCATTCTTGGTCACACAAGAGTTTACTCAATTTACCTGTATGAGATATATTTAATAAGTTGGACTTTTCAGCGCTCATCCCAACAAAATCTCTCATGAGACTGAAAACAATTCCCTTAAAAAATTTATTAAATATTTTTTAGTCATTAAGTTTCTTTATTTAAAAGAAAATATTGAAGACATTAAGTAATTTTTAAAGCATACACTTTAGGTTTTTTAAATAAATGTGATGAGGTAAATTTTTTTATTTTTCTTATTATTCATTATTTGATTTTAATAAAATAATTATTGGTTTACGTCTATTAAGCAAAAGTTTAACTTTAGGATTTTTTCAAGCTCAATAAATGTACGTGTAAGTAAGGAACTGTAAAATAAATTTAAAATAATATTCAATATTTTTTTTTATTTATCGCTAATGAGTGCATATAAATATAATATTGTATATAATTGGCGCTTTGTAACCGCTGAAGCGGTTTTTCGGCCGAGCTCCTCCTCCAATTTGTGGTTTTTCGTCTTGATGTTTTCCCAACAAATGGAGCGACCAACAGTTTATACTAAGCCGCCTCCGAACGGCTGATGGTTTTTTTTACGAGGAGTCTTTTATTTCATGTCCGAAATACACTCGGAGGGATGGACATTCCCTGCCGAGGGGTGACCGCAATAAGAAAATTTTACTTAATAAATTAATTTTCCATAACTTTTGGATGTTGGCGGCACCGGGATTTGAACCCGAGCCTTCCGAATGTCAGTACGCAATGCTAACCACTCGGCTACCGCGGCCGCATTACTGACATAAAATCAAAGCTACTCATAAAAAACTATCAGCCGTTCGGAGGCGGCTTAAAACAAACTAAAAGTGCTGGAAAACATCAAGACGCCCACTACTAATTCCAGGAGGAGATCAGCCGAAAACCATTTAAACGGTTATAAAGCGTCAATTTACTAATATACAAAGTGAATATTGTATACTGAAAAAAATATTATATTATTTATATTATATTTAATTTTATTCTATGCACTGAAAATCTTTAATACTTAAAATGACTCCGAAAAAGCAAATCGGTTTTATGGTCGAATATTTTAACATTTCTTCATCGACTTATTAATGATACAAATTGATTCTATTATCTATAACTGGTATATACTGTCGCTTAGCTTTATTTAATTGTTTGTTACTTGTTTGCTAAAACATACAAACATTTTTGGCTTTCTTTGGTTTTTTGCTGAGGAAGCAACACCGATTCTTGGCATGAACTTCACCTCAAAATCCAATTCACAGCTTTAGAAGTGCAAAAAAAAAAACAATAATAAAAAACTAACAATGATAGCATACACAAAAATGAAGCGTTAACTTGCAAGTAATAAAAAAATAACTAAACAGAATGAGAAAAATTTAAACAAAAACGAAGAAGAAATGAAAAAATGAAAATGCATAACGCAAAAGCCGCTCATACCGAAAAGTGCAAAGAAAAGTAATTTCGATTGTGCTTTGAGGCAAAAAATTTGCTTCAAAAGCAAAGAGAATTGGTGGATAACACAAAAAAAAAATATGCATATGAAATTTATTATTTAAAATACCATATTTTACTTTAAAATTCGCTGACAGACACACATTTCTGTGATTTGTATTTAAAAACTATTAAAACCATTTAAAATTATTTTTATTAAAATTGTTATTTACTGAAACTACTATTCTAGTCATTTTTTACGAAAAAGAATTATTTATTATTATGTTTTATTTAAACCTAAGACTATAAATAATAATTGCCTTTGTGTTCTTTAACGAAAAAAATTATCTACTTGGGGAAGTAGCATATAAAAAATTCCACCACAAGGCTACCCGTTGCGTTCTCTTTTCAGTAGTGGAATTCAGTAACTTTTATCGCTACGATTTTGTCGCTTGCACTAACGATTATATAATATGACTCGCTAACTCATTTTTAACGATAATCGACTACTGACATTTTATTAAAATGGTCAAAAACATATTATAGCTTTCATTTTCAAAACTGCGCTGCTTAACACTTCGCACTGTAAAGGAGCTCCAATTAAAAAACTCGCACCGCACTCCTGAGTACTTAGAATTTACCGCCAAATATTGATACACAATGAACTGTGTTACTACAAAATTGAAAATAAAATTTACTCCCAGCTTTTGTACATTGATAGAATGGTATTCATAATGGTTGAGATAGGCTTTTTCATGATTTCTGGGGCTCTTGTGTGACACATGAGTGCAATCGATAACCCCAATAGTGCATCTAAAAAATGGTGAAAATAATGAGGCAAAAATTTCCTTGTAGCTTGCCACTCTATTTGGGTCATGGGAAACCCAACCCTCGTAATAAACATCGATGGATACAAGGACTTACGAGCGACTGACTCACAGATATTCCCCATTGATATCTAACAGGAGATTAATAGCAAAAATACTTAAAAGGTATATTATTACCTGTTTTTGCTTAGGTAATTTCCCGATCTACTTTATTTTACTACAATCTTTAGTCGATGGCACTAACAACTTCAAAATATTCGTTGCTTAGTTAGTGATTTGTCAAGTAGTTGACGACAACAGATAATGCAGCTAAAGTGAATATCCTTGAATGAAGTAGAGCAAAAATTATAATTATATATAATTATATCGCTAGTTATTTTAATGATACGAAAATCGTTATAATACAATAGAGAATCCCACCACAAATCTGAGAGGATTTATGATTTCATAATCTTTATAATTTTGATTGGTTAAAAAGAATTATTTTTCCAGTTTTACTTAAACACTCAAGCAATAATAATTATTATTGTGTTCGGAAAAACATCGTTAAAAATTAAATAACTCCTTTATGTAACTCGTTTATAAGGTCATATATAAATTTTCCGAAAATTTCCTTGAAAACGAACGATTCGAGTTCGAGTGATATTTTGAACGAAAAAAAAATCAACAAATAATGTTTATTTTCTGAGCTCATATTAATAATGTGATAAGTGTTTGAGCGTTTTAGTAAATCACGAAAATTAGTTATAAAAATCAATATACGCATAAGCTTTAAGTTGTGATTTTTATTTTATTGCTTACCATGATTACAGTACTTATCACAGTCTACACGGCGGATACGCAATTGACGGTGAAAACTCGACAAAATAATTTGCCACATACCTATAAAGATAAATAAATTTTTGCCACAAGCCAGAGTACGCATGCGCATTAGTACATAAAAACTGCACACATAGGAACATATACGCACATGTACGTGTATGAGTAAGACATCAAAACTCAGCAGTTTTTTGAGTTTGTTGTTGTTGTTAATCGTATGAGTCAATTGTAGATGTGACTTGTACTGCGAGCAATTTTCGGTCCAACTTGGGAGGCAGCCACACACACACACAAACACAAATAGATTTATATGCTCACAAAACCAACTGAATGGCAAAGCTGAGGCCGTTAAAAGCAAAACAAAGCGGACACACACACACACTTACACACATACGCAGGCATATAGGCCACATACTGATAGCAAGTGCGACGACGGCAAGCCGCAGCTACAACAGCACCACAGGTGACAAGATGGAAGCGAATCGAATAGAAGACGCTTGGTTTTGATCGTACAGCAGTTAGTCTGTGGAAGTTATTCGAACCGTTAAGTGCTAACTAACCAACAGTCCAAATAACCTACCAAGTTACGAGCAGGCGAGCAACTGAAACACAAAAAAAAAACACACAGCAACAACAAGATATGAGACAAGTTCAAATTGTATAAAAAGTGCTAAGCAGTGTTGTGGACAACACATTTTTAAGTTGCATTTAATGATTATTGACTGGTGTCTGCTAAACAAAAAAAAAATCAAAAATAGAAAACAAAAAAATTATTAAACGAATTGCGCTAAAAAAAGATTTGTAGGGTTTGGCGTTTGTTAGTTTAACGGTAATTGTGCTATACAGTGCCTACCAGAGTGTATGTGTGCAAATTTCGAAATACTCAAATCACTATTGTGAGGCGTTTTGAAGGAACTGCGCGCAAGTGTATTGTTGAAAAGGTGCTACAAAAAATTGAAAATAATAATAACTTATGTAGAAAACAATTAAAAATAATAAAATTGTTAACTATAATTGTAAACTGTTTTTAATGAATTTGCTTATTTAATAAAAAAGAAACAGCAAAAATAAAACTGAAAGTTAATTCATTGTGACTGCATTTGTGCATTTGAGGACGTGTTGCTCTATAATAATAAAGGAAAATTTCATCAAAAAAGGCAAGTAAATTAATCTTTTTAATACAAGTGCAAAAAATTTGTAAAAATTTTGAAAAAATTTTATTTTAAAAATTAAAAGAGGTAATATTAAAATATTTACCATTTTGAATGCTAAAATATGCACATTTAAACAAAAAAACTAAAACTGCTTCCTCAAAAAATATAAAAGAAATATAAAAAAAAATTTTAATAAAAATAAAAATAAAGGTGTCATCAGACGTAGCAATTAATTAATTTCAAATTGCATGCCAAAATTGGAAATGTAATTTCTAGAGCACTCACACGTCTGATGACACCTTTATTTTTATTTTCATAAAAATTGGATTTCAATTTCTGGCAATTAGTTTGAACAGCCATTTTGTGAAATTAAATTTCTGTTTGGTCACACAGTGCAATTTTTATTTCCACTTTATTTCTGTTCCCTTCCGGGTGTGCTGGTGGTGTCAAAATGATTAGAAAAAGACTGTTTTATGAAAAAAGGTTATTTTATTAAGAATGATTGCTACTTACAGTAATAGAAAATGTCAAATATGACAACGCAGTTATTCAGAGGTCAGTTCGGATGAAAAAGTTTTCGGCAACGCGGTGCAGAAAACGTATGTTAGGTATCGCTTATGGCGCTCAATTTTTCAGAAATTTCGCTCATATTTAGCAGAAGTGAATATTTTTAAATATTACAAAATAAATCATTATTGCTTCTCTTAGTGGTATTTCAATAATATAGTCATACATGCATATATATGTATATTCATGTTTTATGTCCAAGAGTAGTTTTATAAAAGATAGGTAGGAAAAAAATTAAATATATATAATAATTCCACAATTATATTTTCAACATAATTTTTTCCATATTTCAAACATAATTTCATATTTATCTCATCTGAAATTAAATTGAAATTGAAACTGAAGTTTTTACTTCGGAAATTACATGATAAAAAACTTAAACAAAGAAATAAATAAAACTGGGCCGATCAGATTGTTTGAACTCAGTACATTTTGGTCATGCAAATTTTGCGAAAATTATTTCATAGTACCATATTTGCTATTTCTGAAGAAATCTTCTGTTGGTTTTGATCTCTTAATAGCTCTGTGACGCTTATAATACCTGTATGGCATGTTAAGTTCTTATTGGAAGTACCAACACTACAAAATCGCATTAGACCGGATTAGCTTATGTGGCTCTACCAGTGTGACAGCTAAAAAAGATGATTTTTCGGAATTTTTTTTTTGAAAGAATATTCTCCACTGAATGTTTTACAGTATCAATGGTATATTTCTATATAAATAAGTTATTTTTATATATTTATTTCAAACGGAAATTTTGCAAAAATGTTAATTTTGCCTTCAGGGTACCTTAAATGGCGTTAAAGAAAATTGCATGAACTATAAACGATTTTGATAAAAAATAAAATTAAAATATAGCTTAAAAATCTGACGATATTTTCCAATTCAAATTTACAATTTTGAACCGCTCGAAATATCCGATGGTCACTTTATGTCTGAAATAATGCCAAATACGATAAAAAAAGTTATCGATTCGATTGGATGACTAGTTTTTGAGTTGGAATGCTAGCAAATTTCGA
Organism: Ceratitis rosa; assembly: GCA_037013455.1. Taxonomy (NCBI): domain Eukaryota; kingdom Metazoa; phylum Arthropoda; class Insecta; order Diptera; family Tephritidae; genus Ceratitis; species Ceratitis rosa. The sequence continues at coordinate 33,983,157 of JAWMAG010000006.1, read as the reverse complement.
AAACGATATTTCAAGAAAAATGCGTTTGAAAAAAAACTTACACTTAAACTTACAAGACTGATTTCAAGCTGTTATAGTTACGTAACTGGGGTCCAAGTATGTTTTTCTTAGCTATCGAAGAATGTCAAAAAAAAATTTAATTTCGGAAACTGGCACACTGGTTGAGTCCCTTTGAAAGAGGCTAACGCCAACAACCTCGTGATATCGATAAATAAATTTTGGGATTTCAGAACCATGAACACTATTTGTCGATAATCTGTTTCTTTGAATTTATAAAAAAGTTCAATTTATGACATTGAATGCCTACGTAAATATGGCACTTTATAATCGCTGAAGCGATTTTGTCTTGATATTTCTCCAACAAATGGATCATCCGAATGCCTGATGAATATTTATGAGGCGCATCTTGTTTTATGACGAAAAGTTTGACCTTTCCTACCGAGTGGCGAATACAGTTAGAAAAATTAATTGTAATATTAATTTTCTATAATTTTGGTAGTTGGTCTGTATAGCTATTAAACCCTCCTCATGATAGTACGCAATGCTAATTACTCTGCTAATGCCGTCAACAGATATGGCAATAAGCAATTCGTCCAAAAATCGTAATTGAAATTTCAAAATATTGGTTACAGCAGTTTTTTAGATAGTAAAAATTAAAAACAAAAAAAATGCTCATATGCAATTTTTATAAATTTTTATTTCAAATTTAGATTTTTTTTGATTCACAAGTAAGTTGCAATATCTTAATTTATTAATATTTTTGGGAATTTTTACTAATATAAGCTAATTACTTTTCATATCTTCTAAATCTTGCGTTTAATAATATAAATTTTTTTGAAAGTTAGTTTTTTTTGAAGGATTCTTTTTATTTAGTTTTTTTTTGATTCACAAGTAAATTTCAATATCTTAATTTACTAATATTTTTGGAAGTTTTTTACTAATATAAGCTAATTACTTTTCATATCTTCTAATCTTGTGTTTAATATTATATTTTTTTTTGAAAGTCAGTTTTTTTAGAAAGCTTCTTTCTTTTAGCTCATATTACTTCAATATTCAAACGTTTTTAACTAAGTGTGGCTTTTCTGTCAAAGTAAGTACTGGAGATGGTTCAGCTGCTGAAATTTGAACTCTTTCAAAAGCGGTATCCTTCGAACCTTCCAGTATATTTTATGCGAATACCTTTTGAGTTTTTTTTTCAAATTCCACAGTTTGTTTAATTAGAGTATAATAGAAAAAAATGCCGGCTCTTTTTGAAAACAGCATGTCTGGGTCGGTTAGTCCACATACTATATTCACATAAAAAAATAAATAAAGGGAAGAAGACAGCGGAGTGACTTAGTTACAACGCACTGCATCTCAAATTGTAGAAATATATACACATATGTATGTATGTACATATAACAAAAATATTGGTACTGTCCTTAAAGCAACAATACACAGCGGCTGCCCTCAACGAAACAAGTACATATGGTATATATGTGATTCATTCATAATTTCTTAAAACAAAGTTATTTAGCAAAATAAAATAATAAAATATAAAACGGAAAACCCATACGAAAAAGGCAGGCAGTTGAAAGAGTCAAAGCAAGAGCGAGCCATTTTACACACCAGTGTACATGTAAATCGCAATAATAGCGGCAAAAGATGCTCAAAAATATAAATACATAAAAAACTTACGCTCTGTTTGTATGTATGAGTATGTACAAAAAAAAAATTGAAAAAGAAGAAAAATAAATCCTCAACCGAAATATTTTTTAAAATGTGCGAGTACAAATTACGATTTTCGAGCAAAAGGTGAAATAAAAGAATAAATTAAAAATAAAAAGCGATGAACAAATTGGACGGAGAAAAGAGTGTAAGCAACGGTACATGAAATGGGAGAGATTGCCACCATTTATTTGTGTACGGTAGCGGACGGGCCCAAAAAGCATCATAATCACTAACCTAAAAATTCAGCCGAAAAACCGCTCATGTGTGCATATTACGTACACCAAAGACATGTAAAAATGTATGTAGCTATGCAGGTAAATGGCACAAGCATGCGTGTGATTGACTTTTTTCGTAATAAAATAACTTTTTTGTTTGTTTGGCTTGGTTACTTCATGCAGAGATGAAAGTGAAAACGAAACTGATGACCGAGAAGTGTGTTAAAAAAGTTCACAATAAAATTAAAATATAAGAAAGCATACATATGTACGTACTCGTACACATACTCGTGCACCGCGAATCAAGCACGAAATGAAGCACACGCATAGTTAAAGCAAATGCAATACACACACATACTCGTATATATATGTATGTAGGTACATACTTGCTCCCAACATATTTTTAAATGCAGACAAAAACGTGATAACTATTAAATACACATGTTAACAAAAGCCACTACATATTTACATGCGAGTATGTGCTTTTAGGCAATTGCGCCCAAAACTGATATTTCTTACCAACTTTTCACCCCCTTTCCCCCAAACGTCAATGGTCAAACAACCGGTCAGCGCAAGTGCCCTTCACCATTTTTTTTATTTTTTGTGTGCGTAACTTCGTCTGCATCAGTCAGATCCGATCAGTTTTGGCTCTGCATCAGCATATTGATATTTGTTTACCTTTTTCATTATTTATGATCGTTTATCGCTTATTTAAATTAATCATTGCACTAATGTTAATGGTGTTTAAATAAGCATATCGGAAAATAAATATTTGATAGCTATTGATCGTGCAGAAACCTCAATTGAACTTGTCGGTGGAATTAGAAAATTTTTGAGGTCGAATTTGGCGGCGTAATGCGTAATTCGAAAATATATTTTAGTTGAAAGTAATTCAGTAAAATTTATATGAGACAATTCTGAGTTTTCTCTCTGGAAATAACATGCTCTTGCAGTTCTCCAGAAATATTTTTATTAATAAACCTTTTGGCAAATTTTTAAAATTTTGTTGTTAGATACGCACTCGTACTTTTCCAGCAGAAAAATTATCCATCCAGAAAGTTTCTGAGCGGTTAACAGAATTTTTTTTCTTAAAAATTCAAATATCACGAAAAATATAAAAACTGTAAAATATAGCAAGCTTAAAGCGCGAAAAGTTAAAGTTTTAAAGTGAACCAAATAATTAATAAAATTCAAGATGACTGATTATTCGAACGGCCGATAAATTTTTGTTATTTACAACTGTGTACAACTTTGCTTCCGCCGTTTTTTCCAAAATTAAAAGCTTTATTGCGAAAAAGTGCTTACAGATATTATTCAAAGTATTGTCCTTCGCTAGCGGCAACTTTCTTCCATCTTTCCGGCAATTTTCGGATCCCGGCTCGAAAAAAGGAGTCCACTTTTGACGCTATCCATGAAGCAATCCATTTTTCCAATTCTTCGAAGGATTGAAAATGTTGATCTGACAGGCCGTGTGCCATCGAACGGAATAGGTGGAAGTCAGAAGGAGCGACATCTGGGGAATACGGCGGGTGGGGCAAGACTTCCCATTTCACCGTTTCCAGGTACTTTTTGACCACTTTTGCGACGTGAGGCCGAGCATTGTCGTGTTGGAGGATGACTTTGTCATGTCGCTCTTGATATTGTGGCCGCTTTTCTTTTAGCGCGCGACTAAGACGCATCAGTTGAGTTCGATAGCGATCTCCTGTGATGGTTTCACCCGGTTTTAAGAGCTCGTAGTAAATCACACCGAGCTGATCCCACCAAATGCAAATCATAACCTTGGCGCCGTGAATATTCGGTTTTGCCTTCGACGAAGAAGCATGCCCGGGCTTTCCTCATGATTTTCTGCGTTTAGGATTATCGTATCGAACCCACTTTCCATCACCGGTTACGATTCGATGTAAAAACCCCTTACGTCTTTGAAGCAGTTGCTCACATAAACATAGACGGCGTTCGATGTCCCTCGGTTTGTACTCGTACGGCAGCCAGTTTCCTTCTTTTTGAATCATGCCCAGGGCCTTGAGACGTTTTGAAATGGCTTGCTGACTCACTCCCAACGATTCGGCAAGCTGTTCTTGGGTTTGACACGAATCTTCATCAAGCAATGCTTCCAGTTCTTCATCTGTTTTTTCTCTTCCACCACCATGTTTGTCTTCGACATCGAAATCACCATTTTTAAAACGTTGAAACCACTCCCGACACGTTCTTTCACTCAGACCAGCATCACCGTAAGTTTCTGAGAGCGTTCGATGCGCTTCAGTTGCATTTTTTTTCGAATTGTAACAGAAAAGTAAAATTTCCCGCAAATGGCGAGAATTGGGCACATAAACGGACATTTTCGAGCGTGAATAATACGAAAACAAGAACAACTGTCACTGAAACGGCAATTCGTTAGGAACTGTCCACACTCACTTTAAAGGCATTATCATCTATGTATTTCAACCAGCCTCAGCCGGTACAGCCACCTATCGTAAAACGGCGGAAGCAAAGTTGTACACCTGATATTTATTTTGATATTCATGTCAGCGGCACACTCGGAGGGGTGAACATTCCCTGCCGTGGAGCTACCGCAATTAGAAAAATTAATTTAACTTAGTCTCAGTGGTTTTATGGATTTTCTGCGGCACATTAAATTCGTTGTTCGCTCTCTCTGTAACTCTGTAATTCTATTGTAATTCGCACTTCAAACATAAAACGAACGCCATACTGCATACATCGATAGTAACCAGAAGTTCTGACAGCTTGGTTAAGAGGTTCTTACGCATCCATCCGTATCTCACATCAAGTGATTACCATCTGTTCCTGTCTATGGTTAATGATTTGGCTCACCAAATTGGCTACTGTATGCCCTCAATAGCTTCACGAATTTCATCTTTGAGGTCTTGAATCGACGTTGGCCTGCTGGCGTAAACGTTTTAATTTACGTGGCCCCAAAGGAACAAGTCGCCGGATGTTCTGAGAGATAACAGGGTCAGGAAACTTTTCACTGAAAAGATCGATTGGCTTCGTTGCTTGTGTGGCACGTAGTGCTGTGTTGTTGAAAGTCAAAGTTGTCCAGATCAATATCATCTAATTCCGGCCATAACAAATCATAAATCATCTCTCGATAGCACAATCCATTTACCGTAATTGTTGCACCAGCCTCGTCTCGAAAGAAAGTAAGATCCAATGACGTAGCGATCGAAGTGGAAATTTGTCTCATCAGTTAAGATGATTTTTCGTTGAAATTCCGGATAATTTTCATGCATTTCAAGAATCCAAACAGCAAAGGCACGACGTTGTTGATGATCGGCCGGCTTGAGTTCTTGTGTTAACTGGTATTTTATAAGCTTTAAGGCCCAAGTTTTTATGCAAAATACGGTATAATGACTTTCATGGAATGTCCAATTCCAAAGAATGACGAGGAACATCACTACCATTTCCACCTTTATCACCAATTTCTGTATTGCCGCCTGACAAGGTGCTTCACGACGACCGAAAAATGTAGCATATCACCATTTTTTTTTGTGCATTTGTATTTGTATTAAATTTTCCAAGCGAAGGGAAACTATGTAATATGCTGTACTTGAAGAATATAAATTTCTATACTTGCAAATATGTAGATTCCAAAATCCAAAACAGTAAATGTAGCCTGGAGACCTAGGAAGGTAATTTTGTGAGTCCGCGCTTGTTTGTTTCTACAATAATAAATAATTTATCACACATATTTATCACAATTATTCATTTGATTACTTATGTATGAATGAATTAGCTTTTTTCTACACTGCGCGAGTTCATTTAATAAACAATATTCTATTAAAAAAAAAGTTATCAATAGAAATGCTTCAAAGTCTAAGACAAAAAGTAGCCCTTGCGCATATTACATTGCCAGCTAAATATCTAGTGAATGACAACTAAAATTTATTCAACAATTATGTGATTAAATCACTTACTATTTTGTGTTTTTACTTACTCTCAGTATTATAATTTTTTCCCCCCCGTCTCCTTTTTGTGCCTGTTTGCCTAAAATGTTATGAAAGTTAAGAAAATATCAAAAGTCACTAAAGAATTTCAAAACACCAGCTCAGCTGCGATTATACAGCGGTTTGTATTAGATATTAGTGGCAGAAATTGCAAAAGTATATAATATGTAATAATTCCATTAACAACAAACTATACATTTGCCATTGATTCGCTCGAACGTGAGCTTCAAACACCAAAGTTGTTGTGACTAACTGTTGTGATGATTGCAACATCTCTTTATTTGCACTTTATTTTGCAGTTCATCTTCAGCATAGAATTATGATCTAAGATGTTTGAGCTGCATTCAAACGTTGAAAAAAAAAAACATATTCGAATGAAGTGCGAATTAGTTGGTCTCAATAAATAATTATAATAATGCTAATAAATTGATATGACAAAGATATGCATACACAAATTTGTTGACTAGGCAAATATTTAAAACATTAGATGGAAAAATTTAGATCATGTAAACAAATGTAGATTCCTTTGTGGTATTTGGTACCAAGGTTTTGGAATAATTTTATGGTTTTTCTGGCGAGAAAATCTGAAAAAAAATATGGTCCACGTCTAACCGGACTTGCTGATCAATACGCCTACAAAATAAAACCTTAACACCATCATCATGGCTTATATGCTGCTCACGGAACCCTCATGAGGCCAACCTTAGCCGTTCACCTCGTCAATTATGCCATTCTGGCCTAACTCTCGTTAATTGTTATACTTTGGCTGTTTTGTCACTCATTCATTCAAAGCTAGTATCACACAAGTTTTGATTTAATAATAGATTAACCGGCGTTAATAAATCCATTGCCATTTTTTCCAAATCGACTATCTCAGTTTCATACCTCGGATAGGAAAATAAGATGTGCTGCAATGCCTCAACATGATGCGCATATTCCTGTTGTTGTGGTGACTGTTGTGAATGTTGCGTGAGTGACAGACCTTGGCCGGATAAATCCGGGTCGTTTCGGTATAAAGAGCCGACTGTCGCGGGAACTATTGAATTTTAGTCTACGACAGGCATGCCATACCGCGCTAAAATTCTTGAACTCCTAACACGCAGGAGGGAAATTCCTCTCTATCCACGCTTGCTCACTTCCAATAAGCCTGAGGGTTTACCTTGTCGCCGTTGCCGTTTCAATTCGTGTTTGCCTTCATGCTTCCACTTTTTATTCGTTAGTCGCCTGCCCATATTCTTAGATTTTTTGTATACTCTTTTGAGTTGTGTGAGTTGGGATGATGCCTGTTATGATCCTGACCTCCTCGTGTGATACCGTGCGAAATATGAAAACGACCCTGATGGCACTGAGTTGAATTACCAACTCGTTTTATTAGCAAACGCCTTATAGTGCTAAGCTGGTTGCCATATAGGGTCCGCATACATCAATATAGATGGGCTCAACCATCATGATATTGATGATAGCAGTTGATCAGACAGGTAGCTGAATGCAATCTTCGCTAAGTAGGTCGGTGTTTCTTTACGTTCCAGGGTGCTTAGGTTGAATGGGGTTTGGACATTAAACATACATACGCTATATTCTTCTGTGCCCCACACCACGGTCTTTTAAATTTTCTGTTCATTGCTCAGACGCGCCCAAGGTAGCTCAAGCGACAGGGTTACGCTGGGCATACAGGGAATTTTAAGCCTCCTACGAATGCGTGATGCGCTTTTAGTTTTTAAAGACTACTGATCAGTCGGTTACAACAAACATTTTACAGCTGCCAAGCATAAAGATGTCAAAAGCGAAAAATAATCTTTGGAATCGTAGACATAGTGACTTAAGAGTCTCCGGTGTGAGACAATTTCAATAAAATTCTATTTCGGAGATATTTAAAACTTTTTGTCTTTTATTCCACAAGGCCCAAAGAATTATTAAAGTCAATAAAAATAACGATTTTGTTTAAATATAGATAGTGGTGTTACCACTGAATTTTTTTAGCAAAAAGAAATAAAAATCAAAGTGAGTGTGAAATCAAACCCTAACCGATCGTAATCAGTTCCACGATTGTCTCGGCCCGGTTTCCCACGTGCTTCTGATGGCATAAAATAAGACTACGGTATTCCACCATTATTCTTAAGGTGTCGTCAGACGAAGCTATTGATTAAATTCAAATTGCTATTGAAAATTTAATTTCGAATATTAAATTGGAGTTAAATAAGCTCAGTCACACACTGTAATTTTTATTTCTGCTATTATATAAAATTAGATTGCTCGAAATCACACTTCAGGTTGGTCACACTTCGAAATTGGAACTTTTTGGCCAGCAAAACACTAGAAATTTGCTACGTCTAACGTCAACTTTACTTTATTATTAAATCAGTATCTATTAAGTCTTTCCAATAAATGATCAAGCAATATTGCGATTAGGCATTACTTTAATTATTTAATAAAATTAATTACTCATAAAGTAATTTTTCATAGATTTCATATTATTAATTTCATTTTATCAGTACAACGGATTATTTTTAATTTCGACTTGATGGCATCGCTGTCTGAATAGGCGGACTGTTCAATTAAATTTGTTGATTAATCACATTCTTTATTAATCAGAACTAAATAATTTAAACAAAAAAATTTCAAAACATTTTGGTTATGTTCTTTTCTTGCTGGAACAATTATCAAAATTTTAATAGATTTATTTTCAAAATAATTTTATTAAATATTGTACTATTATAAATTCCAAATTACTTCCGAGTTTGCAGCCAATTACTACCTTATGGAGTTGGTAACGAAGTTGTTAATTCGCATTTTGCTTCATTCCTTCCGCTCGATGCTGCAATTATTTGCTCTACACACACGCACAAACATATGTGCTTACATACATATACATACATATATACATGCTACACCTTCTGACCACTTTAATTATAACAAATTTTCACAATCTCTTCTCCTCCGTTGCATGAATTATTTATGACAATTGTTGCCTATTTGTATGTGGTTAATATATTTATGTTTAATGTCGACAATGACAACATGAAATAACCCTGAGATGTGTTGTTATAATTTGGGGGAAATTCATAGATGCGTACAGAAAGATAAATAATGTCGTATAAAAATCACTGAGGTGCCAAAAATCCAACAAAAAATATCTGTGAGGAGAACTAATACAGTTTTACATATGTACCATATATATTATATATTTGCACATGCATACACATATAAAATCACGCAAATCACATCCAGTCAATGCCAGTGTAGCAGCTGAACAGCGCGCAGCAAACTTTCAAGCTGCCGGCGCTGAGCAATGTGTGATGAGCAGCATGGACAGCAATGAAAAATCAACACCTCATTGCCCATACATACGTGTATGTATATGGTATATGCCTTACTAGCTCACTAGTGCACTAATGGCTTGACAAACAACGGTGTGTTGGGTCGGGTGAATGTGGAGAATGTGTCAGGTGTTGAAGGTTTTTGCAGAAAATGCTACAAGCAAGTAATTTGTTTTTGTTTTGTTGTTGTTGCTATTTATTGTTGCTGATGATTTGGTGATTTACTAATTTATGTAAATCGTAAGATTTGCTTTTGTTTTTGTTGGATGATACTTAAATTTGATTCTCTTTCATTTTGCATATTTTTGTTTTTTTTTTTGTATTTTTTCAAGTCTCTGTGGTGTTGTCAAGAATATGCGTGCTCATGGTGGTTGCGTATATAGAATTGACTACAAAGTTCCTTGATTCTATATATGTATGTATGTATGTATTTATATTTATAGCTTATGGGTTTTTGATTAAGACATATTCAAAAGTGCTTGATTACTTTGTTAAAATCAAAAGCTGAAGTTAATAATGCAACACCTTGGTTTTGTGATTGCTACATTGGTATTGAAATTCTTTTAGTAAAAGAATGTTTAATGTGAAGTGAATGGTGGCAATGAATTTAAAAAACTTTTTTCTTTTTTCTGTAACTTATGCCAAACGATGTTGGTCATGGATTATTCGTGAAAGAAAGTGAAGATATTTAGTTATTTTTGTGATAGCAATTGCTGGTGTAGAATGCAGAGAGGTAAGGGTTGAGGATAAGTCTTCAAAAAAAATAAAAAATTCAATGCCAATGCAGTGAGTTATGAATAGAGCGAGCAGTGATAAAAATTTAGAACCGTCTAATATTTATTAAACTTATATGTATCTATGTATGTATATTTCCTTTACTCCTATAATAGCTTCACAAACAATCTGCACATGGGGGCAAAAATTAATTTGTTAAATATTTGGTCTGATGCCGATTTTGCCTAAAGAAATGAATATATATAAGTATAGGTGTGTCCCAGAAATAACCGAACTTTTTGGATATAAAATAGTAAAATACACATTATATTATCTTTGAAAGTTATTATTTATTCAAAATAGGTTCCATTTGACTCAACACAACGTTTGGAACGATCAACCAGCGCATGCATAGATTTTTTTATGTCATTTGTAGAAATGTTCTTCAGTACCTCGGTTACGGCTGCTTCATTTTTTTAATTTTTTTTTAATTTTTTAAACTTTAATTTCAATTTTTTTTCAAGTTTGTTTGCTCTTTGTTCCATTTTTTTTTTTGGAACCATTAGCACACTTTTGGTTTTATTGAAATGGCTGTCACTTTTACATCTGTCATCCGACTGACATGAAGTCAGGTGCGTTTGAAAGAAGATGAATGTATCTTTTTAATGTTGAAAATTTTCAATAGATGTCGCTGTATGTTGTATGATTTAAATATGCAGTTAGGTTATTTTTGGGACACACCGTGTATGTTTTCATCGTTATATTAATTTATGCAAATTAAAAGTGTGTGTTCAAGAATGAGAGTTCTTGTTGACATACATTTTCTCAATCTCTTTTCTCTTCTTCTTCTTAACAGGCGTAGGCATCGTTTACGCAAGTATAGCCGAGTTAGCAACAATACGCCATTCATTTCTTTATTTTTTGATGTTTGTCGCTAGGCTCTTTTCCACTTGATCTTTCCAACGGAGTGATAGTATTCCTCTTACTCTGCTTCTACAGACGGATGCTGCATCGAATATTTTCAAAGCTGGAATGTTCTTATCCCTTTGGATCAAAAGGACTAACCACCGCAGTCGCTGTCTCTCGATTCCCTGAATTGCTATGTCAAAGTCGCCGTAGAGCTTATCGTTCCATCAGCTGCGGGTAGAGAACCATAAATCTTACACCTTTCTGTCAAATACACCCAATCATCATCAAATTTTGTCATCGTTCACGCTTCTGCATCATATAGTAGGAGGGAATGACATTGTTGGTGGTAATACTGGTTCTAAGATAGACGAAATTAGTTACGACTTCAAAGTTATGACTGTCAACAGTAACGTGCAAGCCGAGTCGCGAATTCAATGACAGGAGATATTTCGTCTTGCTCTCTTTCACTACCAAATAAATACGCTGCGCTTCCTTATTCAAGCGGAGGAGGAAGAAGCAAAACTCACGGCACAGTTGTTGAATGTCAATGTAATCGGCGTACGCCAGCAGCTGTACACTCTTATAGAAGATAGTACCTTCTCTATTCCTCAAAGTAATTTTTGGGGAATGTTGCGGGAATGACAGTCCTTGGCCGGATAAAAAATCCGGGCCGTTCCGGTATAAAGACCCGACTGTCGCGGGAACTATGCCTTACCGCGGGTAAATTCTTGAACCCCTAACCCGCAGGGTTGTGTCTGAACTGCTCGTACGGCTCGTTAAGGTCCTACCTGGTCATAACTGATCTTTTAGTGTTTCTTAATGTCAGTTTGCAAAGCCGTATAAGTTTTGCGGGCATACCAAATTCAGACAAAGCGGCGTAGAGGTAGCTACTTTTCGTGCTGTCGAAGGCTGATTTAAAATCGGTGAAGAGGAAGTGTGTGTCGATCCTGTTATTACGAGTCTTTTCCAAGATCTATCGTATGTTGAATATCTGATCAATGGTGGATTTACTCGTTATAAAGACACAGCGATAAGATCCCATCAGTTTGTTGACGGTGAGGTTTAGTTTTTAATACTATATGCTCGATGGAACCTTATATGCGATATCTGGGTGGCTTATCCTACTGTAACAGGGGTTGACCGTGAGGTCTCCTTTAATGGATTGGACTTAGGTTCCAATCTGGGGCATGCTTTTAAGGAGCTGATGCATGCATCCTAACAGTTCTTCCCCACTGTAATAGCTCAGCCGCCAATCCATTAGTTCCCGCCGCTTTGTTGTTTTTTAAGCGGGCAATTGCTATTCAAACTTCTTCATATTCGGGTAATAAAACATCTGTTCCATTGCCGCTATCGTTTCGGGTTTCGGGTTCGCCATCTTCTGGTGTTCCATTTTAACTGCCATTCAGCAGGCTGGAGAAGTGTTTACCTCATACACATTACTTTCTCCACTTTTTATTTCAAAACTGTGCTTTTTATCTATTATCTATTTTAAGGTGGTTAAAGAAACTAGATATAAACCAAATAATCATTACATAAAAGAATTAGACTTAATTAGTTTATCTTATCGGCCCACGAGTTGTAATTAAAACCAGTTTACTCAAGACACTTTGTTAATTGCAATTACATAATTCCCTTTAATTATCCAATAGTTGAGAGAATGTCATATGCTGGCAATTATTGAATAATAGCAATGATTATTTATGGGCTTACTAATAAAAGCACAACAATATTTTTAAATTTATTTATAGTCACTTATATTATATATACACACACACTTAATGGCATTAGCAGCAACTACTAAACTATTCAATAAATGTATTTTTATAAAAAACAATAATAATTACATAAACAAACTACTTTCGAACTCGTCGGCAACGGCAAATTCCTTCAAGCAAAGTTTGTGTCTTAAGTCTTTTATACTCAGCCGACGCGATGCGTGAGTGTACAATAAATAAATGCAGAATGTGTAGAAACAGAAAAATTCTCAATAAAGCATAAACAGTATGCATAATTATAAATAATTAAAGGCATGCATTAATTCAAGCCGTTAATATGATTGACAAATATTATGTACTAGTCACTGCCCGGGCAATTGGCGAGTAATCGCTCGCGTTGACAAGGGTGACAGTTGCACTTCTACTCGCTGAAAATGAAAATAACTGCCTTAAAGGGGGAAAAAATTAATAAATGCTTAATGACAAGCCAAATGTAATTGTGAAATATGCGGTTAAATATAGCTGGAGATTATGTAAATAGTTATATTATGGTTTCTGTGTTTGTTGGAGAAATTAATTTCCAGTTTGTTTTTATGGTTAGGCGAGGTCCTACACCATTGTTAGATAAATAAAAATAGAATTTAGTATGCTACTAATTATACAATTATTTGAAAAAAAAAAAATCACTTAACGCAAGACTTGACCTAGTGTACTACACTGTATTATTTGCATATAGAAAACAGTATTGTTAATCGAGTTCACGAAAGATTTTAAGTATCAAATTTTGTTGAAAAAACACATTTCCAATTAAACTTGCTTGAATTGAAATGCATTTTTTTAATACAAAATATTTCATTGGCATCCAAATTAGACTCTGCATGCGTACCTCTGCGCTTCTACTGCGAGTAATTTGGTTATCATTAAATATTGAACGGTGAATTGATAAAAGTCAAGGAGTACACAAGACCAAGATCAATGTCTTTCTTATTTCTTGTGCGTTGTCTACATGTCTTTGGGCTTATTACGCTGCAACTTTGATAGCATTCAAGGTCAACTAGTTCATAAGTAGTTGCCGGAGTTATAAACACGCGATTACATACATACACGTAAGTATAATTTACCGCCGAAACTGAGAGTGCTGCAGCATCTAAAATTCAAAATCAAAGCCAACAGCAAATCAATTAACAAAACATGTATATATGTACATACACGCATGTGTGTACGCATAATATTTTGCAGCAGTTTATTCACCTGTAACGACTAATTTTCATAAACTACAAAGCAAGAAGTAAAACTGAAAAAATATTTATGTTTTCCTATGCATAATTTCAATTCGTTGCTATTTCCGTCGACTATATAAATATGTGTAGTGTGTATTATATATATAGATTTGAAAAAAAGGAGAAAAATATATAAATATATTTCATGCTATTAAATTGTTTATAAACAAATTGAAAAAATACATGTATATGCGGTGCAACATCAAAGTCAGCATATACATACATACATATGTATATACGCAAATATTTATTAAAAAATGTTATGTGGTAAAGAAAACTCATTCAAGCAGCACGAAGAAAAAAGTTTCAAAAATTAAGCCAAAGTGGCAACAGAAATCAGCTACAAACATTCATTTCCTATAACGGTTAACCTTCAAAAATTTTAATAACAATAAAAATATGTATATATATATTTAATAACAACTGAATTAAAACAACAAATTTGTTTCTTTATAACAACAACAGCAAAAACTATTGTCATTGCCTTCTTCATCTGCCCGATCACCATTACCTTCAAATCGCAGAGGAGAATTAGTTAAAGTTGATCAGTATTCAGTGTAGACATATGAAAGTCTTCATAGCACGCAGCATATTATCATTTACGTACGTACGTACGTAAACTTACATATTAATGAAGCTGACTGTTGGGTGTATATAAGTATGTAAAAATATTATGTAGGCATGAAAGAAACCACATGGGCATTAAAAATGTCATTTGATTTCAGAATATTTAAGAACCACAAACGCACGTGTTGTTAAAACCCGCAAAAAAAACACAAAAAAATACAATTTTTAGGCCAGCAAATTTGCATATTACAGACGCACGTTGGTAGAGAACTTTTGGCTCATTCCAGTAACCAGAATAAAATTAGTAAAAGATGCTGTAAATTCATTACATCTGAGTGGTTGCTAAAAATGTTAAAATTTGGGCTTTATTGCTATATATAGTTTTTTTTTTATAAAAACCTGAAAAAATTTACATATTCTAATAACATTAGATTTTTCAAATCACTACCATGATTTTTAATTTTTTACGTGCTCAATAAAACGCACTCCAATGAAATGCTTAAAAAATGTCACAAAATTTTAGAAATTAATTCAAAAACATGTTTTAGACAAGTTTAATTAATTTAAATTTTAAATTAAAATAATAAAAATTATAAAGGTGGATAGCACTATGCATTATGTTTGAATGAAAGGTCTTCTAAATACTAGTTTGATTTATAAAATTTATCTATTTTTTGTTTTCCAATATAATAATGTGATATAAAACCAAGTTTTGAGTTTAAATTATCATAAGAAAGTTTTATATATTAATGATAGAATTCTAATTTTGCCAGCGGAATATATGAACATTAATTATTTAAAAAGTATTTGAAGAAATTCAATTGAATTTTATACGTTATAAATAGAAATAATCATTATTTTATAGTTTTTTATAGTTTCAAAAAGGTAAATTTAATGCTTGCAATGAATACCATCCCAATACACATTCCTAAAGGTAACGTTCAGTCATTGAAGAGAGTTTTCTTCTAGACATTAGTAACACTAATTTATTAATAATTAAGTAATTCAGCTAATAAAACAACATTAAAAATACTTGTACAAACACACTACCTCCACAGTCGCTGGATATATAAGAAAACATATGCATGCATACATACAAAGGGTTATTAATTTTGTGGTTTCGAAAAAAACGTAAAGAATGCATTTAAAAAATGAGTAAAGTAATTTTTTTAAATAATTTCCTTTTAAACAATTTTTTTCCTTTTTATTTATAAAGTTTGGACCTTGGCATTATACACTACATCATTTAAATGACTGCTTCGCAAATTTTTTAAAACTCCGATCCGTTTAAGGCAAATTTCAAACACTTTTTGGCACATACTGGACAGTATATCAGCCATAACTTGACGTATGTTGGTTTTCAAGTACTCAAGAGTTAAAGATTTATCACAAAAAAAAAGTCCAACGGTGTCAAATCGCTTCATCTCGGTGAACAATTGATAACGCTAAGGCGAGAGTTTAAGCGGCTGGGATATTTCCCTCGCAACAAAGCCATATTTCGCTGGTATTCTACAGTATGTGATATTATCTTGTTGAAACCACATATTGCCCAACCTGTGTTTTTCAATTGTAGGCCAAAAAAAGTAGCTCCGAAATGACAGGGACAGTCTCGCCGTTGTCGTTTTCAAAGAAGCAAGGTCTATTCCCACCTCTGGATCAAAGGGCGCATCAGACAGTTAATGTTTTTTTTTTTTTGAAGATGCTCGGAGCAACAAATGCGACAATTTTGCTTATTTTTGTATACCACAGTTGAGGATTGTGCCTCGTCACTGAAGAAATTTTGTTCGAAAAATCGCCGATCACTGCTTGGGAATGGTTCGCTGGCTTCGGCTGCTGTGTGAGCTGGACTTCATATGGATGTGAATGTAAGTTCACGTGCAAAATACACCTTAATGTGCCATAAGAAAGTCCCAACTTTTGAGAACGTCGAAAAATAGACACATTTGGATCTTCGGCTACACTTTCATTTACAGTAGGTATACTCGTAAATGATAAAAAAAACAGAAAATAAAAAATTTCCCTACAAAGCTAGAAAATTAAAATGTTTTATGTTTAATATAAATAAATGATTACAGATATGAATTAGTTTAAGCCATTGGTATGATTGACAAATACTATATATTAATCATTGCCTGGGCAATTGGCGAATACTCGCTGGCGTTGGGAAGGGTGTCAGTTGAATTTGTACTCGCTGTAAAATGAAAATAACTGATTTAAAAGGTGACGAGTAAAAAAATTTCAATTTAAATATAAATGATGAGTTTGTGCTAACAAAAATAATTAATTTCATTGATTTAAAAGTATGCGCTTTAGTTTACACATACACATACACTTTTATTCTGCTAAAGAATAAACTAAAGCCCTCATCACGCCATTTTCGATGATTTTCATTCACTGTTGCCATCGAATAAAATATGATCAAAAATATTTGTATGCAAAATGAGTGCGTAATTTTTTTTATAATACTTCTACTGACGATATTCATGAAATAAAAAAAAAGTTATTCAATTATAAAAATATGTGATAATAATTTGACATTTTCTATCACACATAAACATATTGCGATTTGATTGAACAACTGGTTTTGCTGATGGCATGCATTTAATTTTTTTATTTTTCAAAGAATTTTGAATGTGTTTAATTAGCGAATTGCTTCAAGTCTGAAGAAATAGAAAAATTTTATAATCCCAGTAAGATGATAGTCGACTATATGATGTTAAAATTCCCTACACGCCTTCTCAGAAGCACTTGCTTGCGTTCAAATAATCTCAAATATGTAACGGCAATAAAAATCAAAGTGAATAGAATTTTTTTTGTGAAAAACAAAAGTGAATTGAAATTAAAGTGGCGTATTGGCGTATACAGTATACAGCGCCTACACAAACAAGGCAATACCTTCTAAACTTGAAGTATTTATAAAAGGGAAACGAGTATTCTGTTTTAAGAACAAAACGCACGATGACGCTGACAGTATAGTTATTGTATTGAATATTTAAGTATGGAAAAAGGATCAGTAAAGAACGAAACATATAGATACATATACACATACATACGTGTACATAAGAATAGTGAAGTAAACGTGCAGCGAATTGATTTGGCCGCCGAAATCGTGTTGATGTACATAAATTAAAAGAAAAAAAACGAAAAACTAAGTAAAATTCAAAATTTTACGGAAGTGCGCGCACGTTCTTATACATCAACAAATACATACATGTAGGTATATAGTAAAATACACACTTCAAAAAGCGAGCGTACATTTATGGTATTTTGCACTTTGGAATTCCATTTTAAGACGCGTGAGCATAGACAAAATGTAAATGTATTTGTAGCTTTTTTTTTTTGTTAGTTGTTAAGGTGCCGAAACTGACGTCGATCACTTATTTTTCACTTTTGAATTATTGCGTACTTTTGCATTATTTTGTGAGCGCAAATTTTTATATGCTACAGCGCTTTTGCTTTATGTTTTTATTTTATTTTATTTTATTTTATTTTATAATGTTATTTTATTATTTATTTGTTTGTTCTTTTTTGTAATTGTTTGCTCATTAATGATTCAGGTTAAAAAAGAGTGCAATATAAATGCAATGGATGGTCTAATGGTGTCTTGAACTTTAACAAAAAAAATTAAATATTTATTTCTTTAATTATGTGTGTGATGCTTAAAAAATATGTTGAATAGAAAAATACGTACAATTAAAAAAAAAGTTAACGATATGAGTAATGGTTTTTACTAATAACTATTTTACTTTCCCTCATATGCTATAAAGTTGCTAGTTATATACATATGCATATATTTAGGTAAATTTTGGGTTTTTTCGTAGGTGTACATGCTGCCACTATTTTTTTTTAATAACATTGAAGCTACGTAAAACTTTTTTTATTGCTTTTTTTTATTTTGTTGCTTAGTTATTGCCCATAAAATATAGTAGTTAAAACTAAAATTATAGCTATAATTAATAAACTACTATGAACAAAAGAGTAAGCAAGCGCTGAAAATTAAAGTGTTAAAGCTTTTTAATAACTGTAATTAGTTCCAGCTGTAATTATAAATGGCACTTGCAGCTACTCATTAAAGAATTTGCATATGATTTATTAGTATACCAAAGCTGGCTGACATTTCTGGCAGTCGGTAGGCTTGTTTATGTTGATATATGGTAATGTATGTATGTATGTTGCTTTTAGTTTAGGCACATCTTCATAGTTATTTATTTAATTAGTTGCATATATTGTACTTATATTATCCTTGGTTGTTTGGATTATCACTCAAATTTGTATTTTACATAAAATTGGAAAAAGTACTTTTGTTTTAAATCTTATAAATATTTTTAATATTTTTCATTAAATAAAATTAAATTAAGAACAAACGATTATTTTTTAATTAAGCTCTATAAGAAATTGCATCCAAACGAATCACGTGAATTAATTCATTGATTAATTTATATTATAAAAATCTTACGTTCGCTTGTAAAGATCCCAAAAATTATAGATCGATTGACTTGAAATGTTTGTCAGATTGTTTTCATGGTTCCTGGAATGGGTTTTACGAACTTTTTTCGGGAAGTGGAACAGAAATTATTGGAAAAAGTTTATTTATAGCTCGATTTACTTGAAATTCACTACAAAAATGGCTTTTTGCTTAGGTTAACAGGAAGACTACTCTTTTTTCTCTTTTTGCGAAAAAATCGTATTTATATTTCTTGGACCGTGCTATTTGAAAAACTATACATATTCATGGTTCGTTTTAGTTAAATTATTGAATGATGTGCGCAAAGGTAATACTTTTTTCGATTTGCAAGAAAAATAAAAATAATACTTTTCTGTATGATTTGACATACATGCATAGATCGTTTGTAGGCATGTTCTGTTCGGGTTACAAGCAATTCTTATACGTTCAACTTGAGTGTGAATAATCATAGATCCGAATAGATCGTGCGTTTGGCTTACTTCGAGGCTTTCGTATTGGCATTTTAGTGAAAGACTTTGTTCAGCAAAGAAGTGACCCACACATATAAATAATTAATAATAATAATAAGAATAATTGGCGCTTTTCGGAAGAGCTTAGTCTCCAATTTGTAATTTTGCGTCTTGATGTTTTTCCAACAAATGGAGGGACCCACAGTTTATACTAAGCCGCCTTCGATTGGCTGATGTTTTTTATGATAATCTTTGATTTAATAATATAAAATATAAGCTATATTTGGCCTGGCTGATGCTTAATTAAAGTTTTGATCCGCCTTTGCAATACCAACTATAATAAAAGTTGAACAAAATATGAGAAAGACAGAACAGCATGTGGCCGTGTCCGTTCGAAAAAATATATATTAAGATATTTGATACTTCTGATTTTTTTTAAAAAGTATAAAAATTTGAAATTCTTTTTTTATGCTAAAATTATTTTTTTTTTTAACTTTATTTATATGTACATAAAAAAATTATTTCGTTTTGAAAAAAGCTAAAAATAAACTAAGATACCCTCAAATGTTATACAGGGTGTCCTAAATTTAACGTAAGATTTAAATTTGCCGCCATTTATGCAGTAAAGAGTTGACAACCCTGAAAGAAAGCATAACGACAGCTAAATGTTTAGGCTTAGTAAAATATTGAGAGTTATACGATAGAACAATGTGCCTCCATTATTGAGCAATATTTCAAAAATAATGGAAGCTTGACGTCCGCTGCTCGAAATTTTTAAACAAAGTATGGTCGGAATAGTGTTTTAACTTCGTCAACTGTGAAGAGGTTAATTGAAAAATTCCGGGATAGAGGATACGCTGGAGACGCCAAATACACTGGTCGTCCAAAAACAAGTCGTTCAAATTACAATATCGAACCAGTGTATGTGAGTGATCATTCTACAGGATCTCTCAATAGCGATCTTTACTGAGTAGGTTTGTGTCTCCCTTCTTAAACAATTCAATTAACTCAACAACTGAAGCCTCCACAGCGTGTCACTGTGTACTGTGGTCTTTGGCCTGGAGGCATAATTGGACCAAAATTTCTTGAAATTGAGGCTGACCAAGCGGTGACTGTTACTAGTGCTCGATAACGTGTGATGATAATCCAGTTCTTTTTGCTGGAAATTATTTGATAATAATTTAATTATAATATAATTAAATGATTACTATTAAAAAAATATTACATAATGAAAGTGGGAGTGTAAAGCAAGTTTCAATATTTTACGGTTATTCACAACAAATCTGAATTGCATAATTCATAAAAATATACATTAAATTAATTATTAAATGCTTTTATTTAACAACACTTCACCTATAGAAATTTTTACCAGTATAAAAGCACTTGTGGTTTTACAAGTTTTTTGTTAAAAATTTGAATGGTTTACTGTTGCAGTTCATTGAGCTTGGGTGTGTGACTTTTGTTCCGATTTGTTTTTTTTAATTATTTAATTCAAAATTTATGCAAACGTATAAATAATCGTATATATATAAATTGTGCCATATTGTTTTTTAATGAATTTATTCAAAAGTTTTATGGTAAATATTTTTTTTTTGTTTCTAAACAAATAAATTATTAAATCAATATTTAAAACTTGTGAAAGCAATTATATGCAATAAGTAGAATGGTGTAAGCTTTTATGCGTTTATGTATGTACGAGTATGTACGTGCTTGTTTGCTACCGTGTTGTATTGTTGTAATTATTTAACAACACATAATTAATTTAATTTTTATGAAAGAATAATAAAATGAAGGCTCCTCGTAAAAAAACCATTAGCCGTTCGGAGGCGGCTTAGTATAAACTGTAGGTCCCTCTATTTGTTCGATCAAAACGCAAAACCACCAGTTGGAGGAGGAGCTCGGCCGAAAATCGCTTCAGTGGTTATAAAGCGCCAATTATATAAATGAAAGTATTGTATATGAATGAGCAAATATATTAATTTTTTGAAAATTAACAAACGTTTATTCTAAACAATTAGAAAATTTTGCGCGTGCGCCGATCAAAAACCAGATATGTTAAATACAACAAAAAAAGTGAAATAAAATACAACAAAGTCCACATTTTACCCCGCCAAAATGAAGAAAATAATAGCTAAGCCCAAGTTCTATTACGCAATGGTAGAACAGGAAGAGTTAGCAACAACGGTCTAAAAATCGTTTATTAAATGTATATATGTATATATGTATATATCTATATGTGTTTAGACGATAGAGGAATATAAGTATTTATAAGCTTGACTTATAAACTCAAAAGTTATAAATGCAAATTATTTAAATTTTTTTTTTTTTAATTTTTTTCTGTTAGAAATTGTACGAAACGTTCATATCGGCTGATTCACGGTAAGGGAGTGGCTTTCGTTGTACATCCTTATTGTTTGTCTAATTAATTTTGTGACATCTTTGCTTTTGGCAAATTATACGTAATTTTATGTCGAGACAAATGAAAACACTGTTCTTTTACCATAACTGTATATGTTTTGTTTTTTATTTTAGTCAGTTTTAAAATAGCCAAAAGGTAAAATTAGCTTTACTTTATCTACACAAGAATTGCGTTATTAATTTTTTTGATTACATATATAGAAGGGTTGACTTAATGTCGAATAATGTTCTTTCCCACTTGTTTTTAGCAGACCACTTTATACTACAGACTTAAAGCCAAAAGAAAAAATAAAATAAAATAAAAAAAATTAACTAAAAAGTAATAATGAATAATTAAATAAAATAATTATAATAGTAACAAGCAAATGAAAATCAAAAAAATCTAACTATGGTACCATTGAAATCCTCATTGATACGTATATGTTCAGTAGCCTCAAAAATAAAAAAAAGTATATCTGATTAGATATGTACTCGTATGTACGTGTATGTATATGTTCTCATTTATGTATTTTAACGATTTCTTCTACATTTCAATATGCAAATAAGCAAATTTTTTTGATGTGTTATTATATACATACATATATTTTTTTCTATTTTTTTTTTATGTTTTGTTATAGCACGTTCCCAGATTTAATTTGATGTACTCGTACATATACCTCACATAAATGTTTAATTTTTATTCTTATAACTATGATAAATTGATTCTTTTAGTTTTGCAAATTGTTTGCAAATTCGCAAAAAATTTCATAAAAACGTATAAAGTAGAAATGATAAAGAAAAATAAAAGAACTGAAAGATTTGCATTTGTCAAAATAAATTTAGAAAATAAACTGAGTGGTTCTAACACCATCTAATGACACCTGCTTTGTCAAACAAACGACCATATATGTTTTTCTTGTTGTAGCTATTATTCCCATTAATACGTATTATACACTAGCGGATACAGAGGGCTTTTTAGTTATGTTGCCGTAAGCCAGCAATAGCGCTCCGAATATACTCTTCCAAGGCGTCAATCGTTTGGTCTCATCTGCGTTGACAAGCGACTTCACATAACCACACAAAAAATAGCACAGCGGTGTTAAATCGCACGATCATGGAAGATCCGCCAGAGGGCAAAGGTCATGCATATCAACATCCGATAAGAAAAAAATCATTAATGAGGGCTCTATATCGTTCCCCATTGATTGTAACATTATGACGTTGCATTCGTTTTGTGAAGAAATATGTACCCTGCCCATAGAGCACACCAAACAATGGCTTTTTGGGAATGTAATCGCGTTCTAAGGCAGTAGTCTGCTATAGTGGCTACAAAAAATGCATTTTTTTTTTCTTAAATCTATTCTAGAAACTATCCAAGAATATGTCTTCGAAATTTCAGTGGCCAATTAGACATATATTTGAAGCTAGAGCAGTTTTAGCGGCCGATAATCGAGCAGGTTCGAATGCTCGAGCAGAACTTTGAAGTGGGTTTTTTTTGAGTTTTCATATTTACAAATCTTAGAAAACGGTGCTGGTGATAGCAAAAAGAATATATGTTCGATCGTAAAAAATTAAAGTGATCCAGCTTCAGTATTCAATTACTTTCTATTTGAACTAAAAGAGTTGAAACTATTTTTTTTGCAACTAGAAGTGAATTTTTTTTTGTTTCAAAAAAGTGAACTCTTTTTGTAAATTTGAAAAAATTAGAATTTTTCCAACTTCTTCAGCATTTTTTAGTTCATATAGAAGACACACTCATATAAATTAAAAAAAATATTATTTCGGCTGTTTCAGATGCATCGCACCACCTACGTCAACGGCAGCGTCGAACGAGTTCAAACTGCCGCAGTTTCAAGAAACTCATCACAAAATTTGGAAAATTTCAATATTTTTTATACTAAGCATTGTTATTTGAAGCTTAAATATATTAAATTATTGTCTGAGAATTTCATTTACCACAAAAAATTCCCTCCTTTCGCTTTTTTTCGGGTTCTAAAGGAGACTACTGCCTTAACAATGGCTGCGGATTAATAATCAAAAGTGAGCTTTATTGAAAAAAAATTTTTTTTGTGCTCATATCCGAGAAAAGAGTCAAAATTTCTATGTTCTAAATGACCGAAAAAGCTCGAATTGCTCGATCACGTGTTCGAAAATGTTCAAGAAATAATTAACGAGCGAATGTGTATGTGAACCCTAACAAATATATAAAGCAACAATATTTAAATGAACACCTTTCTTCACCAGCACATATCTTATGCGAAATTTGTAAAACCAAACATTTGCGAAACAATGTTAGTATAAAATTTGTACGAAATTAATATACCATACATATTCTACTCAGGCATACCATTAAAAAATTTCGGCATTAATGAGGTGGTAACTAGACAAATTTAATTCGTTGAGAGTCTTATCATCTGAAACGTTTACTTTTTTCCCATAAAAATTCTAAAACTTGTTAAGCTTTATCACGGTCGCAAAACACCTTTGAAGTGCTATGAACTACACGCGCTTCAAACTAAGTAAGAACTACTTAATTGTATATTTTCAACTCATATTTTATGTTACCTACATGTGTTTATATATACACAAGAATGATGTACAATATTATACATTGCGTTCCAATTTTTATTGCTTTTTTGTGTTGTCATAATTTCGCACATAGCTTAGCATGAGTGTCGTATTATTTATCACTACTACATTTATTGAAATTATTGTTAATAAATATTAAAAATTACAAACACAATTTTGTTTCATATTGTACTAAAACTCTAAATATTCGGGTATCGAGTTGTACTATGAGCTCAAACTCGCTCATTGCTCAACTGCACTAATTGTGCTCGAAAATTTTCGAGTATTGCGCAATGAAAAAAATGTACTAGCACTCGTTATTCAAATACTCGAAAATGTTCGAACATCGGTTCGGTACACAGTAGTATTTGCTATCCTCAGGATATTCAAATTAGGTTGCCAAGTGTTTTCGGATTTATACAATTTGATTGATATCTTCAAATATGATGGGGTTGCATTTAAGAATAATATTGCAAAATTTTTAATTAATTTATTTTTTTCAAAGTTTATTTAATATGTCATCAAAATGAGTGGCTTTTAAAAAAGATCTATTGCGAATCGTCATTTAATCAGCCATTACAACTTTTTCTCTCAGAGCAAGAGCTAATCTTCTTGTCCTTCTTTGTTAGCGTTGGCGCTGCTTACGCAATTCATCCTTTCTTTCGCTGTTTGGCGCCAGTTACCAAGTGAAACCAGGTCGCTCTCTCCCTGATCCTTCCAACGGAGTGGAGGTCTGCATGACATGACGCTGGCTCTTCATTAGCTCGTACAGTTCATCGTTCCATCGTCTGCGGTATTCGCCGTTGCCAATGCACAAAGAACCATAAATCCATTGCAAAACTTTTCTGTCAAAAACTCGCAGGGCCGACTCATCAGATGTTGTCATTGTCCATCCTTCCGCACCATATAGCAGGACGGGAACGATGAGAGACTTGTAGAGTTTGGTTTTCGTTCGCCGAGAGAGGACTTTATTACTTAATTTGCCTAGTTGGATTTCAAGGCTGACATTATTACTAGTGCCTAAATTGATTAAATCATCTACAGGAGATATTTCGTCTTGTCCTCGTTCACTACCAGACCCATTCGTTTCGCTTCTTTATCAAGTCTGTAGAAAGCTGAACACACGGCGCGGTTGTTGGGACCAATAATGCCAATTTCATTGGCATACGCGAATACATTGTATACTCTTATAGAAGATTGTACTTTCTCTATTCAGCTCTGCAGAAATCACACGATAAGGAATCACCCTGCCTGCAACCTCGTTTGATATCGAACGGCTTGGAGAAGCCCTTCCCGATTCTGACAGAGCTTTTAGTGTTGCTCAAGGTCAGTTTACATAACCGTATAAGTTTACATAACCGTATAAGTTTTACGATTTGGCGCATGTTCAATATCTGGTCAATGGTTGACTTACCAGGTCTAAAGCCACACTGATAAAGTTCAATCAGTTTATTGACGGTGGGCTTTAGTCTTGCACACAAAACGCTTGATAGGACCTTATAATTTTGCAAAGAAGGTGACGCATGCACCTGATCTGTTCTTCATTGCCGTATTTGATTAGCTTGGCCGGTAATCCATCGGTCTCCCCCGCTTTGCTTTTTTAAGCGGACGATTGCTATTCGAACCTCGGGTAACGGAGCAACTCTTCCATCGTCATCAATTTTATTTTCGGGTTCACCATTTTCGGGTGTTTCAAAAGTAAGAGCGAATAGTGCTATAAAAACCATTCTTCTTCTATATTTGTATAGGCGCCATTTATATGGTTATAGTCGAGTTAATAATACTACACCAGTGACATCTTATTTTCACCGATTCGTACCATTTTACGAAACCGAGTGAAACAAGCTCCTTCTCCATGAGTACTACATTTAATATTCCCAAACCTGAACTGCTCTCATCAAGCCTGGTAACAGATGCAGTAAAACCATTACATATTAATATTCAATTTCGAGAGGACTTCTTACTGCAGTCCTTCCTACATTTCCCTCATGTAATATACATTTTGCTTGCCTGTGACGTCAGTGAGTTGTGGACTTTTATTAGGTCTACAACTGTACTGCAGTCCTTTTGAGCTTCAGGCAAAGATAACATGATACTCTCACAATTTGCAGATAAATGCGTTCCTCGAGTATTTTTTGTGAATTTATAGAACGCCCTCGCCAGATAAAGACTTTCGAAACATGTAATCTCGGATCTCAATATCGAAAATTAACCAAAAATGTAATTATCAACTAAATAAGTGAATTTTGTGGTAGTAAACATGTTTGTTAGTGCACTCATATATAAATATGTCTACATATTCAAACTTATATACAAAAATAAGTGAGTTCCATTCAGTAAATGCATTATCTACCGTTAAAGGAGCGGAAAACCGACGGCGCTTAAACACTTGACATCGATCATAGTGATTGCAAAAGCAACAAACTACACACCAAACAACAATTGACTTACACTAATACACTTAAAGGCACATAAATACATATATATATATGTGTAAATTGCACATTTATTGACAATTTGTTATTTTGTTTAGTGCTCTTTCGGTAGGTACTTGGCCCATTGCGGCTTTAGGAACCTTTGCCATATCTGTAGAGCTTAAAGTTGGAACTCCCTACGCTGCTGTTGTCAGCAGTTGGTTAATTCTTTTGTGCCGTTTGTGCATTAATCACACAAAAAAGTAGCGCAGCGCTTACTGATGATGACAAGTGGCTTGCAATAAATACAAAAACAAAAACGAAAAAAAAAAAAATACAAAAAAAAGTTGTAGCAGTTTAGGCGTTTGCACGTGTGTTATGATGAATTGCGTTTTTAGCTCTGCAGCACTGGCTTTATAAACATACACACATACATACACGTACATACATGCATATGAGTATGCACATATTAAATGCTGTGTTAACTTCGTTGGGCTAAAAATCGTCAAATTCGCACTTTTGGCACTGAACTGCCGCCTCAGCCGCTATTGCTGGTGTTACCTATTTTTTCTTTTATGCCTTTCATGTACATGAAATGATATATTAACTTTGTTCCGAAGTATTGTATGTACCATAAGTACCAGAAGGTGAAGAGGTAAACCCATCATAATCTATATCGATCGGGTCAGAATGACGAGTTGAGTCTTTTTTTGAAGCAAACTAGCCCCCCATTTTTTGAGATATTTCAAGTAAGCTTGGTACACATATGCACTGGTACATTAATTGATCATTTGTCGAAACCGACCAGATCGGACCACTTTAGCCACTACCATATATGACCGGTTTTTTAGATTCGAGATTTTTGATCATAAATATGTCGAAAAAGCGTCAAAACGCGTGAGATTTGGTAATCTGCTGTAACATATATGTCCATACCTACATAGCTCCCATACAACCAATTAGGTCAGATGTGAGGTTTTGGGTTAAAACTCGGTCAAAAAAGCTACTGCAAGTGTGAGATTTGGTATTCCAAACACGCATATACAAATAGATATTACCACGAAAAATCCGTGAAATCGAAGGACTATAACATATAGCTTCCAACCAATTTGTTCAGATATGAGAATTAATATTTAACCATTGAAATGAAATATCATAATTTTGATATGATCATGAAAGCTATAAAGACTTTGGTATGGCCGAAGACAGCTCTTCTATTTTGTTTATTCTGCCAAAGGCTTTGTTATTTCTTTTTTTTTTTTTGACTTTGTGGCGTCTATGTGACGAATGGACTACAGAAAAATAGCCCAAATTGGTTTCGATTTGTAATATTTTCGAGCGTTATATTTAATTTTGAACAAAATAAATATAAAAAAGTAATAAAAATGAGAAATTAAAATATATTGTCTGTAGTCGTGCATAAAACGTCAGATTATTGCACAGATTGAACTTCAACTTTTTGCTTCATTTTTAATTTCACGCTAAACGAATTTTCTATGTCCACTGCCTGTAAAGTGTAGTTACTGATTTTCATACATAATTATTTTTTTTCACTTATTTTACAAAAAAAAAAAGAAGAAGAAAAAGAAGACAACACTTTGCATATGCGGATATGGTCGATATACTTCTTAAGATTTAACATAATATATTCTACAAAGCTTTACCTATGTTGGTGTGACATTGTCCCAGTTTACGGTTTCGACATATCGAGAAGTATTATCTTTATTTATTGTTGTTGTTTTTTTAGTTTTTTGTTTTTTGTCTTTAATACTTAATGTTTGATTTTTTTCTTGTTCTACAACCGCTTTAGTAGTATGTACCCGTGTGTGTGTGTCGCTTTTATTTTTCATATTCATAAATATATGCAAAGTTTTTAGTACATATATATATATATATATATGTATATGTACAATATGTATATTATGTTTGTCTGTTTAATTTGCGTATGCGACGAGTTGACTTTTTGGCGGTGCGTGTATATTTGCATAAGCGTTGATTGTGACCGAGCAAGCGACCGACCCGACCCGTCCAACCGTTCGGATGGCTTGAGCCTGTTTTTGATCTTCTTCTAAGCATTGACGGTTTTCTCTTATGGCCTTTTTCACGTTATTTAAGCAGCACACATTAATTTTGCTGATAAAACAAAAAAAAAAAATATTGGAAATAGACTAAAATAGTTAATATTGTGCGATCGTTTTCAGTTTCGTATGTTCAGTCGTCACGTGGAACTTAAGAAGTGCGGATTATGCAACTCGGTAGGTTCTTGCTTAATCAAAACGGTATTCTAAAGTGGTGATTAAACTACACTGTTACACTGTTTTATATATTACTAATGGTTAAATAAATATATATATATATATTTTAACGAAAAATATGCTTGTGAGGTGTAATAAATAAAATATTAGCAAAACAATTTGGAAAAAAATATTAAACTGAAAATTAAAATAAAAAAACATTAATTGTGAACAGCGTTTTTAAGTTATTTTACTAAAATAATTCATAATATGCACAAATGTACTTTAAAATCAATGACATGAAAAAAGTCGAAAAAAATAAAATTATATAGGAAGTGAAACAAGTAAATAAAGCAAAGTTGAAACTTAATAAAAAATACATAAAAATATAGGAAAAATACATAATAATAAAAAAAATAGATAGAGTTATTTTTTTTTTCTTATATACCTTTATAAGTGCTGATTATACACATATACCTATAAATACATACCTGCTACACACTTAACTGTAGCTTAATTTATG
Organism: Ceratitis rosa; assembly: GCA_037013455.1. Lineage (NCBI taxonomy): Eukaryota > Metazoa > Arthropoda > Insecta > Diptera > Tephritidae > Ceratitis > Ceratitis rosa. Next base: position 33,953,718 of record JAWMAG010000006.1, on the reverse strand, counting down.
CTAAATCACCAAAAAGTTATTTAAGGGCATGAACACCTGTTTTATATCTTGAAGAACTTTTTTTTACTTTTGCTTAAAATTATGTCAATAATTTAAATAAAGTTTTTTTTTGCAATAATTACTCATAAATATTATCTAAACGAGAATTATTACGTGCGAATAAAGTGCAAAATCTCAATTTTGATTTATTATATATTTTTTAAACCTTTCATGAATATGCTAGAGTACATATATAAATTTTGGTCCGAAATATGTATGTACATACACGTATGTACATAAGCGCCAGAAGGATAAGAGAGAGATATCCACCAAAGTGTACACCGATCGGTTCAGAATGACGAGCTGAGTTGATTTAGCCATATCCGTCTGTACGTTCATCTGTCTGTCTGTCTGAACGCAAACTGGGCCATCGATTTTTGAGATATTTTAACCATACCTGGAAGCAGATATATTTTTTATACTGCATTGATTTTGATTTGTCGTCCAGTTGGACATTATAACATATATTTGACCGAATTTTCCGATTTGGGATTTTGGGTAAAAAAATCTGTCAAAAAAGCTTGTGAGAGCGTAAAAAACAACGAAATTTGATATGTTTATGTTCTTGTTTTCTTATACAATATCTTCCTTTTGTACTTGTAATAAAAAATTAACAAAAAAAAATAAACAAAAAAATGGAAAAAAGCAATTTCTCCTACCTCGTGGCGATCTAGTAATATCACATTTATCTTATCATCTTTCTAAGAATAATTTAAAACTCCTTAAATTATACTATCCTTAAAATACCAACACTCAAAGTTATAGAAAAAGTTTATTCCGAATGCGATCGCCTCTGGCAGAGATGGTCAACCCCTACGAGTGTATATCTGATATATATACGAGTATATATGAGATGAAATTCTAATAAAAATCCATCAGCTGTTCTGCTTAATGTATGACACTCAATTTGTTGGAAAAACATCCAGACGCACAATATTTTTTGGGATTTTGTCAAGGAGCTCGACCGAAAATCGAAATCATATAAATTACACTAATTTCAATCTTTAACAAAGGGTCTGACCTTCTAAAGTGGAGAATCCAGCTTGATTAAAAACTTAAAAAATAATTCAAAGTCCGTCCTTTTGCTTAAAAAAAGATTCATTAAAAACCTGACCTACAGTCGAAATCCACAAGCTGGCTCTTGAAAGCCCTTCCTTTAGAAATATTGGGCTTAAGTTTCGAAGTCGCAAACATATATGTACCTATCTATGATTTGTTACCGATTATAAAATCCTTTAAGCAAATCAGTATCATTATTAACTTCATTCAACAATTTTTAACCGCTACTCAAGGACGGTTTTTTTTGCATTTCACCAATTTGTTGTGCTGACGTTTTCAGAAACTTATCTGAAAATTCAATTGTTGTAACAAGTTTTTTCACTTCCAGGGCGAACGGAGACATTTCATCTCTTTGGCCTTCTGTGAAATGCTTGTATCACGTGCAAATACTTTTTTGACTCAGTGTACATTCAATAAATTTTTTTTTCGACAACAGAATCGCAAAAAAAAAAGTCTAACTTTAATTCTTCTCATCAGCAAATTGAACATGCCCTTTCATACTAGAACATTTCTGCTACAAGAACAACTCTGTTTGTAGACAAACATATGTGATGGGGGGATGTAAAGATTCTCAAAAAGTTGTTGCAGCATTAATCTCGCCTTAAGGTGGCAGTTCTGCAGCGCAATATTAACAATACAGATTTTGTTCTGCTTGTTTTCATCCAGTGTGAGATAGTTGAATTGATTCTTCTTTCATTCTAGAGTGAAAGGCCCCATTTAGATATGTTCGAGAATATTGAGCAAAACACGCAGATAACAAAAATCAATCGATATTTGAATCTACGAAACTTGTACAAAATGGCGAATCCAATAGAGAGCGTACATTCGATTTGTTCGGTTAACAGAAATATGTATCAAACTTCATGGTATGGGGATACAAATCGATTTAGCCATGTCTGTCTCTCTGTCCTCTTTAGATGAGTTAGATATTTTGATGACACTTGAGTCACTTATTCCTTGGGTCACAAGTATGGTTGGTAATACAATATAACGGTAATTTGAAAAGTACGAAAATCATATATTTTACGTTACACGTTCGTCTTGAATAAAAAAATATGAAATGAAAAAAATTCCGAATGTGAATTCCGAATAATATTGCCCGAAGTAAGAGTATCAATACCATTTAGAGACAAAAACCCCGGATATTTTTTTTGTTATCCAAAGGGCATAGTGAGTCAGCTACAGAAAGGTATCGAGCTCGTCATTTCAGTACATGTTGGTACCAATAAATATTGATAATCGCTTTCAAAGGTTCTGTGAAAAAAAATTATTTCTTGATGTTGAGATAATTTTAAATATAAATAAAAATCTTAAAGTTAGTATCGAAGTATTCTTTTGGTACCAATATGTCCTGCAATGTGAGCCCGATATCATTCCTCTTTGACAGAACAAACAAATAAATTTATTTTTTAAATTATTTTCTGTATTCTCTCTTACGAAATTTCTCCACACTTCCAGACGTACCTCAAAGAGCCAATATTCAAAAACACCGTAAAATAACGATTCTATAGCCAACAGAGCTGCAAAAAAAATAATGTTAAAATAATTTAGAAAAGAAAGCAAATATTTTAGGCCCATTTGGAAAAAATAACTAAGATAACTAGTTTCGGTAAACATATTCGAGTTTGCCCATCAATTTTTCATATAAAAGTTAATGTCATAAATATTTAATTCGAGAACTATCTCGTGTACGTATATTCACATTTGAGTTTGGTGAATTCAATTAAAATACTAATTTATGGTCAGCAGTTCTTTTTGACACAACCGGTTTATAAATTAGGAAAGGGTAAAAAATTCTAAAATCAAAATTTAAATAATTTGAAGTGATCGCAAGGGGGAAGCACATAAAAAACAACAATTAAATTAGATATCTACAAATGTATTATGAACTTATGTCTATCATCACCTGCCGTCAACGTATCAAACCAATTAACTCTGTCTGCTGAGAGAGATTATTTGAAACTTCCAGGGAACTTTTCAATTATAAGTCATTTCATGCAACTTTTATCTCACTTTAAACTACATTTATGATTTTTTTTTGCAATTCCACAAACACTTTTAATAAGTATATTTACTTTCAGTTGTTAAACAATTATTTAAAAATAACCGTAATTTAATAGAAAACAACAAAAAAGTTTAGAATATATATATACGTGTATATTTACTTATTTAATTAACTCTACTATTTGCTTGGTAAATTCTTAAGTGCCTTAACTGTGAAAAGCTAAATATTAGGTAAAGTAAAAAGTTCGTTCGGTTTTTGTTTTTTTATGCAAATGGTTTCAAACGGTTTTCTGGCTTATCTTTAGTTCCTCAGTAATTAAATAAATGCTCACGTGACGGTCTGTTTACACTATTTCCATGATTTTCGACGACAGGCCTCCCAACGCGTGGTGCATCTTTGACATCGAAATTACCGGAACGGAACCTAGCAAACCACTTTTGTGCTACACGTTCGTTTACAATATCGGGCCCATAAACTAAATTAATTTTTTAGCCGCTTTGGCTGCTTTTTCGCCTTGATCGAATAAAAATTGTAAAATATAGCGAATTTTCAATTTGCTGGTGTCCATCTTTGACGAGCGCTCCCAACGTACTGAGTCAATCAATCGAAAAACTGTCAAAGACAAACTTTTAGCGCGAATAAACACGTTTTCAGCGCCGTATAGTATGACATGATGCGACACGTAACACTAGTACTATGGATAATAACGCCATCTCTTAGATAAAAACCGAACGAACCAATTACTTGACCTAATATTTCTCAAATAAATATTTATTTAAAGTACGAGTATTCACCTTAAATAAGATCTTTTCACGCCAAATAAATAAACAAATAAAAAATATTTGAAACAAATTAACATTTTAAATATTTCTCTTTACATTTGTAGATATTTTCCCTTGTTGCATCGAAGAAAGAAAACAAACCGGAAATCACCACGCGGTAAGACCGTTTGAAACGGAAATAAACACAACTAAGTACAACAACCACACAAACTAAACAACAAAATGTCCGCTGTACGAATGAATGATACGAACACGATTGTTGATCGTATGGTCAACTTTTTGGTGGAACATGAGGATATGCGCACGAAAAGTTGGTTTCTCTCAAACGCACCGGGGCCGCTTTTTATGATTTTGGCGGGCTATTTGTATTTCTGTTTGTATGCAGGTCCACGGTATATGCGTGATCGTAAACCGTTCGAGTTGAAGAATACGCTGCTGGTTTATAATGCTGTGCAAGTGCTTTTCAGTTGGGTGTTGTTCTATGAGGTAAGTTGGTGGCTTAAAAAAAGAACACTACAATAATATTAAGAAAAAAAATATTTAAAAAGTAGAATTAAATACAATAAAATATTAAAAATAACTTTCTTTACATTCTTTCTAGGGTTACAAAGCTGGCTGGGGAGGTCACTACAATTTCCGTTGCCAACCGGTCAACTATGCGACAGATCCTATTTCCATGAGGGTAGGTATAAATTAACTAGAACTTGTAGCTTAATTAAAGGTTTTAATGCTAAGAACGCTTGCACCAGGAGTTAAAAAATGAAATATTTTAAAATATTTTCAAACACCTCAACCTAAATGTTCGTTTACGTAAGCGTGCTTAAATCACATTTCGGGTTCACGCAATTCAATTGTTTGACGCAATTAGATTAGTCCTGTTCGTTAAGCTGATAGTCACTAACAATTGCTACCAATTTTTACTGAACGGGAGTTCGGTGAGGCAAAAAACCAATAAAATTTGCACCGAGAGCGCGAGAGCGCGATATTTCGTTACTGGCTAATTCTTTCTGACATTTCTCACCGAACAGCGTTATTAATAATACAAATGAAATCATGATACAAGAATTTAAATGTAGTTTCATTCTCTCTTCGCAGTCGGCTTCATAGCTATCTGGCATTAAACGTAGTTCACCTTTTTCGTGATATCAGTAAAAATTCATCTTCTTCGTTAAAAAAACTATTTCAAAAAATTAAAAAAAAATTAAAATTCCTACATTTTATTTACTACAAGAGTATGCCCGCGACTCCTTCCGCATGGAATTTATAATGGTTTTTGTTGGGCTGATAGTCTCTACACATTGACTTGAAAAAAGTGCTATTCTACACGTAAATTAAGAACGATAACTACGATATCTCTCAATAAAACGTCCCAATTTCACTTTCCTGAAGAAAAAGTATTCCCCATGTGAATCTAGGCAAAGAGCTGTCTCTGAAACAAATTTCGTGTACGATTTAAAAATGAATTTAATTTTTTCCCTGTTGAAGTTCCTGGAAATTTAATTCTTGTCGTATGTCCACGTCATACGCAGGCCACACCCTCCAATTTTAAGGTCTGTATGATCAGTGACTTTGGATATGGGTTGATCCATCAATAATTCAGGACAAATACTTTTATATACACGTATATATAAAAAAAAAGAAATATTGAAAAGAGAAATTAATTAACCTGATAGACCAGACATGTTTAGTGTCAAAGTCGAAGTGAAACTACGTTTAAATTTTTGTATCATTTACGAAATTTCGAATTCAATAAGAATTTTAAAAAACTATAACGCAACGAGAAATATTTATTTCCTTAAAGAAGATTTTTTGACTCATTTGGAAAAAAATAGACTCATATGTGTATCGTACAATCTTAATTTATATACAATTCTATCTTTATAACCACTGAAGTGATTTTCGGCCGAGAAGGAGGCTAACAAAATTGTCTCTGCTTCCTTGTCAATTTTGCAAGTCCTGTAACATCTTCTTAGAAGTCTTACTACATACATATAAGGCATTTGAGCTACTCCGGCGTGATTTCGGCCAATTTTGCCTCGACCTGCGAAAGGTCAAGTTGTGTTCCCATCTGTTCCCGCGATCTATCTATGAATGTATTCTTTTAGTATCAACTTGCATGAGGCAAAGTAAATCTATATAATCTTTTCTATGGAAGAATCTGCTTGGTTGTATTTTGCCCAGCAAGTTCCTATGCACAGCAGTTTTCAAACTTCAAACCAGATTCGTACGTGTAATAGTTTGTTCTGTTCAGCCATCTTATGAAGAGATCCGCAACTATCCAGCACTAGTTTTGAGTATATCATGCTCGAGCCCAAAGCTTTTAATGCTCACAGACGGTCACTGAAGAAAAATATGCTTTTTCATGGACCCCTGCCGATTAGATGTTCAAGAATTTACTCGCGGTATGGCATGCCTGTCGTAAGAGGCGACTAAAATCCAATAGTTCCTGTGACAGTTGGGACTTTATACCCTTAACGACTCTGTTGTGTTTTCCAGTCTAGGACTGTCACTCCAGCAATATTCGCTGAAAACAAATTTGAGGAGTATTTTTACGGTTAATGTGTTCAACAGCTTTCCGAGTAGCGAAAAAATTGACATGGAACATAATACAACGATCTGGCAGCACCTCCTACAACACGACCATCAAGTTTTGAATCATTTGTATACATATACTTCACTGCTCTTGATCGGAGCATCGTACTTATTTGCCCATTCTTGAAGGTTGCTAATCAATGACATACGTGTAGGGTTGGGTGGACATCCAAAATAGAGAAATCAAAATACCAAAACTTATTAAAGCTGTAAGGCCACCCACTGGCTCGTGCATTTCTAAGATCAAATGCAGATCCCTACATTTTGTTTGAAAAAATGTCAAGACGTACACCCCAAATTGGAGTAGGAGCTTAGCGGAAAATCAGCTTTAGCGGTTATAAAGCGCACTTTATGCAAACATGTCTTTCTATTTCTTTGATAGATGGCGCGCGCTGTTTGGTTATACTACATTGCTAAACTGACGGAGTTGCTCGACACTATGTTCTTCGTCCTGCGTAAGAAACAACGTCAAATCTCATTCCTGCACTTGTAAGTAACACTATCATCGGTGTTTTGTTAAGCAAGAAAAAACTAATAGAAATTATTTTATTTGATACACTCAGGTACCATCACACCTTAATGCCCGTTTGCGCTTTCATTGGCGTTAAATATTTCGCCGGTAAGTACCATTTTCCCTTAGTTAATTTGAATTCCACCTCGGTGTATTTTTTATTTAATTCATTTTTTTCTTTCTTATCTTTCGTGTGTTTTTTAGGCGGTCATGGCACTCTACTTGGCTTCATCAACTCATTCATACACATCATCATGTATGCCTATTATCTACTCTCAGCCATGGGTCCCAAAGTACAAAAGTATTTGTGGTGGAAGAAATACATTACCATACTGCAAATTGTAAGTTGTATACATGTACATACATATATATACCATAAATGCATTCCAGTGGGATATTTTTTTTAATGAACGTCCATCTAACACTTACAGATCCAATTTCTCATCATATTCGTGCACACACTCCAAATTCAATTCCAACCAAGCTGTGATTTCCCCAAGCCAATTGCTGCACTGCTCACCTTCAATGCCGGCCTCTTCACCTACATGTTCAGCTCTTTCTACATCAAGAACTATAACAAGGAGGCGGCACAGAAGGCCAAGGCGGATGCTGCTGCTGCTGCTGCTGTTGCTGCCGTGAAAGAGGATTGAGGTGTTCATTTTTACAGCTATGCTTTGTTCTACATTTATTTCCTTACTGTTTGGCACTTTCTTTGTGTGCTGGATTTTCGCTACTGTTATTTAGTGCGATCAAGTGTGGCCATTAGACTGCGAGGGTGTTTTTTGTTATAAATTCTTTGAGAGCCGGTTAACGAGATTTGGGGGCCGAAATGGAATAGCGCCTGTGACAGTTGACGATGGAGGATTGGGTCAGTTATGATTTTCTGTTGTTTAAATCTCATGGAAATAAAAAAAAATTATAATAATAATAATAAATGAAAGGAAGATCTTATGAAAGCGTGGTTAGTGTGCGAAAATTAGCTAGTAGTTTTGTAGATATGTACTTGTACACACACATGTACAGACATACGACCATGCATACATATGTGTGTATTTAGTTAATAAATAAAATGTAATTTAATTTTAGCCTAAGGGTCGCACGTAATTGTAAGTACATTATGTATTTGTGTAGGTAAATTGAAAAAAAAGAAAATATATTAATAATAATTAATATATTATGTTTTAGTTTTAAATCGATCGTTGCGCTTTTCGTTGAAAAAGCTCATATAATATAACTTTACTCCGAGATCATAATAATCGATATTTATTATCGAATAATTTGAAGAAAAAGTGCAATTGAACCAAAAATTATAATTTAGTATGCATTTTACATACATACGAATGCGAGTATGTGTGTAATAATTGTAATTATTCTTGAATTTATGTAAAGTGTAAAGCTCTACCGACACAATCTGTATAGACATGCATATATATACATATGTATCAAGATTAAAATGCAATAACAATTTGTGCTTAGAGATTGATTCATGCATTCGGGTAGAGAGCTCAAACTATAAGTGAACAGTTGACATATATAAACATATTATAACTGCAATTGTCGACAAAAAAAAAAAAACACACGTACGGTGTTAACGAAAATCATAATTAAAATAAGAAAAATAAACAAAACAATTATATATGTAGTTAAACGAAATGTAATTCTTTTTGGAATCTTTCACTGTTCATTAAAAATAATATAATTTATGTACAAAAGTAAATTAAGCATATAAGCATTAGCTATATCCGGCCATTTTATATGTGTATTATGTATCGGTTCGCTTGATTTTTTACTCTGTTTGTATATACAATAAATATTTAAAACGAATAAATATTTTTACACAGAAAAACTTGACGACTATTTTACCTTGAAGTTTCTTGTTATTTTCTTTTTCCTTCCTTCTTTTCGTTTTTTGTTGCCAGTTGGACATGCCAACCGCAAACAAGTCCTTCTACACCTAATATTTCCAACTGAGTGGAGATGTTCCTCTTACTTTGCTTCCTTCGGCGCATATTGCATCGAAAATTTCCAGCTGAACTATGACAAGGCCGCCGTATATTTCGTAGAGCTCATCGTTCCATGGTCTGCAGTCTATCAAAAACTCCCAACGCCGACTCGTCAGATGTTTTCAACACCATGCCATATGGCAGGATGTTGGGAGAGGACTTAACTATTCAATTGCTCACTTCGTCCAAAGTAGAGCTTGTTGGGAAGAGTGCTGGAATTCCATGTGTTGGAACTCCAAGCGAACATTGTTCCAAGGCAGATGCGATGACTGTTTGTTTGATGATAGGAAATATTACGTCTTGCCCTCGTTCACTACTTGTGGAGTCCTTCTTTATCGTGGTGTCTAAGGCAGCTTTAAAATTTTCAAGATTTGACGTATGGTGAATATCTGGTCAATTGTAGGTTTTCCAAATTTAAAACCACACTGATAAGATCTACTCGGTTTGTTGACGGCGGACTTTTGTTATCCACATAACACGCTCGATAGGATCTTATTTGCGATATTAAGGAGGCTTATATCTCGGTAATCGGTGAAGTTTATGGGGTCTCCTTTTCGTGGACTTGGCAGAGCATAGTTAAGTTCCAATAGTCGGACATTTTTCATCCTATTGGTGGAGCTCCTCCACCAATTTGTGGTTTTGCGTTTTGATGTTCTTCGAACAAATGGAGGGACTTACAGTTTATACTAAGCCGCCTCCGAACGGCTGATGGTTTTTTTAGGAGAAGTCTTTATTTCATGTCCGAAATACACTCGGAGGGGTGGATATTCCCTGCCGAGGGGCGACCGCAATTAGAAAATTAAATTAAGATTTTATTACTTATTGTTAGGCTTCCGAAGTCGAAGTAAATTCAATAAATAAATATTAATGTTTCAAAAAAAAAAAGAAAAAAGAAATTAATTTTCCTTTTGGATGTTGGTGGCACCGAGAAAAAGGGTCCCCTGCATAAATTCAGAGATCACCTAACATAATGTAAAAAAATGTAACGGGGCTATGTAGCACTTAGTCTCATTTTAGAGAAGAACGTCGTAAGACTGGAAACGGGCAAACCGGGAAACCGGTCTTAGTAACATTTTCTTTCGAGTTTTGTCTACTAGACAATTGCATGACTCTCATTGACTTCTCTAGAGATTACAAGGGATATTCTCGGCAAAATTTGATAAAGGCTGTTTGGGTTTAATAGTACTGTCTGTAAATTACAATCACGAGATATCGTCCGAGATTGCCGAGAAAAGCACTTTCCTTCCAATTTTGTGAGGTTGAACACGATAATCTCTACTTTTAAGCGCAAAAGAAGATAAAAAATCATCGCAAGATGAAAATTCTTGCAATGCAGCCAGGGTTATGTTGCCGACATGGCAAAATTGTAGGTCGTGAGAGTTCATCGTGTTAAACTTTAACTTTTAGACATCTATAAATATAGGCACAGGATATTTTCTATTAGCAGGCACACATAGGGACTGGGCGTACAATCGCATCTACAGGAGTTGTAGAAAGGGGATAGGACTTGAAACCCTAAAAGCTGTTTCACATTGACAGATATGTATTTATAAGAGTAAGTACGCATAGGAAGTAGCTGAGGCGAGGCAATAAAAGGTTTTTAAACTACACAAAAGAGTAAAAATAACTCCAGAATTTATTTTATATCCTAACATTTAATTTCGTAACTTTTCAAAATATCCGGAGATTTTTAGGAAAGTCATGGCTTGATTTTTCGAATAGCCCGATTCCGCAAATTGGGCTCACTAGCAGGTGAGTAAACTTCAGGGTTCCTTAATGGAATCACGATAATGGGACTGTTCGGTGATGCTAATGTCTAAAAACCATTTAAACTAACCTGACAAAAGATACTATTACTAAAATTAAGACTAAAATTGATAATTTGTTTTCTTTAATTTCAAGACCAACTGGAATAATTTCTGCTTCATTACAATTTTTGAACAATTCTTATTTCTTATTTCTACATTTACAAAATTTGTTGAAAATTCTTTAGAAAGGGGGAAAAATTGTACAAATTCATGGGATCTACCGTTTTTTGACAATACACGTTCCAGCAAACTAATCGGCATTTTTTAATTAAGCTTTTGACGAAAAAGACATTTTCTAGTATTAACGTCATTAAGCCCACAAAAAGAAACATACGCAATGATATAATATAAGGTTATTGCAACTGAAACGAAAACGATGTTCTCATTTATATATAATATTAATATTAATAATCAATAAAAATGAAACTTTCACATGGATCAAATATCAACTATCGGATTTGTTATCGATAATTTCAAAATTTTCAACAACAATGTGGCATCACCTGTAATGACACGAAGCAAAGAAAAGAGTAGAAGTCAAAACGAAAAAATTTATCGCAATTAACCAGGAAATCACAATCAGATTTAAAAGAAAAGAAATTATTTAAGCAGTTTATCCTTATTAAAAAATTGAGAAACCTACTGGCAAATGTAAAAAATATATTTCACCATTGATGAAGTATTGTGTATAAATAAATATTGAAGCCGCATAAAAACTTTGCACTGCAAAGCAATCCAAGTCATCTGCTCAGCAACAGCAATAGTGCATAGAAGGGGCGGATTACAGCGGTGACAACGAAAAGTGCAAGACAGATTTATTGAAAATTCTCGAATACCGTATAATATTTTTCATATCGCTAATAGACCTGTGATTTCATTAAATACTGATATATTTGGTGTGAAAACTTATATCTTGAGAATCTTTCATAATCGGCGATACGTTTCCATATACACAAACAATCTTACATACATACATATATTTAGAATCCCTCCAGCATAAGCTATTTCTACTTAATTTGGGAAAAAGGAAATACATAAAATGATGGTTGAATCCGATGGTACTGCTGATGCTACACGTCGCCTCAACGTCAAGAAACAAACTCTTGACGATGCTTATGCGGTGCCAGCAAATTTCTTAGAAATCGATGTGGTCAATCCACTGACAACTATGGCAGCAGGCAAGAAACGCTATACTGACTATGAAGTCCGAATGCGGGTGAGTGACCTACACTATTTTTTTTTTCATTGTAAACTAATTATGTTTTGTTAAATGGGAACAACATGCATATGTACATAAATAGATTAAATTAAAAAATCTTCGCCTACTAGAAAATATTCGCCAAACAAAGATTAAATGTAATGCCTATCAGTTAGTCTGCTTAAGAATTAATTCATATGTATGTATGTATGTATTAGTCATAACGCGTGCATTTCATTTATCAATGACATTACTCATTATATTTTTAGGACAGTATTAAATGAGATTTATAATTTCGCATATATGTATATATATATATATCTGCAAATATATGTAAGTATATACATGTATGTGCATATGGTTTAATGCATTTGTTTCCTTTATTTTAGACAAATTTGCCAGTTTTCAAAGTAAAAGAATCCAGTGTTCGTCGTCGCTACAGCGATTTCGAATGGCTGAGGAATGAACTTGAACGCGATAGCAAGGCAAGTGAAAAAGCATTTTATAATTATTTTTCAATGTATAATTCATTTCCATTCAACAGATTGTTGTACCGCCCTTGCCTGGAAAAGCATGGAAACGACAGATGCCATTTCGCGGCGACGAAGGCATATTCGATGAAAATTTCATTGAAGAGCGGCGCAAGGGATTAGAAGCGTTCATTAACAAAATTGCTGGCCATCCATTGGCGCAGAATGAGCGGTGCTTACACATGTTCTTGCAGGAAAATGTGATCGATAAGAATTATGTGCCCGGCAAGATTCGCAACACATAAAAGGCGATAGGTTCAGGTCCAACAAGATTGCGGGGAATGTGTGCCGAAAGAAAAAAGTGGTTGTTAATGTTACTCGAGTGCACACGTACTGGGGTATTATGCTGAATGAAATGGGGAAAAAATAAAAAAGCGAATATGAATAAACACATGCATACATACATTGAAAGATTTAACTGCTCAGAAGGTTTTCTTTTTCAAAATTCGAGTTTATATAACATTTAAAATATATTTATTGTATGAAATGATCGTTATAGATAATCTACTATATGCATATACATACAAACAAACATCTATTTTCGAATTCCAATACTATTTTATCTTTAATAATGTGCCGACAAAAATATTAATATATAAACATAAAGTAATAAATGAAACATTGCAAAAGGCTTTTAAAATGGAAATAAAGCTGATAAAATATGAAAATAAGATTTAGGACAAAAATGAAGAGAGAAATTTTTGGTAGTACGATCAATCGAACAAAAATTGTATATTATTATTATATTAAATACATATATGTAATACCTTATAATTGCAAAGTAGTCATTTTGACGTTATGTATTTTGTAACAAATAATAAGTTATGTTTACAAATAATTGCGTATTTCTAAAGTTGTTCTATGAAATGAAAGAAATACAAGTTTAGAAATGAGGTCTGTTAAATTTTTTTTACGTTGCAGGCAATAGTTTTGTATAAACGAAAGAGTAAATAAATTCCTAAATGTACATTTAATATCGTATATATATGTGTTTTGCTATCGCTGGGAATCAACATGGTACCGTAAAAATAAAATACCTTACGTTATGTTGACGGCAGCTATGGAGGAGAAATGCAACTCTGTTATTTTGTTATGTTATAAGCACAGGGATGTAACAGCAACATCTGATTAAGCGCTGTTCACAGGGAAATTGTATTTATTTGGACTATAATATGCAGGAAATATTTTCAAACGAAGATCAGGACAACAAATATGAAGCAAATACTGCGGTGGAGCAGGAATACAAGTTAATTGAAAAGGCCTATGAAGAATTCAGCAGGTAAACACTACTGTATAATTGTTAATTCACAGCTTAATTGTACATATATATGTGTATGCATACTTTTTAGCCGCCAATACGATCGGTGTCTGGACACTCTCAACATATTGGAACAATGTAGTGGCACAAATAACAAATTGGAACATAATCGAGCAGTAGCAAAATTCTACCGATCAGGATGTAAGGATCATGCTACGCTCTTAAAGACACTTTGTGAAAATTTCGACAAAGTAAGTAAGAAACATCTTTTATTTATTTCAAGAAATACAAAATTATGTTTTGTGTTGTCGCAGTTCTTGAAGCAATTGTCGTATTGCCCTTTCGTTTTCATTTAACAATTGCGTCCGTTGGCGTATTTGATGTGCTAGCTTATTCCCCAAATCGACATGCTTCTTAAGCATCGTTTCAATAATGAAGTGCTGTTCATCTAATTGTTGTAGTGTGCCACGACAATGATTCAGTAATACTGATGCCTTCTCAGCTGAAAATATATGGAAAAGTTAGTTCACATTTGAATTTTCAGTTGGCGTGTGCTATACCTCGTTTCTTCTCCTTCTCACATTCCTCTTCTAATTTTGCTTTAGTTTCTTCAAAAGTTTTTTTGACACCCTCTTTATATTTATCACGCAAAATGTGTAAAAAATCAACATGTGATATATAACGATATTGTTTAGAATCATCGTTCGCAGGCAAAGATTTCCTACTATCCATTCTTTAATGAAAAAGTTCTGTAAATATCGATCTATATTCAAAATGAAATAACGCTGTTTTGCCTTATGTTCGGAGAACTTCTCACAGGTGAAAAATATGGCGGTTTCCGTTTTACCGTTATAAAATTTTATAGTAAAGGAAGTAAGTATACGCAGAACAATAAACAAGCTGAAAGCACTATTGAAATTAAAAACAAAGAAAAAACGTCGTCACTTTTATACATACTTTGCATGGCACATTCTATTTATATACATATGTAAATATTGCCACTCCGTTAAAGCAAAGTGTATATATGTAAGCAAATTGTAATGGATGCAACAATATTTTAGAGATTAAAATAAAAATTTGTTCTTGAAATTGATAAGAAAATCTCAAAAAGCAAACATACACAAAACTAGATAATAAATATTTTTGTTTATAATACAAATTTTGTATACATACAAACATATATATTTCAACAACTTACTTTCCATTAAATCCTTTAATACATACATTCTTTCAGACTAGTCTTGCCGGTACATCCAGCCCTACTCATTCAAAAGCTGTTGGAACTTTATACAGTCCAATTGCACGATTTAATATGACCGTAATTTACTACCATCGTCATATGTATCAAACCGCGATTGAGACACTTCTGCCGTTGGTTAATCAATTAAAAGAGCTCGGGGAGCATATATCTGTTTTAGTGAGTACATTCATGCTGCGTTTGCTCCTTGTCACAAATCAAGTGCGCAGGGCAGCAGCTTTTCTAGAAATGCTACAATTGCCCGAGCACAAATCATGCCTCAGCTTGAATAGAGATGCGCTTATTGATGAAGATTGCTATTCTTGTGATATGACCACGGCGAATCATGAAAATTATTATTGTGCTTACAAATTCTTAGCAATACAGACTTGTATACTGAACCGGAAACCAATTTTGGTCGCAGAAGATGGCGTAAGTAGGGATATTCAGTGCCTTTAATTTTTAATTTTTAAATGTGCTGTTTGACTTTATTATCCTAGTTGCCACATTTTGCCGCACTGAAAGCACATCAATATTACATAATGAAAGATTTCCAAATGGCGGCCAAACAATTGAAGAAACTTTGCGATCACTCTGAAATTAGTGATGAGTAAATATAATTTCATTACAAATTTGTACATTTGATATGTATGTTGTATTTTCATATTTTATCTTTTCTAGGCCAACTGCCAAGATGATCAATGCATGCATTGCCAACAATATGGGCGTTATCCACTTGCGTGTGCGTCATTATGCCATTGCAGCGAAATTCTTTCAAGATGCTTTATCATTTGACAAACATGTTGCTGCTAATTTACGTGATATTTCACTGTATCAAATGAGCACAACGCGTGCTTGTGAAATACTTTATAATATGGGTATTGCGATGTTGCACTTGCGTCGACCAAAGGAAGCGTATAAGTGTTTCTCTGTGCCGCTGAAAACACATCATAGTAATCCGCGTTTATGGTTTCGCATATCCGAGGCATGCATAATGGAACACGAAATGGTATGTTTTAAAACAATATAATAATTACAAAAATTAACAAAAAAATTGTGCTTAATTGTTTTGCGACCTGTACTATTAATTTGATGAAACTCCCGGTCGTTTCGATATAATGAAACTGTCCCGGGAACTATTGGATTCAAGTTGCCTCTTGCGACAGGTATGCCTTACCATTGGTAAACAACTCTCAACGACAGCCGGTTCTACGTACCGGAGTTGACCCGGATTTTATCCGGCCAAGGGCTGTCACCCTTTCGGCGACCTAACCCCGTTTAGGTCAACAGGTATAATTAGTTTAAGTGCGCCATCGGAGCAATACCTCGCAGCTGGGTTGCTTCAAATCCTTCTAATCAGGGCTGGTGTAGAAACCAACCCTGGTCCGACGGACTATTTCTGCTGCGTGTGCACCAAAAGACTCCACCACTCCTCCATCTCGGTTAGGTGCAACCAGTGCAATGGTTGGAGTCATCTTAAGGTCTGCTCAGGCCTTAAGACACATCCTCCACGGCAGTGCCTTCAGCACACTTACCCACTTTGGGTAACCCGCAGACCTCCACGGTCTCCCGGAGCTCCCCGCAACATGACTCCCACCAAACCTCACAGCACCATGTTCAACAACCGCTGGACAGGACGGCTTACCGACAGGCACTGAACGCCATTCACCAGGAGTCAGTTAACACCTTCCTAGACTCCCTCCCAGTGAATGGCGTACTCGGATCCAAACCACCACTCATCGCAGACAGTGAGCTCGAGCTGCCTCGAGAGACCCGCGTGACTCTGGCACAACTCAGATCTGGATACTGTAGCAGGCTAAACTCCTACATATCCAGACTCGACCCCAGCATACCCAACGTATGCCCTGCATGTGGAGAGTCCCCGCACGATACTAACCACCTCTTCACATGCCCCCTTAAACCGACCCATCTAACCCCCCTCTCCCTTTGGTCCAACCCTGTCGAAACAGCACGTTTCCTGGACCCTCCGTTAGATGACCCCGGCGACTTAGACTGATTACACCTGCCCTAAGCGGGGTTAGCGAACCGCTACAACAACAACAACAACAACAACAACCATTGGTAAATTCTTGAGCCCCTAACCCCGCAGTGGCAACTATTAATTTGAGTTATAAGTTGGTAAGCTAAAAGTCTATTTTTTTGGAATAAGTTAGTGAGTATTTGTTTGTAAAAACTGAATAATAAGTTATATAACAAAGAAATGTGATAGAAGATCACCACATCTCCTCATCAGAGTACTTATAACAGGAGGGTGTTCTAAAAACTAAGCCAACATCAGCCATGTAATCTGTTGGTGTTGTAATATTCAATTCATTTTTAGCAATAACTAATAACTGCGTTAATTTAACCTTTATTTTACTCAATGGTGTGGTTAGTAATAGATGCAATAATTTTCAGAAAATGCTGGAAGAGGATAAAAAGCCAATGATTACATCTATGGTGCACACAGCAGGGCGTAAAATTTATTTTTTAAAACCAACTAAAGGCAATGTAGTATATTCGTAAGTATTATATCATTATAAAAGCATTATGTAAAAAAGTTTTCTTTATGAGCATTTGCATATGCATTCCCAGCTTTGATGAATCCGGTCCAAATCTGCACTTTGCTGCATTGGCTTTACGTAATGCTCTAACTCTGGCTACATACTATAAGAATGCTTATGATGTCACCGAAGATGATGAAACTCCTACGGGACGTGAGAAAGCGGATTGGCGTAATGTCAAGGATAATAACTTTTGCAGTCCATCGGGACCGGTTTCAAAGAAATCCTTGGATAATATGTTGTGTGCTATCTATGCGGCATACAGTTATGTCTCGCTACGTCTGGGCGATTATGTTTGCGCCTACGAGATGGCGCAGGAACTGTTAAAGGCTGAAAAACTCTCCGATGCGCATAGGTCAATTAAGAAATGGCATATTTCTCTAAATTATTTGTTTGAATTTCGTGCTCTTTTTTTATTCTTTCCAGATTCTTAGCGCAAATGTATGCTGGTGAGGCATTATTAATGATGGATAAATTAGACGAGGCATGTCCGCTTTTCGAACCCACATTTGTTTCCTCATTGAATGCTTTTGATTTCGAGACAAAAGATTGGCGTGTGAAATCTTTAGATGCTGCACAGAATGTTGTGCGTTATAATTTAGCTGTGGTAACGGCAATGCAAGGTAATATTGACCTGTGCAAAACTTACTTGAGCAGTTGTACACATCCAATTGTGGCTGGTAAAGTTCTGTCGTTAAAAACCTATATCGATTTAAGAATGTCGAAAAACCAACCACAAAGCTAAAAGGAGCACTACTCACCATTTAATACATACATATATTGTGTTTGTACTTAGTTTTGATAAATTTGAATTATGTTTGTATATACATACATATGCATGTGCGTATTGTATTTATGTTATCGTTTAGACTGCATTTGAAAAAGAAAAATAACAGTTACAGTAGATATTTTTCCAAGGTATTTATTTCTTTAAAAGAGTTGTGCAACGAAAACGCTATAAAATTGGATTTCGATATGATGGATTAAGTATTTCAAATCTATAAATCAAAGTTAACTGAACTGTATGTGCAATCTAGCTTTACAGATAAGTAAAAATGGTATTATTTATGTTGAATATAAATTTTGCGTGCCATTCATGCTTATAAAATATTGTTTCCCAGCTTTACCTAGCTTAGTACTCTAGTAGTTGCTTTGAAATGAAGGTAAGCATTGTGCTTCTTGCCACTGGGCTCTTGGTGGCTCTAGTAAGTGTAACGACAGCATTGACTTTTGACGAGGAGAGATTAGCGCTTAAGAAATTTGTGACCTCTGTAAGTTTTAACAGTGGCAGAAAAAAAAGCCTGCTAATCACAAAAAATACCAATTCTTAGGAGGAGCGCATTCGTTCGCATGGCTATCCCACTGAAACGCATACTGTTGAGACCAGCGATGGCTATCTATTGACACTCTTCCGCATACCTTACTCACACAAATTGAAAAATGAACGTTCCTACCGTCCAGCTATACTCTTGCAGCATGGTTTATTCAGCAACTCAGATTGTTGGTTGAGTAGCGGTCCCAATGATTCGTTGGCCTATCTACTAGCTGACGCTGGTTTCGATGTCTGGTTGGGCAATGCACGTGGTAATATTTATTCACGCGCAAATTCTCAATTAACTTTGAGTAGTCCGAAATTTTGGAAATTTAGTTGGCATGAAATTGGCACCATTGATATTGCCGCCATGATTGACTATATACGTGATTTTACCGGTCAACAAGCCATACACTATGCCGGCCACTCACAGGGCACCACCGTGTATCTGACGTTGATGTCCACGAGACCGGAGTATAATCCTAAAATCAAAACGGCACATTTGCTAGCGCCGTGCGCATACTTTGCCCATGGCAAGCATCCTGTATTCCAACTGGGCGCTTTGGTTGGCACGCCCGGCGGTCTGTGGAATACCATACTCGAAGATATGGAGTTGATGCCGAAAAATGATATTGTCAATCGTATTGTAGATACGCTCTGCGGCGTACAACCGAATTTAGGCAATCAGTGTAAAGATGTTGTGCTATGGTATGCCGGCGATGGTTATCGCAATACAAACTTGGTAGGTTTAGCAGATAATTTGCATATAAATATATGTACATACGTGTACATATGTATCAAAATGTATCCTTTTAATTTCCCAATTTTTTTCAGACTGCCTTGCAAGTGCTGATTGAAACCCATCCAGGCGGTTCATCCAGTAATCAGGGCATACATTATCTTCAACTCAGCAAATCGCATAAATTTCGACAATTTGATTATGGGACTAAAAAGAATCGTCAGATTTATAATCAAGATACGCCACCAGATTATGATTTGAGTAAGATTACTACTCGCACTTACTCATACTCCAGTGCTAATGATGCTCTGTGCGACCCGCAAGATGTTGATACTTTAGTGGAAAATATGTCGCTGGTGGAGGATTATCGTGTACCAGATCCGTCATGGAATCACATGGACTTCATTGTAGGTAATGAAATGCGGGAGGTGATCAACGAACGTATTGTGAAGGCTATTAAGTCCTATGAGAGGATGTAATATGGTCTAGGACTGGAAAAATTGTACAAAAAGGATATAAATAAAATAATAATTAATAAAAGTTTGAACATTTAAAAATATGCTATTAATTGCATTCAATTTATTTGGTTTAAAAAAATGTTGGAATTTGTGCTTGTTTACCTGGAGGAAAAATGTGAAGGCACTAACAATGCAACTCTGTTTTAAAAAATTCTTCTCGTAGTTTCCTGATGGTAGTTCAATTTCAGGATTACGGAGCCAAGGTATTGATGGCTATGTTCGAAGGTAAACAGCTGTCTCGCCAACCTTTCCCACTTCTTTACTGCACGACAAATACAGCTACAACCTGCGGAATCAGCGACCACCCCCCTTTTCACCAGCTGGATGAAAGATTACCGGCTCGAACTCGATGTGAAAGTACTGGGAATCACATTCGACAGTTTGGACTCCTTTACTTCGCATACGACGGCAATTGCTAGTAGAGTACAGGGCCACAACAAAATCCTCAAATCGTTAGTTGGCAGCAGCTGGGGAAAAGACAAATAAACGTTGCTGACAACATACAAGGTAAATGGCTGATCGGTCGTAAGCTACGCTGCTCCGATTTGGACGCCGGGCACTATCGGGAGACAGATGAAGAAGCCACAAGCTTGCCAGAAGACCGTCTTTAGGACCATAACAGGAAATCTGCTGATGCTGCAGGAGTATCATTTGCACAGCGAAGCATCTAAGCTACGAGTTAATGAACATAATGCTATGCTGTGCAAGCAATATTTGCTGGGATGCTATCGTAGGGTACAGGGGCAGCATGGCGTACGAAAGGCTATAACGCCATTCGCCTTCCAGTGAATGGCGTTATTGGAGTCCAATCACCACACATTGGAGAGGAAGAGCTCAAGCTATCTCGAGAGTCCCGAGTAAAATGGGCACAATTAAGATCTGGGTATTGTAATCGACTAAATTCCTACATTTCCAGACTTGACCGCCTTCACTCTGGTGCGGTGATCTTGTTAAGCGGAGTCGGATTAGTTGCTACAACACCTGCAACAACAGAAGTTCCACTTAGATTTATGTCCCCTTAAAGTCAACTGTTATTTTCCAACTCCCATATTTATTTCATTTTTTTTCTAAAGTGTTCTGAAAATTAATTTCAGCCTTAAAAAAAATGAATTAGAATTGCTTTTTGTAGAGTTCGAGTTTAATCTGCCTTAGGTCTAATATTTTCAGAATGTTAATCATGTCTAAACTGAGGAGAGGCGAAAGATATTTGTATATCCAGAAAGAAGATAGAACTTTGTACCTTAGAAACTCTCTGCTTTCTGAGCTTTCTCCTCGATATGTTCATATTAAACTTTCAAAGGGAGAATTCCTAATAGGGTCTTGAAAAAAGGAATCTGCTTAGTGTTGCAACCTCATCTTCTTTTTTAAGCAACAGCGACGAACCAGTACAAGCTGACTCAACAATTGAACAAACAAAGCTCAGCTATTATAATGGGACAACTGAAATATATTTCAGCGGCTTGTGAGCGAAGAAGCATCGAACAACTCATTTAATAGAAATACGCTAGCTCTTCTGGACTAATTTCGCTTAATCACTCCGCGTAGCTTAAGCACACCACTTTGATGGGTTCCTAATAGCAGTCGCCCCTCGGTAGGAAATGTCAACCCCTCCGAGTATATTTCTGAGATATAATAAAGACTCCACATAAGAATCCATCAGCCGTTCGGAGGCAGCTTAGTAAAACTCTAGGTACCTCCAGTTGTTGGAAAAAAATCAAGACGCATACCACAAATTGCAGGAGGAGCTCGGCCGAAAGTAGCTTTAGCGGTTACAAAGCGCCAATTGTATACAAATACACAGATAGCTTCACAAAATATTAATATAGCATAGCGGGGGGTATTTCTTCATTTAGAATTGACTTGTTTACAATTTACCATATCAGATTAGCCTACATCGATTACTGAGATAGAGTAATCTACGATAATTAATGCGATTATTGCAATTTATAAGATTAGATAGGACTCAGTCCTTAGCTTTATAACCTTGCACTGCTCATTCAAACCTCTTAGTTTTTGCGGAACGTTGAGATTATCGCCGGAATGTTGTTCTTAACGTTCATTCTATATACGCTTCTGGCCCTGTGTGACGCTTTGGATTTGAGTCATGTCGATCCCTATATAGACATACCATTTAAGCCGCTCAAAACATCAGTAAGCTGCTCAGAGCCATATAAGAGGCAATCGTTTTTTCATAGTTTCTTTAATATTCCAGGCCGAGAGAATACGGGAGCATGGCTATCCAGCTGAGTCACATTTCGTAGAGACCAGTGATGGCTATATTCTCAATCTCTTTCGCATACCATATTCGCCAAGCTTGGAAAATCAGCGCGAGCACAAACCAGTCGTCTTCATCCAACATGGGCTGTTCGGTTGTTCTGACTGCTTCTTACTTAACGGTCCGGAAAATGCAATCGCATACAATTTCGCCGATGCTGGTTTCGATGTTTGGCTAGGTAATGCGCGCGGTAATATTTACTCACGCAAACATTCGACCATGACAGCCGGTCATACCAAGTTTTGGAAATTCAGCTGGCATGAAATCGGTGCCATCGATATGCCCGAATCCATAGATTACGTGCTCGAGCAAACGGGTGAGCCTGCACTGCATTATGTTGGACATTCTCAAGGAGGCACTGTCTATTTCGTAATGCTTTCTTCGCGTCCCGAATATAATGCAAAAATAAAAACTGGCCACGCTTTAGCGCCGGCAGTTTTTATGGGTAATGTTACAGAGGGTATTGTTACAACGCTGGCGCCTTATGTTGGTACACCCGGTCCGGGCACGAATTTGCTCAGCGATCAACCATTTGTACCGTATAATCCGTACGTGCAACGCCTACTGGATACGGCGTGCGGTGGTCAGTCAACTTATCCCAAATATTGTAAGATACTCTTCCTAATGTGGGCCGGTAAGGAGCAGTCGAACCTTAATGTGGTGGGTATACTGATGAAGCTCGATATTGCTAATAATAATAATCTTTAACGTGATTTCTTTCTTAGACATTGCTACCTCAGCTCGCTGAGACCCATCCGGCGGGTATTTCGACTAATCAAGGCATTCACTACATACAACTTAAAGTGTCCAACAAATTTCGTCAATATGATTTTGGTGCGAAAAAGAATCAAAAACAATATAGTCAAGCCGAACCAACAGAGTATCCGCTGGAAAGGATCACTGCCGAAACATATCTCTATTATGGTTTAAATGATGACTCTGCCAATCCGTTGGATATGCAGCGTCTACCATCTTATCTCTCCAATTTACGCGTATTTCATGAAGTACCAAATCCTACGTGGGGTCATTTGGATTTTATTTTCGCCAAACAGGTTAAGGAAGAGATCAACGATCCCGTAATACAGTATTGCCGAGATTACGAAGAACTGAATTAAAGAACAATAGCGAAACTATTTTATTCTCTTTCTAGAAGTCTTATAGTTTTATGAGTCCAAAACCGCTTCTCTCCTACTTCTCAAAAATTCCAGATAAAATTCAATGTTAGGGATCTAAAACCCATAATTATGTAAAATCGAGCTCTTAGTTTCCTTCAGTGTTAACGCACATTCTAGCACTCTTGCATTGTTTTAGAGAATTAGAGAAGGAATTAAGACATATATCTAGAATATCCGCTTCCTTAATAGAGAAGAGACTCGTTTTCACCAGTTTGGCTCCCTTTTGCCTTGTAAAGTCAAAACTAGGTAAGACCTCAGTCACACTATCTATAGAAAGTCAGACTTCATCGTGCCATAATTGGAATTGAATGGATGTTTTATAAGGATATCGCTGTAATCTATACTGATGGGTCTAAATCGGATACAGTGGTAATGGGAGTACGCTGCAAAGATCGCGACATCTCTCTTCTTTTTTCGTACTAAACTCACCTATCGTCCTCTAAGCGAAATTGCTAGACATGGAAAACTCTTCAGTAATCTGCGGGAACGTAGTGAGAGCAAATATCTGCTCAGTTAGTCCGGTCATCTCAATGAAGGGCAGTGCCAAGATCTTTGATTGGTCAACTCCACATCTTGATTTTGTAGATTCCTGGCTATAGGGTAACAAGACTAATTAGCCGAGTCAGAAGCATATTTGGATGACTTCGAAGTGGAGATTATATTTATTATGCTCGTTAAGAATAGTAATGAGAAAACTACATGAAATTTGAGAGATAGTAAAAAAGATCTGGTTCGAATTTGAGCTGTTAAGAACAAATTGTCTGTTAAGCAGGTCAAGAAGGAGTATTTATTGATATGCGGCGAATAGTCTCGGAGAGTATAGAGAATAAAGTTTTTACTTAATCTGCAAGTATACTGCTCTATGCGCACAATTAGGTGTAGTTTAAGGAAGGCAAAGGTTAGGTTCCGTGCAAAAGTTCCATTAACATCTATCTAGCGAATCTATAAAGTAATAAATAACACTAGTAGATTATATACAAAGCTCGTTTATTGTAATAGAAAAAAAGTTCTCCTGTTTAAATAAGAAGAATTCTCGTGTAGTTCACGCCAAGAGGAGTTACTTTTCGATATTCAATTGAATTTTTCTTTTGAAGAAAGTAACTGAGGTCTGGTTGCACAATGTGGACGGAGAGAGCAAGTTAAGTCCTTTCATTGAACACTTTGACTTTAGTTCAAGGAATTTATTTTAATCCTTACCTGGATATAGCTTTAAACCGCCTAAGTCCCAGACTAAAACTCTTACTTTATATATCCATTGATTTTCATTTGTGGTTGGACAATCTTTGTGGCAATATTTACTCGCGCAATTATATTAATATTGAAGGGAATATTTTTTTTAATTTTGTATGTTGGTGGATCAGTATTCAAACCCTCACCTTCTGAAAGGTATTACGCACTCCCATTTATTTCACTTATCTCACAGTGCCGGGACATACCCTGCGGCATGAGTGTTTTGTTTTGAAGGTAAATGAAAGCTAAATATATACCGATAATGACACTTGAAAATGTGATAATCTAAGGAAGATTCTACTAAATTCCAAGGAGTAATAAATAAATTATTAAGTGTTGCTCGCGCGCACAGTTATCAATTAAACTTATAGGAGTTCGTATCAAAAAACACTTGAGATTATAAATACGAAGAAATTTTATTGTACACTGATCTGCAAAAGTATTCGTTCAATATTGGGTGTTGTGGAATTTCAAAGATTCTCTGAGAACGGGATGCTCTTCTAACCATGGTGATCAGCAATAGGTGGATTATGCAAAGCAATGAATTAAAAATTTTTGACTTTATTAAAAAAGTGATCACTAGGAATGATCGAAGAAAGGATGGAAACTCGATGCATAGGGGACATTTAGATGATTTTCGGAACTAAAGGTTTAAATATATAATATGTTGACCCCATAAGTAGACCTATATGCAATCGATACTTGCGCAGTGTTAAGCTGCGAAAATATTTGAAGATTCCCCAACAATCCCAAACAGGAATGAATGGGCAAACACGAACGCCCTTGACCAGAGAGCCATAGTCACCTTTCCAGACGGCTTAAAACTCGAGAACAAAGTGGACTGTGGAATCCACTCTCCGATGCTCTTATTTTTTATCAAAAATTTATGTTGTCCGATGAAATTCGATGGCTACGTTAACAAGCAAACTTGCTGCATTTGGGCTAAGAAAATCCGCCCGTAACTATGAAAAAGCCAATACATTCTCAATGAGTGACTGTTTGGCAAGGAATGCGGACTGGCTGTGTCATTTGGTTTGGGCGGAACCGTTGAGCATAAGTGTTTCGCTCACTATCCATAGACTATTCATGACTTAAGAGAAGAGTACCTCAAAGATCTCCAAACGAGGTACAATTGGAAATCTGCAAAGAAAGAGCTCTAAGTTGGTGACTGTGTCGTAGTCCGAGACGATGTTTGGAAGAAAAAAAAAAGAGGAGAGCGAGAGAGAGAGTGTGTGTGCCGACTAAATGGCGTCTCAGAGGAATCAAAAATGTTCGCCGTGGTCCAGATAATCACAACCCAGGGGTTGACTTGTCTCTACGGTCAGAAAAACTTCTTTCCAAAACTAAAGGGTGTGTTTTTATAGACGTTTTACAATAAGGTAACACTTTTTTCGGATTTAGGCCTTTTAACGGCTTTTACTTGATTTATGTTCGGCTGGTCAGCCATTTCATATTAAACATACTTACTCCGGAACAACGTTTGCAAATCGTTCAAAATTATTACCAAAATAATGGTTCGATTCCGGCGTTAAATCGCGAGATATAATGCAGTTGTCGGTCGACATAATCACCATGCAGAGTTGGTAATTCGAGGAACCATGGATCGGTTTACTCTAGTGGACAATGCGCATCCTCAGAGACGCCACATAGTGCGCACCGAAGACTCTATTGCAGCTGTGAAGCAGGGAAACAATTGTAGCTGTGCCAATTCATTTTATGGAAGATTTTGCGGAAGGATCTTGATTTGCGGGCTTACGAAATCCAACCCGTGCAAGAATTAAACCTGAATGACCATCCAGTGCGTCGTACTTTCGGTGAATGAGCTACCGATCCCGAATTTCAAAACATACGTGTAGTTGTGTTCAAAATTGTCGCATTTGGGGTTAAGATATTGTTAAGACGCCGTTTTATTCTCAAAAAGTCACTGTTTGTTTGCTCTATGGGCAGAGGGAATCATTGGTCCATATTTCTTAAAAATATTAAGTCTGTCATAATAAATATCACTGTCAATGGGGAGCACTATACAACCATTATTAATGACTTTTTCTTGCATGAATTGTAGGATATTGATGTGGACGACCTTTGGCTCTACTCACTCTGAAATACTTACCATACAGCTAACGAACCAATCAATTTATTGAGGGGAACTTTTGGTGAGCGCGTTGTCTCGTGTCGTGGGTCTGTGGCGTGGCCTCCAATATCCTGCAGACCAAGACTATTGACATCTTGGAAGAAAATATTCGGCGCGTTCTGCAAAAAGTATTCGAAAATTGGGTCTATCGGCTGGCATTTTATGCTTTATAATAAAGTTAAATTCTTTATAAAAACTCTAAATTATATGCGTGAAAACAACAGATCTGAAAAAGCACCCCTTTTCTACCTTGTTTTTTTAACAATTTCCAAACAAAAAAATTTCCTGCTTTTTTAAGATCAATTCAAAACAGTGGCAGCGTTTTTTTGAATCCTTTTTTAATTTAGGACCTTTTATTTTATTTTATTTGTTTGTTAAAACAGATTAATTAAAGAATCCGGTTTTTGGTATCTGCTTTCTCTGTTTTGCGCCTCACTCATTTAGTATAACTCTTTTACTCTTT
Organism: Ceratitis rosa; assembly: GCA_037013455.1. Taxonomy (NCBI): domain Eukaryota; kingdom Metazoa; phylum Arthropoda; class Insecta; order Diptera; family Tephritidae; genus Ceratitis; species Ceratitis rosa. The sequence goes on along the minus strand of JAWMAG010000006.1, from coordinate 33,926,289 downwards.
TATTTCACCTATGCACACATACATACGTGTATGTATGTACTGAAGAGAGTTTCATAATTTTATACAAAATTCATGCCATACATGCGGGCGCAAGGTTTTCATATATAATCTGGAAAACACTTGTCTGGCTATTTGAATAAAATATATGTCATTCAGTGGGTATTTTATAGCTTACCTCACAACAGTACAGACTTTCAAAGAGTTCGGTGTGACTAAGAAAAAAATGCAGTTATTATTTTCGTTATTTTTATGCATTTTTGCCAACACATCGGCATTAACTACGTCAATCTATCCAACAACGGCAAGTTTATTTATCATTTGAGCGAAATTGAGTGAATTACAATAAAACGACTAATTTTTTCTACCTCCACAGGCAGACCGCATCGTGGCTGATAATTATCCCGTGGAGGCGCATACCGTACAAACCACCGATGGCTACATACTTACCCTGTTTCGCATACCCTACTCCCTGCGCACGCAAAACGCGCATATTTCGAATAAAACGGTGCTTTTTCTGCAACACGGTTTGATTAGTTCCTCCGATGGCTGGATCTTAGTTGGTCCCAACCATGCGCTACCCTATTTGGCTGCGGATGCTGGCTATGATGTTTGGTTGGGTAACTTTCGTGGAAATACCTATTCGAGGCGACACATTTCACGTTCACCGGAGAAACACGCTTTTTGGCGTTTTAGCTTTCATGAGTTGGCCATTTATGATTTGCCAGCAATGTTTGATTATGTACTGAATAAGACGCAAAGGGTCTCTTTGCATTACGTTGGTCATTCAATGGGCACAACAACAATATTTATCTTAATGTCGCTAATGCCCTGGTATATGGAGCGCATACGAACAGCACATCTGTTAGCGCCAGTCGCTTATGTAGATCACCAGGGTGCACCGTTAACACGTTTCACCGCACCCATTTTGGGTACGCCCAGTCCACTTACGAAAGCTCTGAGTGATAATAATATATTAGGTTATAATGAGTTTTTGTCTCTCTTCGGCGCTGAGACATGTGCTAATGAAGTGGTGGAGGAGGCTATTTGTGCAAATCTATTATTTATATATACCGGCTTCGATCCCGTCAATACAAATTTTGTAAGTATATTTGCTTGATTCCTTAAATTCTTTGAGATCAATATTATAAATTTTCAATCCAATTCACAGTCTCTTATACCCGAGATCATAAAAACACATCCTGCCGGCGGCTCGACGAATCAGATCATTCATTATATGCAAGAGTATGTGTCGGGCCATTTTAGACAATACGATCATGGTTTCAAGGAAAATATATTATACTATAACCAACCGACGCCGCCTGATTACCCTTTGGAGAACGTGAGAGCGAGTCCACCACTGCAGATTTACTATGCCGACAATGACTTACAATCGTCGCCAATTGATGTGTTTCGTCTTTTGCCTCGTATGGGGGGAAATATTGAGTTGAGGCATATTAACTTGACTACGTGGAATCATCTGGACTATATGTGGGCTTTTAATGTCAAAGAAGTAATAAATGAGAGAATTTTAAGATATATTAGTGAATATGAGAGCGAAAAGTATAGAGTGCGCGAATAAAGAATAGTGAGAATGCGGCAGGAGGTAATAAAGATTATTTTTTGGAATTTTTTTTTAAATACTTACTTTACTTGATTCAATGGAGACACTTAAAATAGCCGATGATTTGACTTGATTTATGACTTCAATCGGAATTTTAGTGTCCCATATGTTCATGTAGAGTCTTTTCACATTTCACCTAAGAAACAGCATATGGTCGAGACTAAGATCTTTGACGCCTAAACATCAGTGTCCAAGTGTCCAGTCGGTTCTAAAGCTTCGAGGGCAACCAAATGATATAGCCTAAGGGATTTAAGTTCAAGATAAGGCTCGTTATTGAGTAGAACTAAGTGTTGTAAGGTATCTGGACAAAGACTTATGATAGACTGTTTGTGGCGTAAATTTAGTTTAATTTCCCCACTCACCCAGAAATAAAGTAATAAAGGAGCAGTATTTTTCTTTAGCTAACATACTCTGTATAAATTTTCTGAGGTGATTTTTATTTTAACTTTCAAAATATATATTTATTCCTTTAAGTCTATTCCTTCGTCGTCAGTGTAATCCCTCTCTTTGCAATGCTAACGTTGAATCTCCTCAATCAGATGTTGCACTATCATGGTGTCTTTCTAAAATTTCGACAACACATAATACTCAAATAATATTCCTTGTTGACAATATGTCGACATCACCTCTGTAATAGGGTCACCATAGAAAATGTATACCATCCTCTGTCCACAGTTGACGACGTTTTTTAATGCTCATATAGCGATAGTCGGGAAATTTTTTCTAGGCGGTTTCCCTAGTTACGAAATGTTGAGATCTTGATGTCTTCATTTCGAAGTCGCCTAGTTTTCTCTTAGTTTTACGCCACAATTAAATCCACTATAAACCAGAGATTTACATACTTCAAACCCTGGAAAAGACTCCTGAGGCAAGGATCGATATACTTTATCTTTTCGCCACACGAATATAAGCGTCTCTTTGCCGCTATCTAAATTTTGGAAATTAGAAAGGGCTTCTCCAAGTCATTCGGTACCAAACGTCAAGACAAGATGATTCTCTTTCAAAGGTTCTATCAAAAATTATGAAAAATTAGCTTTTCTAATAGCTGTGGTCCTCGGCAGGGAATGTCCGAGTTTCTTAAACTAAAAATAAACTGTAGGTCCATCCATTTGTTGGAAAACATCAAGATGCAAAACCACAAATTAGAGGTGGAGCTCGGCTGAAAATCGCTCCAGCGGTTACAAAGCGCCGTTTACATAGATGGAGAGATGATTTTACTTCTCATTTACCACCTAATTCAAATTAACACCTGCTGACGCGAATACTATTTGTTTGATGGCGGTGATGGTGATATTTCATGCTGTCCTCAATCCCTGCCAGAGCCATTCACTTCGGTTCACTATCTAGCCAGGATAAAGCTGAACTTACGATCCTGTTGTTAAGGCCACTGATCACAATCACCGCCATCAAACAAACAGTATTCGCGTCAGCAGGTGTTAATTTGAATTAGGTGGTAATTGAAAAATAAAATCATCTCTCCATGAATAAAGGCCGTGCTCAATAAATCGATCCCTGCATAGGGTGCCGCTTGGTGGTCGCCTTCCCTGAGGAACTCATATTGCCCGAATGAAAGAAAGGACGCCAGCTTTGAAAGTATTCGTTGCAGTATTCGCTGGTGGAAGCAGAGGAAGAGAAAACCTCTACTTCGTTGGAGAGATATAGAAACAGTGTCTAAGCTAATAAAGATGGAAAAGCTTATCCTTCCGGTGCTCATGCTCAGTTGACTGCAAGATCTCTTTTCAAATGTGTTAGAGTAAAGCAGAGGTTTCGTTTTTATCTGTTCCCCGCCTCCGTATTTAATCGTTATTGTCTTACCTTTTTTAACAAAGCCATAGACGACTGGTGAAGCATGCATGCCATTTTTATTAGTTGGAGCTTCGAATTCGACATTTCAATGAGTTTTGTTAAGCTCACAGCCAAGCAAGTTGGAGAACCGTTTCCGCTAATATTTTGAAGGTTTCTCAACGTTAAGTTAGCTTACAGTGGTTGGCGGCTAGGCTCTATACAGATCTGGTGGCCTCTGGTAGTACCACATGAAGGTACATCTTAATTTTCAGTTGAGAAGTCGTCATAAAGATAGTGAATGCCTTCCTCTTTTTCCCTACGGATGTCATGGTTGGTTTTATTTTTCTTTTTTCTTTTGAACGCAGTACAGTGTTTTTTAAAGTTTGTATGGACCGATGGTCTGCTCAGGAGCACGTAGAGAGCGTGAAAAACACTTCATTGAGATCAGGAAGGAGTCCGTTGGAAATCCTTAGAGAAATACTGAATTTTTGGACCCTTCTTCCTTGCTTACTTTGGTGATGGATAGAAAATGTATTTGGTCGAATGGTCCATTTATGACTTCGAGCTGTGGGAATAAATTAGGTCATGACTTCAACCCAATACCTTCCGCGTGATAGAACGAAATGTTAATAACTCGGCTATTGCGGCCCAACAATTCACTTAGTGGGATATATTAAAGGATGTATTGCATTAAAAGCAATGTAACATTTGCCTGATAAATATAATATTTTATTTCTACTAAAAATCACTTAATGCTACGACAAAATTTCACACTTTTTATGGCAATCTTAATCTAATAAATAACTGTTCGTACTAAAAGCAACCGCTCAGCGAGCAGTAACAGCTTCATCTCTTCACAATAAATCACAATACTCAGAATCTTAAAAACTAAAAAAAATTTTAATAAAATCGTAAATCGGAATTTCGACGTCAACTATAAGTGTATTCGTAATAATTTGCCGCCCTAATAATTTTATCGAATATGAACTCACGCACACCCAGACCACATATGAAATCGAAATGGTTCCAACGTCTGCGTGGAATTTTGTAAACGGCCTGAAGGTTGCGCAAACGCATTAACAGCCGCCAAACATCCTCCACCGACACGATATAATCGTTCTCAGCATAGAATATGGTAACCGGTGCTGTGACTAGTTCCAACTGATAGTCTGGTGGCTCTAGCTGATTGTACATCAGCCAATTCCGCTCAGGGCCATAGTCATACTGGCGGAATTTAGTTGAGACATAGCCTTGAAAGTAGTGCATGATCTGCTTGAAGGAACCACCCACCGGAAAGTTGGCCATTATATCAGGTAATAAAGTCTGTAAGTACGTGTATATGAAAATTAATACTTACACAAATATAATGCACAAAAATTGAAATTTGAGTTGAATATTTACCTTGTTGAGATGTTGCGTGTCATAGCCCACAGCTGGCCACAACCGGCTGACACACACCATTGGTCGTTCGTTCTCGAAACAAAGCGACGACAGGAACTTTTTCACAAACTTGTTTGTCGACACCATCTCCATGCCCTCCAACACTTTGGCCACATAATTGCGTGTACCCAATATGGGACCGAATATCTTGGCCAACCCACCTTTTGTATTACTCACATACGCCACCGGCGCCAGCAGGTGTGCTGTCTTAAAGACCGCATTGTACTGCGGCAACACTGAGTTCAATACCAAAAAGACAGTACCGCCCTGCGAGATGCCCACAAAATGAATTTTCGCTTCGCCCGTACATTGTAGAATATAGTCCACCATGGCAGGCATATCATAAATGCTCATCTCATGCCAGCTAAAATTCCAGAATTCGCGATCCGTCGCATTATACCAAACATTGCGGCGAGTATAGATATTGCCACGATTGTTGCCCAGCCAAATGTCGTAGCCTTGACGCCACAAAAGATATGGTAATGAGTTTTCGCGGCCATTCAGTAGCCATGCGTCTGAGGAGGCGTATATTCCTGCTAACAGGAAAACGACCGGACGTCGCGAATATGTGCCACATAATGCTGACGCCGTTGTTGTTGTTGTTGGTGTTGGTGGTGGTTCTGCTGCAGGAGTTATTGTCGTATTATATTGCGGTATGCGGTGTAGTGTCAAGGCATAGCCGTCTTTAGTCAACACATTATGCTTCTCCACCGGATAACCGTCGCGACGTATGCGTTTCACCTGAAAGTGGAAGCGAAAGAAGAAAATCATAAAGATGAAGAAGAATATTTTTTATTATACTCGTATTCCTCGTATTCTCTACACAACACACTTTTGTGCTATTTTTGTGTCGGCGTGCGAAATAGTAAGTGGACATGATTGAGTGACTCAAGTGGGTAGAGTTTGACAATAATAGCCGCTATCGGCGTCATTATGACACGGCGTTGACGGACGTGAAGGTGACTTACGCAAATCACCTCCACACCATATCCATCTACCTGTCTACATGGCACAATTGGCGGCTTAGCTCGACTGCCTGGCTAAGTCGTGCTGGCTAAGTATAGATATGTGAATTCGACACACACACGTACACAAAGGCATACTAAATGCAAATGTGCAGGTGTATTATCGCACCGAGCTCTTCATAAATGTTATCGGCCTTCAATGACATTTCCCAGTTGTTGTTGTCGTCATGTTTGTTAGTAACTCGCCTCCTGCAGGTAGGATTTACATAAATACATATGTATGTATGTACATGCATCTATACCATTAACGTACTTAAGAGGAAATGACCAATACCAAAATTATGAGTAAATCTTTTTTTCAGTTTCAAAATGGCAAAGAATTGCTAGAATTGTAAGAATTCTTAATATTTTTAGTTTTTTTCTTAAAAAAATTAAAATTCTTTGAATGACATTTATCAAACAAATACAAAGAATTTTCCCATTCCTTAAAAAAATATACAGGGTGTTTTTTTAGACAGGTGGTTTTCAGGAAGATATAAAACGTATTTTATTTAATGTTAGGAACAAGAATTTAGACTTACGAGTATCATAAATAAAAGATTTGCCATTATGTTTTAAAAATTATTTCGCACAAGAGATCGTCACACCTGGCTCGAATGAATTCCGCCCGAGAGGCCTAATTTTTGTCCAGTTTTACAGAAATCGGGGCCGTAAGTCAGTGATAACGAGCCGAATATTATCTTTCAAAACGCTAATCGTCTTGGGATTATCTGCGTAGAAAGGCGACGCCAATTAATACCAAAAAAAAAAAAAAAAATAGTCCAGTGATGTTAAATAGCAGAATTCTAAAGGCCATGTCACAGGCCCACGATGCGAGATATTGAGCACACGAAAAGTTTCGTTCAATAAATTGATTGGTTTGTTGGCTGTAAGGCTTGTGGCGACGACTGGTTGGGATCAAGGTCGTCCACATCAATATCCTACAATTCAGGCACGAAAAGGTCATTAATCATGACGTGCCCCATTGACTGTAACATTATAGCCGGCATAATGAACCAATGACGCCCTCTGCCAATAGAACAAGCTAAACAGTGACTTTTTCATGATGTAACGGCGTCTCAACAATAGCTTGTGGATTATCATCACTGCAAATGCGAAAATTTTGTTTAGTAACGTACCTATTTTACTAAAAGTGAGCTTCATTGCAGAATTTTCTTTTGGAAATTGGGGTCGGTGACCATCTCATTTTGGGCCCATTAACCGAATGAGCGAGGGGCTTGATGGTTGTCGGCTTCAGTTCAATTGCACGAGTTGGATTTTGTGAGTACGCAAACCAAAATCCTTTCACAAAATCTTCCATAAAGTGGATAGACACAGTTCCAATTATTGCGTGCGATGGCGGATGGACTCATTGGCGTTTTCTTCGATACTCGGCTCCACAGCAGCAAGAACGTTTTCGGTGCGCATTATCCAGTAGAGTAAAAGTGTTGCGAAACCGGTCTATGATTGCTCGTACTACTGACTCCGCTCGGCGATTATGTCGACCATAATTTGCAACCGACTTACTTCAGAATAAGTCTTTTCATTATCAAATGGCAAACCAAAGTGAGTATAAATCAAGTGACAGCTGTAAAAAAGACCAACTTCGAAAAAAGAATATCCACATGTCTAAAAAACACCCTATATTTTCAATATTTTTGACGATATACTAAAAACAGCCGCTTAATCAACAACTGAATTGAATAATAGAAGTGTTCATCTACAAAGGAACATTATGCTATCTACAAGTTACATAAAAGACCACAATAAATTAAATTACTCGAATTGATAGATGCGTTAAGAGCTGTGTTTGACGATTTCATTGACTTGCTCATTTAATGTTAGGCAGGAGCTCGGGGCGTCATGGAAGTTATGATCTCTCAATCGGCTGACTCCCGGGCACTTGTATGGGTTTCGTCCTCTTCTGTGTAAGCTCTGCACTGATCACATGAAACCTTTAAATCTTTATCTATATTTCTATTAGCGACAATTAAATATTGAAAATTGATGAACCAATAGCCAAGTGGTTAGCATTGAGTACTAAAATAATATGAAATTCATTTGGGCAATTGCGCTCGCCCATCTGCAGGAATTGTCAAACCTTCAGAGTGTATTTCTGACAAGAAATAAAAAGGCTCTTCATAAAAAGCTCTAGGTCCCTTTTGTGAAAACATCAAGACGCAAAACCACACGTTAGAGGAGAAGCTCGGCCGAAAACAAAGCGCCAATTATATATTATATATATTTAACATACTAATAATTTTGGGTCATAAATATTTCAATAAAGCATCTAAGAACCTGAATATGACCCCATACTAACGATTTATTAAATATGATAATTAATATAATATTTAATCCTACTGCACAAATCTGCAAGTTTTGGTTGGTGGATGGTTCGAATGAGAGGTTGAAGACCTGACCGCAAGCGACCACGTCTGAGTCATAACCTAATTATACTTTGGGAATATTTCGCTCGAAGCTATGAAGTGGGGTGCGACACATAAGGTCGGAAAATTTTAGAAAGACATTATTCTCAGCGGTTCATCAGTTGACATAAACAAGTAACGTAATTTTATAAAAGTGATCAAAAAAGAAGCTTTAGGCTGCTTAGCTATCACATTATGTCATCTGCGGCAATTCTCTATGGTTTTTGATTTTGCTGTTACAGAGTCTTGGGCTCTTAATGCGGTCAGGCTAGATATGAATTCTATTTTCTGTCAACAATTCCGCCTGAAACACACTAAAGTGATTCGGTAAATGAAGTATTTTCAAATACCAAGATCTCTTGAGTAAACTCCGTCACCAACACTGTTATCTAATTTTGACCCATTCGTATAAAAATGAATCGAGTTTGAACTTGCTAATCCTGTCCCATTCGTTTCCATCCAGGATAACTACCTTGAAATCTGCCGTGAAGTCAGTGAATAATATGCAGTAATCTGTCTTTTCTGGTAGACGGAAGCTTCTTAAGATATTAGTATGTCCCTGGTTTAATACTTTCGGGCAATTTTTGCAGTCTAACCGCCGCGCAAGCAGCATTAGCAGCCCAATAATGTCAGCTGGGTGTAGATCTAAGAGGACATTCATAGCCACAGTGGGTGAGGTTTGTAGAGCTCCGCTTATACGCAGGAGTACTGTCCTCTCCATGGAGAAGAATTGGCCTAACAACTGCAATATAAAGCTAACGCATCTTTACGCTTTACACATCCTTTCCTCCGGATTCTGTGACCAGTTTAATTTCCTCTCCAGAATGCGCAGCTCCGTTCCTGAGAGCATTCGTGTAGAAAACCTTAATATTTTATATTCCCTAGAGAAGTGTATGCCATCACATAAAGTTTGTGGGAATTTGCAATTCACTGTAACCGCCAGATCGGTCGCATACGCTACCATCTTGCAACCGCTTTCCTCCGTCATGTATCTTAGTAGTTGGTTCACTGTCAAGACCAATAGACGAGGCGAGAGGACTCCACCTTCAGTGAAACATATTTGAATGAAATGAATGAAATATATATTTTGCAACCAAGAGGAAGGACTGAAAATATGGTTCCGAGTTGCCAAAATTCAAAAATTAAAATAATTATTTAATTATTTGCTTTTTTTTGAAACTAATGTAAAATACTTTCTTATCAAATATTTCTAACAATTTGGAAAATTGAGTAAAAAAGCTTGTCATGAGTGCTAATGGGTATACTTTTTTTCTTTTTTCTCTCTTTTATTTTTCTATTTTTGGCAAATTCAAATGCCGGCACGTGCGTCGAACACATAGAGTTCGCAATCTTGTTTACATTCGCACAAAAATATATGAATTTACGTACATACGATATTTCGTATATTGAAATAAGCACAACAACGAAAATGGATGAGTGACGATAAACGATTTGCGATTGCGAAGATTATCATAAAACTTCTGCCGACCATGGGTATTTTGTCAATGGTAATACGGAAAAACAATAACAACAATTCATACGAAATAGAGATATGCACAGATGTATGAATGTATGTATAGTCGTAAATCAAAATTATGCATTCTACGCATGCGCGCCTGACACAAACGCATGGCACGAACTATACTCGTACGAGTATGCATGCAGTAAGCGCACTGCACGACCGACACTCCCTTGGATTTGATATGGCCTTGTCGCTTAAGCGTTGCCCTCTCTAACCAAATGACTTAATGGACTCAATACGTTAATATATTGAAATGTTAAGTTGTGCAATTTTTCATGTTGTTGTGATAAGATTTCGATTTCTTAACAAAACAACAAAAATGATCAAAAATTTATAACGTTTTATCATAAACTATTATTATTTTAAAGAGATTTGATTTAAAGCTCAGGACGCTTAAGCGTCTTCTCAATTTTCAAATATGTCGGTATTGATTTTAAAGATGTTTTGGAAGAACCATTGGCTTCTTGGCACTAAAATTTCTTATAGCTTGGTGTTTATTAGTGGGATTATATGATCTGTGTGTAGGAAAAGAAGCGAAATTCTATTCTGCCATACTCTAGTTTTAATGAGCTTCAGAGCTCTGTCGCTTGTATGAGACTAGCGGTAAACTAAGCACATGTTGTTAATTTTAGCCAAAGAATGTTAATGTTCCATATTGACAGCCCCTCCCTACTCTTTTGCCTACAGAACCTCCGATCACCACTATTTGATTGAAAAGGCTTACTCAGCAAAAAGGGTTCGTCACAGATCGATCTAAAAATCAAGTTTTCAAAAGGTTTTGAGATCCCTTTCCATACCAGATCTCGAGGTTGAAAAAAATGATATATCAATATTACTTTAAGAAAGCCTTGCTTATGGTTTGTAGTCTATAATCCAATCCATGTACGTCCAGCTCTTCAATGATTAATAGTTCCGCATAAGAGAAAATTAATTTATTTAATTGCGCCCGCCCCATAGCAGGGAATGTCAAGCTCTCCGGGTGTATGAAATAAAAGCTTCTCATAAAAATCCATCAGCCGTTCGGAGGCGGCTCAGTATAAACTTTAGGTCCCTCCATTTGTTGGAAAACATCAAGACGCATACCACAAATTTGAGCAGGAGTTCGGCAGAAAGTCGCTTCAGAGGTTCGGCAAGGAATGGCAAGCCCTTGGAGTGTATTTCTGACATGAAAATCAAAACTTCTAACAAAAGTCTACCGGCCGCTCGAAGGCGGCTTAGAATAAATTGTAGATCCCTCTATTTTTTGGAAAAACATCAAAACCCGCACAATAAATTGAAGGACAAGCTCGACTAAAAATCGCTTCAGCATTTACAAAGCGCAAATTATATAGCATATTGTTTGGTCTACGTCAATGATTTATGGCAGGAGAGAAATTCCATTGGAGGAACAGTTCTTAAGATTATTTATTCAATCAGTAGACGACTAACTATTTTTTAGAAAACACCACGTACATTTGTACGAGGTGTGATCAGAAAACATCCGTTTGGCGTTTGGCGAGTCTACTATGAGAAAAACACAAGTCCAATTGTTTTATAACTAGTTTAAGGAAGACCGGGAAGATGTCAATGACAATGCTCGTCCTGGTCGCCCAAGCACGTCAACAACCGATGAAAACATTGAAGCAGTGAAGAAAATGATTTTGGATAATCGTCGAATCACCATCAGAGATGTCGTACGGTCAATAAGGATACTATTTAGAAGTTATGCACCGTTTGCGCGAAGCAATTCGTCAGAAACGCACAGAATTGAGGGAAAACACAATCATGGAGATTGCCCCATGATAACGCCCCAGTTTACACATCGATGCTTGTGCGTGAGTTTTTGGCCAAAATAAATGTGTATCAACCACCGTATTCACCGGACCTGGCCCCCGCTGACTTTTTCCTCTTCCCAAAACTGAAGACACCGATGAAAGGAAAGCGTTTTGCTACGATTGAGGAGATAAAAGAAAAATCGAAACAGGAGTTATTAGCGATACCAAAAAACGCGTTTCAGAAGTGTTTCGAGGATTGGAAAAAACGCTGACATAAGTGTATTATATCTGAGGGGGAAAACTTTGAAGGGGACAAGATAGTTATTGATGAATAAATAAATACTTTTTTAAAAAAACTGAAAATAACGATTATTTTCTGATCACACCTCGTATTTCGCTGTCTCTTTTTAGGTTAATACCAGTAAATTAGTAGAAGGCCTGTCTTCGACAGGTTCTTACATCGATTTTACAATCAAATTCTCACATAAGCTTGTCATTGAAAAATTGAAATACCAGCGGACTACTGACACGAATAGAGACTATTCTTCACAAGATTTTTTATCAAACTCGTGGTATTGAAAGGTGGTGAAAGATGAAAGTTGGGATTGCAAGAGAGACTATAGTTTTTTTACAGTAAAAATTTAGCTAAAACTAGAGTCAGGAAATCCATAAGCCAAGCGACTCGTCCTTTGGCTATATCTCATCCCAAAACCTCCTTCATTTCTTACCTTTTAATTAAGAGTTTTAGAGTCTTTTTCAAAATAAGATGACAGTGCAAACTTATGTATAAAAGTGATTTTCTCCAACCACAAAGGAAAGCAGCCGTGACTAAGCGCTTAGGGTGAAGAAAGTTTTTGATAAACACCTATTTTATGCAAGCTTTATTTACTTAGTACATAACAACTACGATTGGCTTCAGTTTATCGCGATTTGCTTGTGGTCAGCGGGGAGCTTTTGCTAACTTATTTTATATTTTTATACCTTTCATGTACATGAAATGGTATATTCATTTTGGCCCGTAGTATATAAGAACCAGTAGGAGTTGAGAGAGTACCAACAAAATGTATATCCATATCCACAAAATGTAGCCATGATCTGTCGATACGTCGATCTGTCTGTCCATCTATTTGAACGCAAACTAATCTCTCAGTTTTTGAGATATTTCAACCAAACTTGGCAAGTACGGAACGGGAACAACCGAATTGTTCAGTTATTACGTTTTGGGGAAACTTCTATCAAAAGTACATTTAAGTGTTGATATTGGAAATCAACAAAATCGGACGACTATTTCATAACGCCCCGCTCATTCGGTTCTTCGATTTTTCAGTTTCGAGAATTATATTCAAATGGTCCAAAAGAAATATGCAATACAATAAACTTGATAAGCTCATGAGAGGTATAAAGTCTTCGGCTTGACCGAATACACCGCTCCTTTTTTCTTTTTTCTTTTATATTTATTTTAATTTTAATTATTATTTCACAAGGCATACCGCATCAGTAATGATGATGTCGCGAGTTTGACGGACGTTGATAAACGCAGCAACCATAAATGAGGATCCACTCCGTTGCAACTCCAACTGCCAGCAGCACAGACCAGTTAAGAGTAAGAGCAATAACGACTCTGTAATGTTGCAACCGATAATGGTGACAGCCATGACGCACGTTGTGAAGATGCTGCACAAGCTGTACGTGTATGTGAGTGATGGTGTTAATGCTGCTGTCGTTGGGGCTAGTTAAACGCGTTCACCGAGTTGAGGTAGTGAGCGGTAAAATTGTTGCAAAATGACATGCTGGATTATGTTGGTGTGAGTGTGTATATGTATGTGTGTGTGTGTGTGTGTGTTAGATGGGACGAGTTGACGTATCCTATTTACATACATACATGCATGTGAGTGGAAGTCAACACACTTTTGCTGCACGTACGGCAACTAGCTGGAGTTTACTTGGTGGCAAGGCGCTTGCGTCCACACAATGATTCTATCGCCGACAGTTCTTTATGTAATAAAAATAATTAAGTAAAATTGTCTATACACGCGGCGCAAGCTATAAATAATAAAGCTCCCTGGCTGACGCTCTGCAGCGGAGGTCAAATGTGAACACTAATGGGCGCTGTGTGTGTTTGGCTCGTCACAGCGGGTCGTATGCGTCGGGCGCGCGTTAGGTGTGCTACCCAAATTGTATATTTGTATATATTATTGCTTTTCACTTTTCACATTTATTGCTACTTATTGGCTTTCTTTGCCTGCTCAGTATTTTATTTCACTTTTTTTTTGTTTTTTTCTGTTTTCTGATTGCTTTTGCTTTTATTTTCTGTTGTGTGTGTGTGTTTATTTTTGCACTTTCATTGGCGGCTTATAGTCTTTTTTTTCGCGCGCAGGAAAAGGTGAAACCTCCAAATCGGTAACATGTACATGAATTCCGGGATCGCGCTGACGTAAATGTTGGCCGACTACGACGAAGACGATTGTCGTGTGCGGACTGGTGTCTGATTGTTGACTGAATGTTTTGCCGCCTCGCAATAGCGGTATCCGCACAGCCTGCGGGTTGCCATTGCGGCCCCAGCTGATGTGCGGCGCTTCTCTCTGCCGCTTACTTCAAGTATCTGTCTGTCGGTCTGCCTATCTGTCTGTATGTATGTAATGTTTCTCGCGCTCATTACGTATATTACCTTAACGCCACTCGCTTTTTAGCCCACATCCAACCTCACCGTTACACCGTTGTCTCATTGCGCTTTTAATTCATAAACTCATTTATTTATTTTATATTTGCTCTGTTCGCATTCATCGATTGCCAATGAGCGTGTAGTTGCTAGCGCCGGTTCGAGCAGTCAGCTGCTGCCGGTTGCCAGCGATTATGACTCAAGCAGCTCAAGCTGTTCAAGCACATAAAAAGTTATAAAAAGTGACGCTTTCATTTGTCCAACGTAATCGGCGCTCGTAATTGTCACTTAGCCACATTACCTTAACTCTCCTCCACAATTGCTTGAGCTGGCTGTGTCGCCGCCGCGTACATACACGTATGTATGGTACATTTGTACATATGCATGTTGTGCTCCGACTCCTCCACTCGCCTTTCAATAAATAACCTGTTGTTGTGTCTAGCAATTTGGTTTGGCGATTTGTTTAGGATGCGCCAGCTGGGCCAGTGACGCGATAACACGGCTACACGACGCCGGCCACCTTGCTGCCGCGCCACTTTAAGCCATTTGTAGGTTTATTTTGATTTTTTTCGTTTGTTTATTTTTGTTCACCACAGTTTACAAACACTTGTCAACGCATAGCATTTAAGTAATTTAATTTCATCAATAAGCGTTTATGGTAAGTATTCATCGCCTCAGCGCAGCGCAGCGCTCCGCCTCTCAAGTTCTCAAGGCAAAATGCACTTTCTTTACACAAAAACTGATAAGTGCTTGCATACATACATACATAGGTACATACATACATACCATGATTTAATTGCATATTACATGCACTTATGTTTGCATATACATATGTATGTATGTATATTTGTAAATCTACTTATGCATTTATGAAGTGGAACAGTGTGTCATTGCAGCTCGTCCATCCGTCCATCATCTCCTTGACTCGCTGTCGCTTTTATCTTATTTTACGCGTCTTTAAGATTTCTTGCTGTGCGTAATTTAATCACTGGATAAGTCATAAGTCACAAGCAGACTGAAGTACTTAAATTCATACATACTCGTATGTACATACGTTAACATTAGTACGGGTCGGTCACAAACAAAGCTTAATCTAGTTATGATGGTCTGAGTGGGTTGATTGAGGCGTAAAGTCCTTAAACAAAGGCCTCTGTCAAACAATTACATATACATATATTAGACTGAAAAGCATGGTTTACTGTCCTCAACCGAGATGTAATGATGAAAGTAATATTTATTATAGAGAGAGAGTCAGGAAAGTTAGTCACATTCAAGAGACGGTCCTAGAAAGTGTTAAGACTTAGTTAGTTAGTTGGCTAGTTAATGTGTTTACTCGATCCCTGTTCAAGTGCACTTAGATCTATGGTGGGCCTGTGAAAACAGATTCCTCTCACCTCTCCAGATTGAACGTCTAACTATTTAATTTATTTTATGAAACACTCGAGATTGTTGACCCTCGCAGATGTTATTTCCGCAAAACAATTGAAGTCAAAATTTCGGAAGAAACATTGAGGTCTGGACAGTGGTAGAGGTAATGCTCTCCCGATTCAAGTCGTTAGAGAAGCAGCCCATCATTCTACTATGAGTTCCCATCAGACATACACCTTATAATACGGACCTCGCACCACGTAATCACTTGCCCCTGTATATTTTTCACATCATGTTCTTCAATATATATATATATGTATATATAATCCTCCTCCAATTAGTGGTTTTTGCGTCTTGATGTTTTTCGAATAATTGCAAGGACCTATAGCTTATACTAAGCCGCCTTCGAACGGCTGATGATTTTTTCACGAGGAGCCTTTATTTCATGTCCGAAATACACTCGGAGGGGTGGACATTCCCTGCCGAGGGGCGACCGCAATTAGAAAATTTAACTTAATTTTTTATTTAAATTAATTTTCCAATAACTTTTGGATGTGCCACCAGGATTTGAAACCGAGCCTTCCGAATATCAGTACGCAATGCTAACCAATCGGCTACCGCGGCCGGGGATACCATAGATGGTAGTAAATCAGTGTTTGTGGTTGCCAGATCGCGAAAAATTGATTAGACGCACCATTTAATGTTAATTTGTTAGTACCGCAGAGTGGAGAAGTCACAAAATGGTCGAGAGGCCTCGTGCTCCTGTCAATTGCGCCTTAAGGGTACCATACTATGGTAAAATCTACAACCCTTGGTTATTGTTTATGACGCTTTTTGGTAGTCTTCTTTTTAAACTTTCAGAAAAGTTGCTCTGACCTAATGTTCTTCTATTATTCATTATAAACGTTTTTTGATGTAAAAAATCCGTATACATACATACACACATATGAAATAGGTTTTTTGTTTTTAGTTTAACGGAAATATGATTGTGTCATATCTCGCACACTCTCTGTCATCCCGATGCGATTCATAAAACCGCCATAAAACCACCATTACGAATAAGTCAATTGTTGACGTGTTTGCACGCTTTCGGACGCAATCGATAAACTATGAGTACATACAATACATAGTACATACATAGGTACATACATACGCATATGAGTAAATGGAAAATATGTTTATATGCAGGTACGCAGAGTGTGGAAACATTTGCGTATTATTTACAATATTTCCATGCAATAATTGTCGCGTTAGGTATGTGTGTGTGTATAATTACGGCACTTTGTTTCAGCCCTGATATACTTACGGTTATACCTATGTACGTACATACGTATGTAAATGTCGGTATCTAAATATTAACTAAATGTAAATAATACTCATATGCATAGGTAAATAACATATACCATATATACATATGCACATATGTATGTATGTATCTATTTAACGCAATTGTTTAATAGTATGTTGATTGAGGACGTGCGAGGGTTAAATACTGTTAAATTTCAGTTTATTTGCACAGATTAATTGTCTCAATTGAGGGAAATTAACGCGACTTTTCGCTTTGTGCAATATATTTGCACATACATATGTATGCATGTACCATATGTATGCATGCCCATACCTTATATTCGGACTGTCAAGTATTTAATTGTATTTTTATGTTTGCCCTCGAATGCGGACAAGTACGGAAAGATAATAAGATTTTTTTGGGAAATGCCGAAGCAAAAAATCGGAGTTGAACTTGAAAAATTAACTATGTTTGTATACGTGTATGCACACACATTTCATAAAGACTAAGAGCTGGCGACGGATGGAAAGGGGTCACTCGGTAAAGCCTAAATTACATCATTTACAGGTTCGGTAGTTACCGAAATAGGGAACGGTGGGACGTCAGGACTCTCTGTGGAAGCGTAAGGGTAGGGTGGGGGAGTTGAAAATGCAATTTTTTTAGCAAAATATTTGATGAAGTAGAACTTTGAAAAAGAGCAATTTATACGGAAATATTAGGTGTAGTAAAAAGTAATCAATTATTTATGCTTTAATTGAAGGCATTGTTTACCTCTAACTATGGAAAATATCCGATTTATGTCAAATATGCACCGTTTTGCTGGATAACTTTGTGCCATTTGGAAGGTGATCTCATTATGCTTCTCTCAAAGAAATCCTGGAAAAAAATTGTGATAATCGATTTTCACAGGCTTCTCTTTCTCTTGAGAGCAATTCTTCACCAGCCAAATCATTCACCGAAGACCGGTGCAAGTAATCTCTTGGTGCGAGCACCGGACTATAAGGTGGATGCATAAGAACCTACCAACCAAGCTCTTGGAATTTCTGGCGAGTCACATTTGTTCTCCTGTTGGCTGAAGCTGGGTGCTTCTGGGCAATTGCTTCCTTCAGAAAATCCAATTTCTAACAGTAAAGATCCGAATTAAGAGTTTGGTTTTAGGGTAGCAGCTCATAGTCTATGAATCTTTGGCCTGGTCAATGATACGCCGGACCATAAACTTCACCAAACAGTTCCACGTTGAGGCTTTTCAACAATAAATGTTGGGTTTTCCGAGCCCCGAATGCGATAGTTTTGCTCATTGAAGTAGCCATCGAGGTGGAAATGTGCCTCATCAGTCATGATTAATATTTTTTAATGAAATTTTTGTAGTAAATTTTAATTTATATTTTTGTTACAGGCGTAGTTTTCACTGGGCGAATGTCAAAACAATACAGCTTCTAAAGTGATATCCAACCGAATAGAAGGCAATTCAAAGTAAAACCTCTTATTGGAAAACCCTTCATAGAAAATAACTGTAATATTAATGAACAGTTTTTCATACTTCAACAGAATAAGTTTAATTAATGTTGGAATATTTTTTTTCGCAACACCAGAAGGTCGATATTAATTGACCAATTATTTAGTAGTTTCCTGTTAATGAAAATATTAATACTTTCACCACTGAAAGTGCGTATGTATGGATATCTCAGATTTAGAGATATGTATGTTAAGACATACACACATATAAATCTTATTAAAGTGAGTATTTTTTAACGATTTTGCGGTATTTCTTTATTAATTAATTATTATTTACTATTAAGTAAATTCAAGGCCAAACTAAATAAAATAATTTGATGGAAAATCAATTTGACGAGGAAGAAATGGTTTGACAGTCTAATTTGTGATGTAATTTTTTAGTGAAATAAAATATTAATCATTTTGCCGACATTCGTTGATGTTGAATTCCGATTAATGTGTGTTTGAGATATCAAATGCTGTTCCCATAGAGATTTAATTAGCTAATTGAGATCATTACAGGAGTTAATTTAAAACTGCAACAAGGTAAACTTTATAAACACACAATTAAAATCAGCTGTTAATTAGTGAATAATTAAGTTGAATAAGTCTTCTAGGCGAGAATGCGAATGGAATGAAAATAAAATGTCAGCAAAATTAAATTTCGTTCCAAACTATTAAAAATATATATTATAAAAGTGACAAAAAGTTATTATATTTTATATTATTATTTATTTTATATTATTATGTAAATAAATTGAAGCTACTTGTCAATTAAATGTATCAATTACTTTAAAAATATTTTTATATTGTAACTGAAGCGTAGCGTTAGAGAAAGAGATAGACACGAATAAAAGTATATACATTTCTTCAGAATTAGTTGTCGAACGCTAAATGTTTCAATCTAATTGAATGTACGAGTATGTAAACACCAAATTTAGTGAAGCTTAATTCTACCAACTAATCGACCTGTTGCTGAACATATTGTATTTAATTTTATTTTAATAATTCCAATATAATCACATTACTATGTTAATCTTACCTATTTTTTATATTTATCAATTCTATACACTTATGTATGTATGTGTGTACAGTGATTTCCGTAATTTATATGTTGGAAATTTAAAAGTCATATTCAAACACTAAATACATATTACTCACCATTACCAAATATGGATTGTAATGCAAATTTATATTAAACATTTTTGTCATGCAACAAATTTTAAAGACTACCGAATAAAGATTTAAGAGTTTTCTTTATCTTAAAAATGTACTATATACTTACATATATACGTTAAAAAATTTAAATAAGTCGTAAAGAAAATATTAGTACGTGCCAATCATAAATTAACATGCACAAAACGTATACACATACATATGTACATATAATATATACAAGGAGTATGCTAATGAATGCACGTAACCAAATTGATAAATGCTCATAAAATTATAATCAAAATAATTTAATTTAATGAAATTGAATAAAAAATAAACAAAAAATTATTTTTAAATAAAGTAAAACAAATTCAAAATAAACTAAATCATACAAAAATATTAAATAATAAAAAAGCAAATAAAAAATTAAGGAAAATAAAATAATATAAAATAAAGAAATTATAATATAAAATAAATTTCAATAGTAAAATTAAATTGAATAATAAAAGAAAAAAGAAAATAAAGAAAATAAAATAATATAATAAAGTACAATAAAATATAATTAATTAAAATACAATGACATAAAATAAAATAAAATTAAATAAAATACAATGAAATAAAATAAAATAAAACAAAATAAAATAAAATAAAATAAAATAATATAAAATAAAATAATATAAAATAAAAAATAATATAAAATAAAAAAATTATAATATGAAAAAAATTTCAATAGTAAAATTAAATTGAATGAATAAAAGAAAAAAAAAAAATAAATAATATAAAATGAAATTTAATAATAAAAAAATTAAGGAAAATAAAATAATATAAAATAAATTACAAAGAAATAAAATAAAATAAAATATAATAAAATAAAATAAAACAACATAAAATAAAATAAAATAAAATAAAACAACATAAAATAAAAAAACATAAAATAAAATAAAATAAAATAAAATAAAACAACATCAAAAAATAAAATAAAATAAAATAAAATTTAATAAAATAAAATAAAATTTAATATATAAAAAAACCAAAATAATTAAAATAATTGAAAAAAAATTAAAATGAAACAAAAAATGAAGGAAAATCAATTAAAAACAAATAATAAAAAAATAAACAGTTAAAAAAAACAGAATTTAAAATATTTAGTAAGAAAAGATTAAAAATTAAATAATATAAAAACGAAAGTAAGTTTAAACTAAAATAATCTAAATTGAGTTAAATAAAGTTGGACTAAAACAATAAAATAAAATAAACTAAAATAAGATTAAAAAATAAACAATATTAAATTAAATAAAATTAAAATAAAAGAAGATAAAAAATTAGATAGAATAAAAAAATAAATAAACGAAATGAAATAAACTTAAAATAATAAAATAAAATAAAATTAAATTAGGTTTAAAAAATTAATTAAAAGAATAATAAAAAAACAAAATAGGATTAAGTAAAGATACAAAGATTAGATAAATTATAAATAAACAAACTAAAATTATATTAAACGGAAAAAAAATAAAATACAGGATTATAAAATAAAATTAAAATAAAATAAAATTAATTACTTAAATTGAATTGAATAAATGCACAATTGCATTATACCAAAGAAGTTACTCCACTAGCTCACCTGTATGTAAGTAATATCATCGACATTAGCATTGGTACTAAATTTAAATGCTTTCGGCATGATGAAAGCTTTGATTTCACTATAAGAAACAAGTGATTTGATTACTATTAATAATTCTTGCACGCATACATACACAGATATAAGTGGATACATATGAGATTAAAATCTATGGGTGTAACGTAAATAAATATGTACATACATATGTATGTATGTATGTATTTGAAATCATAAATTTTGGTAAAGAAAACGAGCATTAAAAAATCATAAAACTTCAAATAGAATCGAATGCATTTTTTATTTATTTTATTAGGGAAGAACAAAGAAAACGACACTGTCACTAATAAATGTATAAAAAAAACTTACGTACGTATGTATGTACGTATGCACATACATGAATATTAATTACGACAATTTATGCGTTCTTTAGCTTCTTGTACATAGTTTTAAGATCATATGTGCACTTGTATGTACACATACACACTCATATATATAATTTATGGTTATGCCTACGTGCGATCCCTAGCGACAATGTCAAAAACTTTAACGGCTCGAAAAGTGAAGATTTGCAAAAAATTCTTCTGTTTTCAAGAAAAATTAAGTTTATCGTATGATTGCAAAGAAGCTTAAGAAGAAATATTAAAATATAATAAAGCAGCGCCTAAATGCATACATACGAGTGTTTGCTGATTAAATGCCAACAATTCGAAAATTTGCGGTTGCAATAACCGATAAATATTCATATCCGCATACGCATAGTGCATTCACAGAAAGATAAACGGCCTCATTTTTTCGAAGATGTATATGCATCCTTGATACCTTGTAGGAAAATAAGAATAAGTTGAGCCGGTATTTTCCGATTCTTTTTAGAAAACCAATTGTTAAGAAATAAATGACTTTAAAAAAAAAAAACAAGATAAATAGTTTTGAGAAACAACGTGAGATTGTTCGGAATATTTCTTCTGATTACTGGCTTAGTCTATCAGTATATCCTGGGGAGCGTTTAAAAAATAATAATTTATGCGTGCAAATACTTTTGAAGATTTGTGATTTAAAACATAGAAAATGTAACAAAATTTTTATCAATTATAAAATAAATAAAATTAAATATATATAATAAATAATAATTTTGCAAATAATTAATTAAAAAAATCGGTAATAAACAGCTCAAAATAGTCTGTTGATTGATTGTAACTTATTATTTATGCATTCATTCATGAAAAAAATTTCCTGTGGGGTAGACTTGGCGACATATCAAACATTTTTTGACATTGTGATTTAACATGTGGATATATTTTTCTTTCGAAAAAGTCTTAATTTTTTTGTGTGTTATCTTTTTATTAGTATTGCGCTGTGGTGACCACATGTTGCGGTAGATCTTCAATGAGTAGTCGACTAATCAGCGTTACCGCCACCACATTTCAAAGCGGCGGATGTTAATGACCCTCTCGTCAATCCGTGGCGACAAACAAGTGCATCGGCCGTAAGCAGGAAGGGTAAGCATTAAGTAGAGAAGTACTCGTATGTACACGTATGTACATATGTACATATGCAGTATTTTGGTTTTGGCTTAACGGCGTTATCTGATCATTGATTCAGTGGTTATATAATTATTTTACGTACTTTTCTTAACTTTTTGTTTTTTGGTTTATTTGTATTGTATACGAGTATTTCTTAAAAACAAAAATGATAAAAATAAATGAAAAAAAAATTAAAAAATTAATATATAAATAATTCGAGCTTTTCAACCAATTTATGGTGAGCATCTAGAGTTTTTTCCTACAAATAAAGAGACCTACAATATTAACTGGTCCCTAAGTTGCTATTTATGAGAAGCTACCATACTCATGTGAGATATACACTCGGGAGTGTTGACATTTCCGCGGAAGGGCGAACCCATTGATACAAAAAATTCTAAATGTTGGTTTGTTCAGAACTCGAATTCATAACGTTCCACCTCTTAGGACGTACTACTGCAGTAACTCTTTTAACTTGGTTGAATAGTAAGCAGGTCTATAACTGAAGATATTGCAAGATTATCTTCTATTCATAACCCCATGGGATCCTAATTGTTCTTGAATTCGAGAGATGTACAGCCCGACGTTGCGTTTCTCGCCGATCCTTAGCCAAATGGAGATAAATCTGACATTTAAAACGGAGTGTAAGTTTTCTTCCTCTGCTCTCAACAGTGGGTACGGATTGCCAAAACTTGCAGTTTTGATGTGTTTGCGTTCATTCTGACGCAATGTCTAGCCAGTAATCGCTGTCTCTTATTCGCTTAACTATGTCAGCTAGGCGGCCGCTATAGCAGAGAGATTAGCATTGGTTCGACCAACATCCGAGTGTATTTCTGACATGAAGTGAAGGCTTCTCATAAAAAA
This sequence comes from Ceratitis rosa, assembly GCA_037013455.1. Classification (NCBI taxonomy): domain Eukaryota; kingdom Metazoa; phylum Arthropoda; class Insecta; order Diptera; family Tephritidae; genus Ceratitis; species Ceratitis rosa. The sequence continues at coordinate 33,902,774 of JAWMAG010000006.1, read as the reverse complement.
ATCAGCCATTCGGCAGCGACTTAGAATGAACTCTAGGTCTCTTAATTCGTTGGAAAAACATCAAGATGCACCCTATAGCAGGACGTAGCCACGAAACCCCCCTCCCCACTGCAGTCTACAACACCACTTCAATGCGAAGCTCTAAACTCTCAATATTCGAAATATGATTTACACAAAATTTTCCTGATTCTCATCAGATAAAAATGTTCAGTCCTGCCCGGCCAGTTAGTTTTTTGAGATAAAAATAAAAAATTTCCCGATTGTCAGCCGGTTCTTTTTTATTATTTATTTTCAGATATTTCAATGACGTTTCTGACAGCCAATTTTCTTAGACGCTTTGTCTGTGCACGCACATCCGCAAGCACATTCCACAAAAATATCTACATACACGTATGTACCTCTGCTCCAGACACCTACATTCATTAGTATGTAGGCAAGTGCTGTGATAAGTGCCTGTTAATCCTTGAAACTCCCTCTTTGATATTTACCATATTCAAATTTGTTCTGCGATACCAAACAAATAAACACACATAACACCTATACAAACACAATCAAATGGCAAAAGACAACAGAAGGAAGAATTAAAAAAAGAAAAAGAAAAAATAAAATAAAAATATAATAATAAAATGAATTTAACATCTATAATCACACCAGTGACAATTTAAATAGAAATTACATACATACAAACACCTACTGCATAACAGCATATTTACATTTCTATGTATGTAGGTGCTCGTACCTTCTGCTGCAGGCGCTGTGTACATACATCGGGGAACCAACAGGCAGCATATCAATTCTTTTTTTTATTATATTAAACAAACAATAATAAAAACGTGTCCAACACTTGAGTCCAAACTTATGCCGTACAAATTTCCATAGAAGTTGGAACCCCCTGGGCTAGAAATACTCAAGTACTGTGCTACACATTCATATAAAAACATACATATATGGATGTGAGTGTGCAGTTGTGTGGCTGAATAACTATGGAATAGTAAAATACAACTTCTTTAAATAAAAAACAACAACACATATTTAATTTTCTTCCTCTCTCACTATCTCTCTGTACGCTCTCCATAGCAAGGTGAGCCGAAGCGGTATGATTATCACAGTGTAGAGGAGCCGCGAGCAAATTGTCTACCTAAAAATGAGTGAAATAAGTAGAGGGAAGGCATCCTCTACATCGATCGGCGTTCAAAGAATTCTATGTTGGTAGCAAATTTAACACTGACACTCTGAAAATGGCATACATATGTATGTACGTACATATATTTATGCATGGGAATGAGTTGGAGGTAATTTTATATGGATTACTGCACTGACAGTCAAGAAAAAAAATAATAGTAAAGAAATTTAAAATGCAAAATTTTATTTTACAAATTATTTGAATATTGAATAGAGCACAACCACTATGAAATTAGTCTGTAGTTCAATTATGCAAATTCTCAATGTATTTTTTGATTATTAAATCACACACAAATAGAACGATGTTTTCGATTTAACCTCAAATATTTTATACTGATACTCTATAGTATAACCCACCACTCGCTTAACCTCAAGTTGTCAATTTTTTTTTCGAATTTTTTCCCAGTAGATTTTAAGAAATAAGTTCTGAGATGCTTTAAATTCTCTCACGAAAACTCGTGATTCAGCGCCAAGTAACAATATTTTATATATTCTGTCCAATACAGTAATCAAAATAATTATATATATAACGGTCTAATAAAAAGTAATACATTATTTTTGCTTTAAATTGAAGGCTTTATTTACTATAGTTAGATTTATCTGATTTATGTCAAATATACACCACTTTGTTCGATAATTTTTTTTTTGAGCTGGGCGCTTCTGGGCTATTGCTTTCTTCAGACGACTCGATTGCTGACCGCGCAGTTCCGAATTAGAAGCTTCTATCCTACCAAACATACAACAGAACCTTCCTAATGTCAATACTTGCTTGGAGATCGTTTGTGCCGGCTTAATGATTATTGTTAATGATTCACTTTTTATCCCCAGACACCATCCGTTTCAGAAATGGGTCGATTTTGTTTAAGCTGCGATACGCAGCTCGATCCATAAGGATTTTTCTTGTTACCTTCTGTTTCAGCTCTATATCGAGCCTCTTTGTGAATCCAGCCTTTATCAAGTGATTCCAAACTGTTTTTTGGGCTGTTTTTTGTACAATGGCTCGGGGGCAATCGAAACAGTGCTCGCATGACAGTCAGACTCGACGATTTCCATTATTCTATTGAAATTTTCGACAATTGACCTTCCACATCGGAACGACGAAACCGAAATTGTGCATGATTGCCTATTGCAGCATCAGGAACATAACACTATTCACATTATCAGCAGCCTGACTTGCGGTATCGCCTTTATCATAGAAAAATTGCAGAATATGACGTATTTTCTCTTTGCTGGTGTCCATCTTTAACATGCGCTACTGAGCTAAGTGAACAACACTTTTCCAGATATCTTTTTTAGCACAAAATATCATCTTTGTAACTCCATCTAATGTAATTCAATCGCACTTATAGAACGCGAGGTACAGATCGCTAAAACCATATTTGGCAAAAAAAGGATTACTTTTTATTAGACCTAAATATAAGAGGTTAGTCTTGGATAACTGGCGAATCAATCTATATGACGTAGGCAGGGATGTAAAACTGGGGCCAATCTATTTGAAATATACATTTTATTTTTAAATTACTTGTTTTGCTTGAAATTCAGTACATTGGTATCTCTTTGCCTAAATTGGATTGGGAAAGAATATTTCTATCGAGAAGTAGAGCTGAGACTTTTTGCTTAGGTTAATAACTGTAAAACTTTTCCTAATGGGAAGTGGATCTGGGACCGCTCTATTCGATAAGATCGTATTTTGGGTTCGATTTACTTGATATTTGATAGAAATTTGATTTGAATGTTTGAAGAAATTGTTATTATTAATAAGCATTCAAACATTTTAGCGTCATAATTTATTAATTACGTATAATAAAATAAGTTTAATATAATATACAAAATACCAAATATACTTCAATTTATCCAAAATGTTTTATAACTAATATTTATTGACTTGTGTAATTTCTGCTGCGGCATTTATTCCAAAACATCATACATGTACATACCTATACTTATGTATGTACATATATATACCATTTAAGTAGCTGCGAAACCAGAAGCAATGATGAATATGCATTCAACAGAATTACACTCAATCAATATTAGGGAGGATGGATTTTTTGTCGATAGAGTTAAGTGAATTTATCATGAAAATAAGTAGGGAAGGCATTCGATATTCGGCATGGGAGATTGGGCATTATACTTTGCGGCAGATGTCAATCAATGGTTTCCGAGAAATACTTTTTGACCCAAAAGTCGAAGGTACTACGAGCACCCTAATTGTTTTCCATCTCTCTTATCATCCCTAACAATGTTGACTTTATCTAGAAACTTAGTTAATGAATTTACGTCATTGTCGTACTTTTCAAAATTAATCGATATGTGGTATGTTGACATGAGCTTGGTCCATTTGAAATAGCCTCCGTGCATGTGATCCAAGGAATGAGTTAATCATTTTTTATAGAAATATCTTGTTGCTTAACACGAGTTATCGTGTAGACAGGCGGACGGTATACATAGCATAGCCGGGTACAAAAGTATAAAAAAGTTAACCCGGGAAACTTAAAATTTTGAGGAAATGAAAAATTGTATACTCTTTATCCGGACCTAGAATTACATTCAACTGCTTCTAAATTTAAAAATGCATAATCAGTCTGGATAAAATTGTGAAACACTAATAATTTCTTTCAGAAGCAGCAGTTCAAAGAAGAACCAGAAACTATTCACAATTGCTCAAAGGGAAGGGTGAAATCACAGCGCTCGTTGAACTGGTTCAAGGCCCATTTGTCCAAAAGTAGACTGAATATTGAGAGAAGAACAGCTACTTGAGTTTTACCCGATCCAGAACTAAGTATCACGCGGGTCTCTTGAGGCAGCTCCAGGTCTTCGTGGTACTTTAATTCCGAGTACGCCATTCTCGGGAAGTGAGTCTTTGAAGGTCTTGACTGACTCCGGGTCGTTTAGTGCTTGTCTTTACGCCGTCCTGTCCAGTGGTTGTCGAACGTTGCTGGATGGCATCCTTCATGTGTAGTACTGCCTATCTGATGTGCCTGGGTGGAGGTTCAGATTTAATAAGATGCCTATTGGGGTATTCCCTACAGTAACATCTCAATAGGAATTGCTTGCATAGTAAAGCATGCTCCTTAACTCGTAGCATAGATGTTTCACTGTGGAAGTGATGCTCCGGCGACGTCAGGAGGTTTCTAGTCGCTGTCCCGAGGGTGGTGTTCTGGCAAACCTCTAACTTCTTCACTTCTTTGTTCATACTACATCCTTAAAGAAGCATGAAACAGGTTTGAGGTTATATTAGATCGAGCTTACTTTCTGCGTATACAATAATTCTACGGCGGCCGTAGTTAGAGGTGTGGAATTTGATTATATTCTTGACCGGATTAACACGGTCCAAGTGTATATCTGACAAAAAAATAAAAACACCTCCTAAAAACTCTTCAGCCCTTCTCAAGCGACTTAGTAAAAATTGTAGGTTCAAAAAAACCTTCATCCAGCGGCTATAAAGTCCGACTTACAATTCTACACCTTCTACATACTGATCTTCCCGCTTTTGTGGTTCAACCTAATGTTTTTTTAAATTAACAAATACAAAAAGCAGATTGCAACTACAATAATAACCACATATTAATGTATTGACTCTGCACACATATTTTTCAGTACGAAAAAAAACCATGTACATATCCGCACAAACGATGATCGACCGAAGGCAGAAAGAAGGAGCGCGACCATGAGCACGTCTTTCTACGCTGCGGGATTGAGTAGAAAAGCAAATACAATTACCCACAAAGATAGCATAGCACACAGTGTAGGTACGACGCACGAGGCTCGAAGCCCGATGCACAGCGCACAACACCAACAGCCTGCCTGCAGAGCCGACTGACTCAGGTTAGTTAGACGAGCCAGCCTACTTGGGCATAAGCGGCGTCGGCGAACGTTGAAGATCGAGGACAGAAAAATAGAAACAAAAAAAAAAAAAAGACAGAAAAGAAGACAATGCCAATGAATAGTCAAGTATACAGACAGAGCCACACTCGTGCATACCGACATGCCAGGCAAGGCATACATTCATAAATGTTTTACTGTGTGTAAAGAAGTATGTGTTCAATGCACATGGCCCGGTCCCGAATTGAAGATTGCAGTGGAATGACGGGATGTGTATTTATTTATTTATTGTTGTTGTTGTTTTAGCAGCTGAGTTTTATGTTGGCCGATGACGTTGAGTATCTGCATGCACATACATACATACTCGTACACTTATCGGTATGTACGTATTTGTGGTTCTCAATGTTGAGGAAAAGTTGATTTCAGTTCTCAAAATCAGTTTCAATTTCAGTTCTTCACGTGTATTGGACGCGATCAGTTCGAAGTTGGGAAACATTTTTTTTTTTTTTTGGTTTTTGATGTTCCTTATAACCATGCTTTATGCATAAGAGAAGACCTAACGAGGATGAAACTGTAGAAAGCAAACAAGAATATATACATACACGCGTATAGTAAAAGTGATACAAAGTAGAAGCTAGACGATTTCATCAACATTTTTATTCATTTCCGAAAGTAAAGTGCGTAAAGTTGGCGTGGCCAAGGTGTTCGTGGCGTTTGCATAAGGCATTCATGTCTGATAGTACGTGATTTTCGATTTCACTTTCGCGCAATTTGTCTATTAGTGAGATTTCGTGCAATTCGCGTTGGAGCTGCCGCTCTCGGGCAGGGAATTCTTGAAAAGAAAAACTTTATTAAAAGGAATCATTGTCATTGACAAGTTCGCCATTGATCCTTCGGTTCGATTTTCCGGCGCCACAACGACGATTGAACTCGCAACAAAATTGTGAGTAGCCTAAGGAAACACGACGGTCTTTCATTGACTAAGAAGCGCTGCCAAAACACTACAAAAAAACAAAAAAACAAAATAAATAAATAAATAAAACAATTAACTACCGGCAATAATAATAACCGCTGAAGGAAAGAAAAACCGACAACAAACTCAACATCAACAACCAACGCAAAACAGAAAGCAAACCAAGAAGAAATATCAGCTGCCACAACAAGAGCCAATCCAAACAACAGCAACGACCACTACAACAACAACAGCAACGCCGCCGACAACATGTCTTGGGGGAAACAAGTGCACCGCGATCTCGTGCAGCAACAAGATACTAGCAACAACATCGTAGTGGGCATGAATGGCACCAAGGGCAATTGCAGCTGCCATAAACAAAGTCATTGCAACAGGTTAACCTGTTATCGCAGGCATACACGAAGTGGCAGCATCACTCAACTCAAAGTTTTGCCACTGTTCATCACATTGCTGGTTCTGGCGTTGGCAAGTAAGTAGTAACGACCACTAGATTCACTTGAATAAATATAAATATGTGTGTAAGTATGTACGTATTAGATGTGTAACGGATCTGCGCTCTCGACTCGGAGTGGTCGAATAATTTTAGAACTCTGTAAACTTAAATCCCACTCGGTAAGATTTTCAAATTTTGACACTGTCATGCTATGCGTCGCACAGAGCTTCTAGATATCTGCAATAGAACGAGTTGTTGAAGTTGAGATGGATTTTTAGTAAATTTGAGTTTTTCGATTTAGACTACTCTCGGGTAAGATTACTTCTCTGATAACCCTAACTGTCACTCCGAGTAAGGTATTTCTATTGCTGATTTCCGGCAACCTTCACAGAGCCCTTAAACTCACTTTGACTAAGGCGTTGTGGGTAGAGCTCTGCATAGAGCCTGATGATGTCCTCAGGTAGTAAGTTGAAAGGGAGGTTAAGGATCTGATCGCTGGCGGCCGCAACAAAGCCATTGTGTAGACTTATTATACCTTTCATACCTTTTATGGTCCTCGCATAACTTCAGCTTAAAATTTACGAAACTTTCGGTGCCGGTGGACTTCCTTCCTTGACATTTCTAGAAGCACCGAAGATTTTGTTCACACATTTTTATGTAGCCCGAAAATCTTGCAACGAGTAAGTATGCACTTACTAGAAAATTTCGAGCATTTTTGTTTACTCTATCGAGCTGCTCTTCCGCCAAGATATAGAGCTCTAATATATTGGCTCTTTTATAATACTTCAAGGTACAGATAGACGATTGCATTTTGGAATCGAAAGATCCGAATATTCGTTGATTATAAACCTGCCACTCGAACTAGGTTCGGTACTAAGGCACTGGTACCGCCAAATTCTTCACAATTAGATGACCACCATTTCTGCCATTCAGAGCGTAAAGGGTTCAAAAAAATCTTCTTGTCATCACTTTTTGGCAGGAAACTACAGCTCCTTCAATGGTTTTTCTGACAAAATAAAAGACTACTCCAAAAAGATCCATTAGCCGTTCGGAGGTGGCTTACGAAAAATGTACGTCCTTTATTTCTTCGGAAAAACGTTAAGACGAAAACTTTAACTCGTTTCGATACCACTAAACTCTTCTCAAACAAATTTGGATGTCATAGTAGTTGAGTGGTTAGTTGTTGTTGTTGTTGTAACCGCAAAAATGTTCCCCAAAGTAGTTTTTGGGTAATGTTGCGGGGGTGACACTCCTTGGCCGGATAAAAATATCCGGGTCGTTCCGGTATAAAGACCCGACGTCGCGGGAACTATTGGATTTTAGTCGCCTCTTACGACAGGCATGCCTTACAGCGGGTAAATTCTTGAGCCCCTAATCGAGAGGTTAGTAGTGCCGCCTGCCATGCAGAATGTCTCTGGTTCGAATTTTGATTCAGCTGAATATGACTTCAGTGGTTATTAAGCGACTAAACTCTCGACATCGGTGCCGATATATTATTTTTATATACTCTGTATCGGACAGCCCCTCACATCTATTGGTTTCTTGCTGTTGGAACGTCTAGCGGCAATTTCAACTTTTATTTCGATAATTAAATTCAAACTCAAAGATTCGCATTCAATACCGACTTCGATAAAGTAACCGTTGTAACATACATATCTTATTTATATGTACATATGGACATATATATTATATATAAAATAACAACAGTAGCAACTATAATAACAACAACAATAACACAATATTAATAGCCAACATAACAATAAGATTGCCGATGGCATCAACATCAGTTAGCTTTAGCTGTAGCAACAGCAACAATAACAACTACAACAACAGAAACGGCATTAAAATTTGCTTTAGCCAACATCTTTACTTCCACTTGCAAATTCTCAATTCGCCTTTTAGTCCGTATTTGTCAGCTGTGCATATATGTATTATATATGTATGTACATATGGTACATACGTATACATTTCTCTATCCCTCTGCCGCTCTTTCCCACCTTTTTCGCAGATGTGGCAAACAACTTCGCGTGGGCCACTTACACATTTCGTTTTAACATCTGCCACTTTCCTGCTTCTCTTCAAACGTTGCCATTTCAACTAGAGTGAAGACAACAATTATTAGATGGTTCACTTGGGGATTTGATTTTCTTTGACAGCGAGAAGATTTGATTTGAAGGCAATCACTTAAATGAGTGAAATTTTAATCGCCTGTTTTTATCTTCTTTTCGATTTCCTTACATAGTATTCTTTTGCTGACAAGTTTATACTCGGCTGTGTGGGGATAGTAGCGTTTGTGGTGAGTTAGAGGGTCGTGGATTCAATGGATAAAATAAGAATTTCTCAAATAATATCGATAGGCAGGCAACGTCGACACCACTCCTCTGGGTGTAATGCTGATTTGCCATTAATAATTTCTCTTGATATTTGTAAATCTCGCTTTTGGTGGGTATAATCTTTATACGCACATTTGCTTTCATTTTGCGTTGGTTTTTAACCTATGTTCCAATAGCAGCGCTTCTTAGTGGGGTAAGGATCATTTCTATCAGGGGTTTGATGTGCTCAAATACCTGCTGAAAGTTTGGAAAGTATGGATAGCCTTTTATGACCAACTTTCAGATAGTTCTAAAGAGAAGGTTTTAAAAAAAAGGATGAGTGTTTTTTTTTGTTTTTTTTTTTTTTGATGTAGAACATTGAGATTAGGTGCTAAGCCGTGAATGGCTGTCCGCAAAAAACATATCAGATATAAAAAGTTTCATTCAGAAAAGTAAACGGTTTGGACGGCATAATGAAATGCTATAGCGGAAATATAATATAATATAATATTAAGGATTTAAAGCTCTTCGGATATCACTCCTACCTACCTACACATAAAGACTACTGAAGAATTTCAAAGATCACAGAAAGATAGAAAAACCAATTAACTAAAATAAGACTTCCATTTTGCGGTCTGCACATCAGAATGTTATTTTTGACTGCAGTTAAAAAAATTATATAAATTAAGATGAAAAGATTACATTTTTTGAACTCTTAAAAATCCTATTTCATTACGGTATCTTCGAGCAATGATTGGGCGATTTGACTTTGAAGAAAGATAAATGAAGGCTTTATTAAGAATTTAGGCCACTTGTATTGCATATTTGTGCACAGCAAACTTTGAAATGCACGACCCTTTTGGATGCTTGTGTAACAATTTTAATTCCTTCCACTCGCTTTCTGTAAGAAGAAATATGTAATTGTTGAGAGTTTTAAATAAATAAGTCAGTTTTTTCTGCGACGTCATGCGATCGGTCTCGGTCTGAGAGCAGTCCGGACTGTCACTGGCCCGTTGGATACTACGTTTATCCTTCAGGCATTTGTCCGTCGGTTGGTGGAGGGGTGGTTAACGATGTTTTTGTCGGTAAATTTTGCCAGTAAATCTATACATATATATAAAGTTTTGTCCTGAATGACTGACAGCCTAAACCACTGATTGTAGGGCCCCGAAACTTGGAGAGTGTGTTCTACGTGTAACGTAGACATCTAATGAGTAAGGATTTTTCAGGAAATGAACTTGGGTCAATGTTTTCGATGATATCGAGCTCATGGTTAGATTTTGCTTAATACGTGGTACACACTTAGGAGGCTCTTTATATATGTATGTTAATATATGAAAGGTTTTCCTTCAAGGAAAAGGGCAAGGGACTAATCTATTCGAAAAAACCGTATTTATGCCTCGATTTTCTTGATATTTGGATACATTTTTTAATATTTCATAAGCATTCAAGCTTGATGGGAGATAGAACAAAATAGAATGTATATCCCCATGTTTTATATCGAATAGAGGGCTGCAAACTGCGTTTAAGGAGAGCGAAGGGTACAAGAGCATGGTATCCGCCAGTGGAACGTGTAACATCTACCCGGTGCTAGATTTCAGGCAACCCTTCAAGCTTCAAGCTTCCAGAGTACTGTATTATTTTCCAGGCGAAGATCTTCGCTATAGGGAGAGCTGCTGGGATAGCTAGCCACGCGGTAAACAATATACAAAATATCAACATAGAAGCAGGGAAACAGTATACAGGGCGGCCCACTGTAAATGGCTCCTTAAATACCAAATTCCAAGCCACAATTTGAGATGAGATTGTCAAAAGTACCAACTGACTTACTAACGAACCGGAACAGGATATAAAATAGTCGCTAAAAACTATCTGTAATGAAATTTCCGAAGATCTGTGTGTCGAAACGAGTGAGATGGAACGTCAAATAATTATATAGCAATGTTGTTGTTGTTGTTGAAACCGCAAAAATATTCCTCAAAGTAATTTTTGGGGAAATGTTGCGGGAGCGTCAGTCCCAACTGTCGCGGGAACTATTTGATTTCAGTCGCCTCTTACGACAGGCAAGCCTTACCGCGGATGAATTCTTGAACCCTTAACCCGCAGGGGGATTTACCATATATAGCAATAAAACGTACCAGTGTAACCTAACCCAACCTAAGTATTCAAATATATTATGTTACGAATAAGGTAAAAAATAAGTTAAAAATCTTTCTAGAACCATTTTGAAATTCCTTGCAGATCAAGTCATTGTCAACATTTAGTATTTGATATTTTGTAGATGATAGAGTTTCTCTGGAAATGGAAAGGTAGTGTACTCATCATCGTATAATGTGATGAGGTGATTTCGTCACTAAGATTTATTCCTGGCTGAATCTGATATACTTTTTGAATTTGTAATGTGACTCACAGCTTTACCTAGTTGCAAAAGACACTAATTGTAATCTTCTCATCTAAAGCGCGTTTTCTAATCTATTTATTACCAAAATAGTGGTGCCCGCGCTCCGACCTTTATTCGGTCGATAATTCGAGCAACCATGGATCGGTTTCGCACCATATTTATATACATATATGTACATTTATATAATTAATAATTTGTAACCGATGAAGCGATTTTAAGCCAAGCTTTTCCTCTAAATAGTTGTATGGGTCTTGATATTTTTTTAACCAATGGAGAGACCTAGAGTTTATTCCAAGCCGCCTCCGAACTACCGACAGATTTTTATGAAGAGCCTTTATTTCATGTCACAAATAGACTCGGAGGGCTTGACATTACCTACAGAGGGCGACCGCAATTAGTAAATTTATTTTCTATAATTTTGGATGTTCGTCGAATCAAAACTCGAGCCCTGGCCTTCCGAATGCTAACCACTCGGCCATTATCCACTCTAGTGGATAATGCGCATCCTCGGAGACGCCGTTTGGTGCGCACGGAAGACGCTTTTATTGCTGTGGAAGACCCGAATGAGGCCAATCGTCATCGCGCACAGCAATTACAGTTGTGCTCTTATCTTTACAATAAATGTTAATTCTTGGCCGAAACTTAACTTAACTTAAAATTACATGCGTGTTATTTCTACTTGAACACCCTTTATTTAAAAAATAAATTGTCTCATTCAAGTCTTCGCTCGAGTACTCTGAACTCTAAAAAAATATATGTATGCGTGTACATACATATGTATTTGTATTAAACGTATTTAATTGTGACCCGAAATTCTGAGCCGCTCGTCGAAGAAATGAATAAAAATATGATTTATAACCAGAATTAAATAAACAATATTTACAGTTAGAGCATTAAATGTATTTTATTGTTTCAAAAAGTATACCATATGAATATGTAATATTTAATGAAAATATGCCAAATATATGTATGTATGTACACGTATGCATTCAACTGCACAACCACAACAAGTTCATAGACGTGCCCCAAATCGATACTGACCCTAAGTACCATATGTACGAGTATGTACATACATACATATGTAGGTATGTATATTGTAGTAAAATAACGGTTTACCAATTTCTTATGCTACTTAAAGCCGCAGTCATTCCTAACTTTGTTACTTACGCCTTTTCCGTATAAATATTGATTCGTTTCTTTAATTACCATTCGAACTCGCCTCATCTGTGGTGGCTTTCGCTATGCGAGCATTATGAGGCAAAAAGTCACGGGCACATACAAATGAATGCATTTTATGCCACGTGCTGCATTATTTGTTAACATACCTACATATGTATGAATGTAAGTATGTACATATGTATATCTATAAGTAAATTGATGTGTTCAAGATGCGCATGCGTAACATAAAAATTTAATTACGTTTTCGTCGGTTTCGGTGTGAAGAAAATATTCAATATAGGAAATGCATAATATTTAGTATGTATTATATGTACACACATACATATGTATGTATGTATTATGTATGTATGGTATATAGTCGTAGTCGTAAAATAAAAAATAAATAAATATGTATATGCACAGTGACGCATAGTGAATGTGTCTAGCCGAATCTTCCGGAATAAATAAATGCATTTTTTTTTCACACATACACATGCATATACATATATACTCGTATATGACCATATTATGTAAAATCATTGTGTAATCGGACTTTAATTTTTATTTTTCGTTCTTTCGTGGTCATAACTTTTTGTTTATAATAATTTATATTGACATATGCACACACATATACTCTCATTAGCGTTGATAATGTTAAATGCATATGTACATGTACATATGTATGTGTAAGTAAAAAAGTAAAGTCCGTCCTATGCATAATCTTCTTTAGAAAATGGGATGTTCATTCATTCATTCAAGGAAGTCCGCGTTTATCGCTGAGTTCTCCATAATGTAAAGTCAGTGAGATTAATGTCCCCCGGTTGAGGAGATCCTAACATACATATGTACATATATACTATAGACTCGTATATGCATGTATGTATTTGGTTACATATGTAAATATGGGTGTTTATTGATCTTAAATTTACTATGCAACCGAACTACTGAACTCAAATAAATAATAAAAATTAATGTTGATAATATTTCTTTGGCGTGTTGTCCATTCGCAGCAACAACAACGAGCAGGACAAGTAAATAAATGACAGCTGAGCAGCCTGATAAGAGTGATGCACCCCATGAGTAAGCTTCGACGCAACGCATAAGAATTTCTACATACTTATTTACTATATATATGTATATACATACATACATATGTAGTTAATGGAGCATACATACAATGTATAACTGCAGCTGGGGTCATAAAACATATAATCAACATTAAGAAAGAATAAACAATTACATTGAACTTGATAACAAAAAAAAAAAAACAAAAAAAAAAACAAAAAAAGAAGCAGAGAATGATAGTCAACAATGAAATGAATGGAAGCGTGGGAAAAGCTTATCGACAAGTGAATGCACATAATCCTTTTTAAAAAAAGAGCGGCTTCATCCATAACTTCATCCACAAAATGTAATATTAAATGAATGAAGAGCTAAGTTTTTTGGGGTATTATTTCCTTGAAATATGGGTTGTTGGTCGCTTAAACTGGGAAATTGAGCTAAAGCTTAACCAACAATATATTATGTCAAGTAAAAAGTTCGTTCGGTTTTTATCTAAGAGATGGCGTTATTGACCATAGTACTAGTGTTACGTGTCGCATCATGTCATACTATACGGCGCTAGAAACGTGTTTATTCGCGCTAAAAATTTGTCTTTGACAGTTTTTCGATTGATTGACTCAGTACGTTGTGAGCGCTCGTCAAAGATGGACACCAGCAAAGAGGAAATTCGCTATATTTTAAAATTTTTCTTTGATCAAGGCGAAAAAGCAGCCAAAGCGGCTGAACAAATTAATTTAGTTTATGGGTTCGATACTGTAAACGAACGTGTAGCACAAAAGTGGTTTGCTAAGTTCCCTTCCGGTAATTTCGATACCAAAGATGCACTACACGTTGGGATGCCTGTATTCGAAAATTGCGATAAAATCATGGAAATAGTGGAAACAGACCGTCACGTGAGCACTTATTTAATTGCTGAGGAACTAAAGATGAGCCGGAAAAACGTTTGGAACCATTTGCATAACCTTGGATTCAAAAAGAAGCTCGATGGTTGGGTGTCACACAAACTAACGCAAAAAAACATGATGGACCGAATTTCCATCTGCGAATCGCTGCTGAATCGCAACAAAATCGACCCATTTCTGAAGCGTTTGGTGATTGGCGTTGAAAAGTGGATCACTTACGACAACGTCAAGCGAAATCGGTCGTGGTCGAAACGCGGTGAGCCGGCGGAAGGTTTTGCTTGAAGGCAGCACTCATCCAGAAGTGGCCGAAGCTCCAGGAGCTCGGAAACGGCGCATATTTGACTTAAATCGGACAAATGTACACAAAGTTATCATATTTTGAAAAATCAATAAAAAACCGAACGAACTCTTTACTTGACCTAATATTATACATATTTAGCTTAAGGCAGTAGTCTCCTTTAGAACCCAAAAAAAAGTTTTTTTTCAGCAATTTGAGAGATTTTCTGCGTTGCGGAGCTGTTGCCGAACCAGCTGGTATATCTTATTATTATCTTCCAGCGACCTAAGTTTGTTTGAAACTATTTACGAAAGGCTGATGTACTCTTATGAGGAGAGGTTTCTAATATACTCGAAGCTTAAAACAGCTAGCGTGTAGGTTCTGCTTTCTCCATACTGTTTAAGGAAGCTAGACGAATAAGTTTCGCATTGAACGAGGACAAGTTGAAATATCTTCAGAAAATCGTATATCTAGGAACGAGCAGGAATATCAAGAGTAGTGCCAGTCTTGAAATTCTAGGCAAATTCACTCTCGTCAACAGCTTGCTATTTTGGTCTGAGTGGGCAATCAAAAAGTAAAATCTTCTCTAGACCAACCGAAACCAACTCTGCAGGTCCATCATTATTCCTGCTTTGTGTCGCTATGGGAAACTTCGAGAGAAAGATTTTGCGGAAGATGGAACAAAGAGCTATGTGACAAAATCACTCCAGCTCTGGAGGTATTCGACGCAGTACCCGCTGATTTGAGTAATAAAAGAAGAAACCTCGTACTCTGGCGAAAGAAACGGGTAGAGAAAGATCTGGTTTCAACTGGAAAAATGGGCTGGAGCGATTTTGTTTATTCGGTTCTGACACTTCCTGCCGGGGCGGGCGTTAGTAAGTTTAAAAATGATTTTTACATAAATTTTCTTTAATTTTTGGCTTTCGGGCTTCGTCTCATTTCAAAAATAATTTAGAGTTTAGAGATCTAGTTAGAGAGTGAATGAGGATTATATAGCGATCACCGTCTGTCCATCGATCCGTCTGTTTGCACGGAAACTAATCTGTCAATTCCTCGGATATTTCAAACAAACTTTTTCACAAATGCACTGTACCCACCAGATTGAACACCTAAAGCATATACCATATACGACCAAAACAAAAATCATCCGAGAACATGAGATTTGGTATTCTAATAAACATTGGCACTGAAAACCATCGAAATGGGAAAACTTTATCATATCGCCCTCTCCAATAATTTTTTCAGATATGAGAATTGATATTTAATCCTAAAATGAAATATTTTTATGGTCATAAAAGGTATAAAGACTACGGCATGTCCGAAGACAGCCGTTCTTTTTTGTTTGAACTATTTTTAATAGGACCGTAAAAGACTCCCTTAATCAAAAAGCTATGATTATTGAAAACTTTATGAAAAAGTTATCCGGTCAGGAATGAAAATTTTAGCGAAGGTTTGACAGTATTTGTATACTATGCGGCAATGATAATCTTAAAGAGTGTTGGCTATGTGGCTATGTTTCCGTGTGATAACTTTGGTCGAACCATCGCCACGGAATCAGCTCAGAAAACTAAAATAAGAAATTTCTGGTTAGAGACTAAGTTTCGTTATTTATATGTACATATAAGTTTGGTGGCAAAGAAGAGTTCGTTCTGAATAAATTTTCTTGAATTTTGTTTTTTTTTCATGCCAAGGAAAATCCTCTTAAACATATCAATCACATTTCTCAACCAAAATTAAGTGAACTCGCCGCCGTCAAGACTAACTTTTTCTCCACATACATACGTGTACATTCCACAATTGTCTGCGCGTAGCATTCTTGGCGACTTTCTTTGCTGTTTTTGTAGACTCTTCTATTGTTTCGCATGAGGTCTGTAATGCATATTGATTTTTGTACAAAAGTTCATTTTCTCCTTTTTCAACTATTTGTATTTCATGTGTTGAAAAATGTATTCATAGTGAGAGAAAAATAAAGACATGTTGGTTCCTTTCTTTTTCTCTGTTTTCAAACTTTCGTCATTTGAAGAATTCTTGACACGCCACGCTTATTTAAATATATTTACGAGTGCATACTCACTCACCGCGCCAGTCTGTAGGTGCCCCTTGGGAGCATGTCTAACACACAACGAATTTCTAAGCACATTGGGAAAATATATTGTACATACATACATACATATTTGTTTGTATGTATATGTACTCATGCATATTGCATTTAGCATCTTTCTTCGGCTGCTGTTGCCCCTGTTGCGTCTGCTGCTGCTGCTGCTAGGCAATCTGTCGTCATTGGGCCGTCCCCATTTTTATTGTGAGATAATTTAAGATATCGGGAATGCATAATAAATTATGCTTAACTGAATTTATATGACTGAAAGTGCAACTGATTATGCATGTGTAATTTTTTTTTATAATTTTCTTTATCTACTCATTTTGAAAGATGATAATATTGTTGTTATTGCTAAGCCGCAAAGAGTTTGGCTCCAGCCTTATTTACATTTTAATGTCCAAATTAGATGGGGGGTTTTTTCGGTTCGGTTGTTTATCTTGGTTGCCGTCGTCTAAGCAATATTGTTGTTGCACGTATTGTAAGCATAAAACTACATACATATATATGTATGCACTTATGAATAAGTTATTGACTTCTGCTCCATGCTAAACATACACGTATACAATAGCATATATGTTGTGCATACATACATATGTAGACATATGTACATATGTATTTGTATCAATAGTTATCAGCAGTGATAACAAAATTAAATTAAATTCAACGAATTCACTAAAATGCACCGCAGTGAGAAAATTATGGACAGTTGTTCGATGAAGATAGTAAATGAGTAAATATTAAAATAGTATTAGGAATGCAATAAAAAGTAGAATAAATAAAAAAATGATTACTTGATTCGTTATTTATAATGAAAATTATGAAACAGAAGTTTAAAAATGTCAAATTAAAAAAAAAATTATAATAATATAATATATGTGCCATATGTGTTTGTACGAGTATGTATCAAGTGTATCCATAATACTTTTGAACATTTTGTTAGTTTGGTAATATTCTGTTTTTTTGTTATCTTTGTTTTAATTAAACTTAATTTAAGTTAATCATAATTCATTTTATTTTGTTATATTTTATTTAGTTTTGTTTAAATTTAATTAACTTACCTTTTATTTTATTTCTTTTTGTTTTGAATTTATTTATTTTTTTTAACTTAATGCTATTTAATTATATTATATAAATATGGTATGGTTTGATTTATTTTATTTTACTTTTAATTTAATTTTACTTTTTATTTATTTTTATTCTTTTTTTGTATTATATATTTTTGTAACTTAGTTTTTAATTATTTTTTATGTTTATATTATTGTAAATTTATAATATATTATAACTAATTAATTTATATTAATTTGTTTTAATTATATTATTTTATATTTTATTTCATCTCATTTATTATTTAATTTAATTAACTTATTTTTTTTTACTTTTTTTGTTTTGAATTTATTTACTTTTTTTATCTTAATGCTATTTTATTTTCCTATATAAATATGGTATGGTTTGATTTATTTTATTTTACTTTTTAATTATTTTTATTTTTTTTGTAGCATATATTTTTGTAACTTAATTTTTATTTATTTTTTATTTTTATAATATATTATTGTAAATTAATAATATATGATAATTAATTAAATTATATTAATTTGTTTTAAATATTGTATATAATATTTTATTTTAGTTCATCTTATTTATTATTATTTAATTTAATTAACTTATTTTTTAATTTTTTCTTGTTTTCAATTTATTTATTTTTTTAACTTAATGCTATTTAATTTTACTATATAAATATGGTAAGGTTTGATTTTTTTTTTTAAATTTTATTTTATTTCATCTCATTTATTATTATTTAATTTAATTAACTTATTTTTATATATTTTTTTTTGTATTGAATTTATTTATTTTTTTAACTTAATGCTATTTTATTTTACTATATAAATATGGTATGGTTTGATTTATTTTATTTTACTTTTTAATTATTTTTATTTTTTTTGTAGCATATATTTTTGTAACTTAATTTTTATTTATTTTTTATGTTTATATTATTGTTAATTAATATATTATAACTACTTAATTTATATTAAATTGTTTTATTTTATTTTATTTCATCTCATTTAATATTATTTAATTTAATTTACCTTAAAATAATTTACCCAGTTTTTTTATTTTAATATTATTTTATCTGTAATTTTTATTTTATTCTATCTTGGTTCAAATTAATAAAATTTTTTTATTCTTTTTTGAATTTTTTTATCATATTTTTGACATTAAATTTATTTTAATTTACTTAGATTTATTTAATTTTTTAATTTATTGTTGTTGTTGTAACCGCAAAACCCGACTGTCACGGGCACTATTGGATTTTTGTCGCCTCTTGGACAGGCATGCCTTACCACGGGTAAATTCTTGGGCTCCTAACCCACTTGAGCTTTTATTTATTTTGTATTCATCAACGGTTTTACTTAATTAAATTAAAAATATATTTTTAATTTTTTATATTTAGGCTGCTTTATTTAAATTAAATTCATTTAATTCATATTTTAATATTTTATTTGAATAAAAAAATTATTTAATTTTATTATATTTTGCTTTATCTTAATTTATTTCATTTTTTTTTATATACTGTTATGCGTTATTTATTTCGCTTTATATTATTTTGTTAATTTAACATACTTTAATTTAATTTTATTTATTATATTATGTTATTAAATGGAATTTAATTCAGTTTAATCAAATTAATTTTTTTATTTAATTATTATTTTTTTAATAATATGTTTTATTAATTTTGGGTTAACTTTGGCACAGACGAAGGTTAAACAAAGGTCAACTGCTCTTTAATGACGGCTTAAGTTTCTATTCAGATATTTAATATTGTTATCACCGAGGCTCCTAACAATATACATTTTACTACCTAAATCTATTTGCATAACTTTCTGATGGCACTTCTAAAGCTGGAAAATGTCTGGTTATACCTACATATCATGAAAGGTGTATGTTCGTAACATGATCTTTTGAATAAACATTTAATAAACAATCTTGCGGGCGTAAGACAACTTAAACTCATAAATCTTCACTATTTTCAGACACGCTATTTACATTCAGAATGTACACAATGTACATATGTATGGATGTATATATGCTTGTGTGATTACATAGAGTATTTGTTTGACTGCTCCTATTTACCTAAGTTGACACTCGCATTTAAGCGATGATGTATGGATGTGCATACATATGTACATATTTATGTTAGATTTCGAGATATATTTTTGTTTATATGTATGTACCTATTTATAAACTTGGAAAAAATGTAAATTATGTACACACAAATATACTTCAAAGAAATACCTTAAAGGATGAAAAGTTTTTCGACGATCACACTTGTAATTTTTAAAGGGATATACATATCTTGTTTAAAGATCGAAACTATGTTTGCATTGTCGATTGTGCGTTTCCTAAAACAATTGTTACGCTGAGAAGCAAATATTTAAAGGATATGTAAGAATTTACTTTTTTTTATGCCTCGATTTGGTAAATATGGATTGCATTTACATTAATTACGAAAAAAAACTCTTATATCGTGAATATATCGCTCCATAAAACTAAACAAGAACTGTATATTTTTCAAATAAACCTGTTAACTCACATAACTCTGTTAATCAACATATCTACTTATGCACATTAATATCTGTAAACTAACATAACATTTTCTTCACTCTTTCTTACATCACAGTGCCGATGATCGACACCGCTGTTATAAAGCGATCTTTAGCAGAGACAAACACCATTGCTATTTCTCCTACTATTAATGAGACGAATGCAAACACATCACCAGCAGCAGTTGGTGAAATCGATTTCACCACTGTTAACACACCACTCTTAGCAAATAAAGAAACCACTGAGAATTCGAATGAAAGTGTCTCGAGTGAGCCTAGTGTGGCGCCATCGGAAATGCATATTTCGGTTGAACCGGAAACGACAGCAGACAGCAGTACTACAAATACAGCAAGCACCACGACTGCGGAGTTCAGCACCACAACCTTTGCATTGAATGTGCCACAAAATGTTACTAATGATATCCCCAAAACTGCTAATGAAGGGTACGAAGAGCAACGGAATATAAAGCAAATTTTTATTGAATCAAAATTCGACAATGCTGACGGCGTATTGGTTGGAGATTTTGAGAATACCCTACCGGACTCGATCAGAAATAAAATTGAAGGTGAACTTGAAACAAATGCCACACCTGCAGACGAGGCGCAACCACAAGTTGTAAACGATCAAGCTGAAGATGTATTAACGCATCCTGAAAGTAGCACGAAGTTGGCCGAAAAAGTGGCTGATGTACTAACAGAGGGTAAGCATATTATTAGATAATTTTAAGGTTTCTTTCCTGATATTTTCAACTTTTTTGTTTTATTTCAGTAACATCCGCCAACATTTATACCGAACCCCATCAGTCCGTGTCCGAAACAACAGAAAGTTCCACAATTGCGCAAACTTTGCCGTCAAACAGTGACCAATCTTTGTCTGCCACCAAAGCTCTTTCGATTTTCTTTCCTCTACCAAATGAAGAACCATCTTCAGCTACATCAAAGTCCATTGGAGGTAGTGAAAGAGAACCACGAAATTTCAATATCAATGATAACGGAAACGTAGATATATTAAACGATCGTAGCGAGTCGGACAACCAGAGCATCGCCGACACTGAAATGCAAAATATAGAAGTAGATAAAAATGATAAAAAAGAGGAACCACTAAGTGCAGACAAAAGCACGGTTGTACCAAAATTATACCCGAACTCGGAAGCTGCATTACACTCACCTGAGACTAACGAACTGAAAGAAGAAAAGCCCAAAACTTTGGACTTATCAAAAATTTACGAAAATATAATAACACGTCCTGATGAAGAAATGCAATATGATGAGTCCATGATAATTTTAGATGGCGATGAGAACATTGAAGATGAAGAAGAAGAAGAATCATTAACAGAGAACATAAATACACCTCATCTACTTAGCACAGGAAGTACGGAGGGTGAATCACCAGCGGCGAATATTAATGTAACCCAACTAACGTCAGTTGTCTCAGACGAACCATCTTTATCTATAGTTTTGAATGAAAATCTAACCGCTTCGGAGCCTATCAACGTCGTGGTTGACGATCAGTCAGTAGATCTACTACAACTAGTTGCAACCGATCCATTGTTAACAGAGAATGTTGGCACAACTGTTGAGCCTGAAAGTGTAAAGAATGTACACGTTGTTATCAAGAAACAGGGGGTGGAATTAGATGAAGCTCTAATGGGACTAACACCTGTCGAGGCTGTCGAGGAAGTAACAGCTAAGGAGGAGTTGGTAAAGAAAATCGTAGATGAAGATGTGGAGACGACCGAAGAAACTTTGGTAACTTTAGACAAGGATTTAGATATTGAAAAGGAGCAAAACATGCAAAATGATGATGCGGCGGAGGAGGCAAGCACAAATTCAGAGGTTTTTTCTGAAGCTCGAGAGACGAATGTGGAAGAAGGTATTGAATATATTAAAGAAAGTAGCAACGAAGAGGACAAGCTTAACAACGATAAGAATCAAACGGATAGAGCAAATAACCCACAAGGCGCGCAAGAAGAACAAAAGGAAAAGGAAGAGCTAAAGGAACAGGAAGAGCTAAAGGAACAAGAAGAGCAGAGCCAACAGGAAGAGCAAGTCAAAAAGCAGGGAGAAAGCGAACAGGAAGCACAAAGTCAACGAGTAGAACAAAACGAACGAGAAGAAGAAACACCCAAAGAAGAAGAAAATAAGACATCTTCCGATGAGTTGAATACACAGTTTGTGGGAAAAGAAGATGTGCTCAATGGAGATAATCAATTTTTCACACAAACAAACAATGATATTGGAAATCAAGCGGAGAAATCAACAACAACTACGAGAACGATAGAAAAAGCAGAAGAGATTGTACATGGTGAGGCCGCGGATGATTTGAATGTTTTCCAAAGCTCCACACAGGACACGGTAGACACGCAAGAGGAAGTAGAGAACAAAGTCAAAGCTTTACAAGAAATTGAGAATAATTTCACGGATGAAGAGATGGAGAAAACCTCACACAGCACGTCAGTAGAGGTAGAGACATCAAAGGAAGAAACCGAGAATGAAACGAAAACTCCAGACCACTCTATAGAAACGAAAGCAATCGCACATGAAGAAGAAGAAGCGAGTGTTAGTCAGGAAGAAGCCGAGGAAAGCTCTTCAGTGGAGACAGCAGCAGAAGAAGGTGAGAAGAAGGAGAAGGCTTTGCAAAGCTCTACAGTGACGAAAGTGGCAGAAGAAGGCGAGAAGAAGGAAAAGGATTGGCAAAGCTCTACAGTGAAGACAGTCACGGAAAAGGCCGAGGAACAAGTTTCAGTCTCGCAAAGCTCCACAGCTACTGAGCATACAGATGCGCAAATACACATCTCACTTTTCAGCACAACGTCCACACCAAACCAAGAACTTCAACACACTTCCCCGTCCATTGCGCCCGCAACTGAAATACACATAACTGATCGAACAGAAATTGAAACTTTCGAAGACGCAAACAATAATACTGAGGATCCAGACATTGTACCGCTTTTGGTGGGCGTCAGCACTGGACAGGGTGATGTCACCGCCTCAACCAAAGGTTCACGCTCCATTAATACACAGACTCATCACTCAATGTTGTTGACACAAAAGGACGACGCCGTGGCTGCGACGCTTTTCGAAACTTTCCCCCCACACAATGTCGGCCGCACAATGAATGATCACTTGGCTGCCGAAAGCAAAGCTGGTATTGGCAAAGTGACGTCCGCCGCAATACTCAGTCGATCGGGCGTAATTATTACGGTTTGCACCAGCATTGCTTGCATGTTTCTACTTGCCTCGGTGGTCGCCTTTCTCATCTCATTCCAACGACAGCACGGCACTTTAGATATTGAAATGCAGGAGCAACGCTGTGGCAAAGATAATCTCGACGAGGAGGATGACGAGGTGGGCACATGTACGAAGTTGCTGGATATTGAGCTGCCCAAGCCGACGATAGTGAGCGCGTCGTCTGAGGAGTTGGAAGAGTGTTTGTAGAAAACATTCTAATTTTGTAGTCATTTATACATATACCTATAATATATTTATATGCAGTTATTGGGCGCTTCGGTTGACGAGTTAATTAGTTATTTACATAGTTAGTATAAAATCGAAAAAACAGACTGTAATTTTTATTTTTAGTAAAAATATTATATTATGCTGATATGTATTATCTTTGTAGTACGCGTAGTTATGTATAACATTACCTTATTATTTGCCATATTTTTCATGCGAAACAGACGTTTCCGACAATTGAATTCTTGTAGAAAATATAAAAAAAAAATATTTTGTCATATAATTTTAAGCTCAAATCTCTGCTATGAAATCTTAAAAGGGGTTTGCGATACAACAATAATTATTTTTCATAAAATTTTTAACATTTTCATACACTGTCATTTGCCTTGTTTAGGTACTAAATCACTTCAAATTCGAAACTCTTTTAAGTCAATATTAGTTAAGGAACTTTGCATTAACTTATTTCAATGAAATAAAATAAATTTGTTAAAAAATAAAATAAAAATACAAAAATTAATTAATAAAAAAACGAAATAAATCTATTGTTCATATTTATAGATATATATGATAGTTTTGGTAGCAAGAACTGTCAATGTTACCAGAAAATAAATTAGGATGACTCTCCTTTGGTGTCTAAGGGTGCTCCAAATTATTGAAAATATCTGTGAATACGTGGGTTGCTATATATAGCATATATATATATATATATATATATATATATATTTCTGGCCTAATAATGAAAATACGAATATTTATCAACGAAAATGTTTTTTTTTTTTTTGATTTGGCTCGTCTTGTTGCTGTTTTGTTTCGGGCTCATACGCATAGATCCATGATTCGTCACCTGTGACGATCTTATAAACGTCTTTTGAAGCACCGCGATCGTATTTTTTCAGCATTTCTTTACACCAATCCACACAAGCCTTTTTTTGAGCGATTGTCAAATTGTGCGGGATCCAACGAGAACAGACCTTTTTTACGGCCAGGTTTTCATGCAATATCGAATGTATGCTGGTGGGAGAAATGCATAGGTATGCCTCTATCTGAAGGTATGTTACATGACGGTCTTGCATTATCAGTTCACGTACGGCATCGATGTTTTCTGACACAACGGCTGTTTTTGGACGACCTTCCCGGAATTCGTCTTTGAGCGAGCGTCGGCCACGATTGAATTCCTTGTACCAGTTTTTCACAGTGCTATAGGATGGTGCTTCATAGCCATACAAAGATTTAAGTTAATCGATGCACTATTGTCGTGATAATCCACGTCGAAAGTTGTGAAAAATGATCGCACGAAAATGTTCACGAGTTAATTCCATTTATTGGCCGAGATGAATTTTTTAATTCGCTGTAAATAAAACAATTCACGATTAAATGACAAAACGTTCTGAGTGATGTTATGCTAAAAAATGTCAAACTTTCCAATGGAAATGTCAGAATGCACCTGGCAACACTTAGTGTTGCCTAGGCCAGACCTACTCGTATATATAGCAGCCTACGTAACATATTTAGGTCGTCTAAAGGCCGAGGGGATTTTGACAAGGTTGACATTTTGCTTAGAGGCTGCTAGACCATATAGAGCCGCTTGATGCCTTAAATTGCAAAAATAAGTCGTTATATAGGAAGTCAATGGTTTGCGAAGTTTCAGACTGCCCTGATGTCTGGCTTTGATACTTCCACTAGTTTTCTAAACTGCGAAGCTCCAGATATCCGGGTCGTGTTCTTGATAAGGCCAGTCAGATACCTACAGTCCCTCTGACCATTACGCAGAAGTTTTTTACAGGGCACGAACAGATAACTATGCATGTATATGGATGTTTCAAGTCCGCGTTTAGGTAGTTCAAGCAAAATTTCATAGATAAGCATTCTTTAAAATGTCGCCGGGCGTACTAAAGAAGTGAAGCGAGGAATCGGTGAGGTAACTTTAAATCGGATATATTTAGCTCTTTTGTTCCGACAAACCCGCTGTCTGGAGATTTCAAGCATTTTTAGATATGAAATGGTTCTTATAAGTGCAGCCACAGCTTCGACAATGTTCAAGGCAATTTTGGCAAATATTTGTGAGCGTTGCTTACCAAAGTTTGGGGATTTGAGGGACGTTATTTCAGTTATTATATGGGTGCCAGATGGAAGGATGCAAAAGAAAAGTTCGCTTAAAATAAAAACTAACGATATACTAGAGTTGTTCCTTGGATCTCGCGTAGTTCCTTCTTAGCTGAGTTCTGGAACTGCTTACAACAGTTTAAGCTTCTCCCTATTCAGACTTAAACCAATGTATGTTCTATATGCGAGGAGTCTATGGCTATTCAAACCTTTCACTATGGTGAGCACCCATCGCAACAGTCTATTGTTTGGACTTTTAGCTAGAAGATATTTGTACAACGACGATATAAGAACCTGCCTTTGTGTTTTATCCGGTCTTATAACAGGGGGAACTCATAGTCGACATTATTTGTCGTGGAATAAATTTAATTTTTATAAGTTTACGTCGAGCATGTTGTGTGAAAAATTCCGACAATCTGTATGGTGAAACGATTTAACCAGTTTGGCTTTCTTCATCTCCTTCATTGATGTAGCCAACTCTTTCGTGATTATAGCCGCAGATACGCAGATTGAATACTTTCAAAGTTAGAATACTTTCATCCATTCAGAGGTCATATAGCCGCTGTAAATCGTTTATCTCTAACAGCTTATCGTTCATCGTCTGTTTTCTCTCAAAAACTCCTAGTGCCGTCTACTCGGACGTCGACATCGTCCACGCTTCTGTTCCGACGGCAATGATTGGAGTTTGATTTTGGGGTTCACCATCTCAGTGTGAGGTGCTTTTAATTCAGAATATCTCCTTAAATCCAGCTCCGGATTTGCAACCTTCCGCAACCTTCGTCATTTCATAGAATATTCGCACATTACTTTAATCGTCCAGCCTCTCATGCTCTTCATATTCACGCATTTCGCCTTTTTTGTCTGCTAGTTCGTCTTGATTTTCTATTCAGCTTTAGATGAATTCTTTAACAGCAGTCGATCTGTGAGGGCAATATACGATATTCTACTTGTTCGGATTGGACAACGAAATGAAAGCCTTTTGGATCCCGCGTCACTGTTAACGATCGCTGATTCAAAGCTGTAGACAAAATCGTCAGTCCTAAAATGCATCGCCTATCAGCGAATACACAGGGGAAGCTCCAGTCTGTTTTAGGAAAGCAACGCTGAGAGGTTTAGCTTCGTTTTGTATACAGAAGGTGCGTCTTGATGTTTTTCTCATATATGAACCACCTTCAAACAGCTGATGGATTACTATGAGAAGATATCATTGATCTTTTAAATATAGTTCTGTTTGGAATTTGAGCCAACGACCTTCGTTTGGTAGCATAAACTACTACTTTCCGCTCAGAGTTCAGTAGCGGCCTTCATTAGAGGAAAACGTGTAATATTTCTGATCGATTACTTTTGGGAGGAATACAATTTAACACTAAAGATTTATCACCATTAGATCAAATCTCTAAAGTTGATGAAGTTGATGCAAAAATTTAACTCCCATAAATTTAGATCGATAATGATGATATTACGTATGTAAGTGAAAGACAACCTCGATACTTAAATACACATATGCACGTACATGTATACTTATGATGAATTTATGCTACCCTCATGCAGGGTTTTGAAGAGGCACTAATTTCTTTTCCATTTATTTGTAGACACTCACAACTAAATGAGTAACGATTAATTTGATTGAAATGATCATTATGCTGATATTTGAAAGACAAAAAAAAAACAAAAATACTTAACGCACAAATATGCTGTTTTACGGTGCACACGTAATGAAGTAAGCACAGTGCATTTGTGAGTGCACTTAATGTTCGTGGTTCTTGAGTTGGTGGCGTAAACGCTTTTCCTGCTTTGCAGTCTCTCTCTCTAATTGTCTGTCAATGCGCCCATATACGAGTACGCTCATCAGAAAAGCATTCGACTGAAACTGCGTCAATTGCAAGTATTCACGAAAAACTATTGACGTATATTTACACATGCATATATATTTATATTTATTTATAAATGTACATGAGTCTCCTGCCCTTATAGGCATCCCTCATAAATGTTCCACCGACCAAGCAACAACCATCCATCACTTATGGACACTCTACATATGTATGCATGCATGTATAACCTATACCGTGACACTCTGTCCCTGTCCACATGTCACATGAGAAATTTATCTAAAAAAGTACTAGTTAATTTCTAGAAATTTCTGACTGATATCACACTAGTCCGAAAAATACCATATTGATATCGATTGATTTATTAATTTCTTATTACAATTTTATTGCTTTTTTGTTGTTTTGATTTTTTTAAATAATACATATAAAATGTGCTTTACAATGCTTAAAATAAATTTTTTTAGTAGAATGCTTTGAGTTTTATTACCATTTGGGGGTTGAGGGCCTGACCGCAAACGGCCGCACCGAAACCATAGAGTAGGCTCATTGTGCTCTTCCTATGTATGATTATCCATTTCAAAGTTTCAAAAGTACAGAGCTATATTTCGTTTTCCTCATTCCTCCTCAAATATCACTACGGTAAGTGAAAGTATAGCTGAAGATTCGAATGTATCTATTTCTCGACGTTCTCAAAGAGCTGGGACGTTCGTACGGTACATTATGGTGTATTTTGCACTTGGACTTAGACCCACAACCACAACAACTAAAGCCATTGGGTACTTGAACAACAAGCAGTGGACGGCGATTTTTCGAACAAAATTTTCTCCAACGACGAGGCATATTTCTTACTCGAGGGATACGTAACTAAGCAAAGTTGTAGCATTTGGTGCTCCAGACATCCTCAAATTAAACTTATTGTCTAGTGCGCTCTTTGGTAGGGGGATGTGATTTAACCTTACTTCTTTGAAAGCGAGACTGTCACTGTCAACTCGGAGCGTTATGGTCGTATGAAAACCGACTTTTTTTGGCCTGCTATTGAAGAACACGACTTGACTTGTGCCACATGCCACACAACACGAGTGAAGATGGCTTTATTGTGAGAGAAATTCCCCGGCCGCGTAATCTCTCGTCTTGGCGATGTCATTTGTTTTTTTTTTTCTGGGCCAACCTGAAGGACCGTGTTTATGCAAATTAACCTTTAACTCTTGAGCAATTGAAAATCAACATTTGTCAAGTAATGGCAGAGATGCCGCCCAGTATAGGCCAAAAAGTTTTCCAAAATTAGCTCAAATGGATTGAAGTTAACAAAAATTCGTGAGACGGTCATTTGAATCATGCAGTGTTTCACACAGTTCCATCTTTATAATGAAAAAGGAATTTCATGAAAAAATTGTTTTAAATGCATTTTACCTATTTATGTTTATTTTGAAAAATCGTGGTACCCATCGAACAGATTTCTTCGTGTATCCCAGATGATTACTTAATTTTCGCGCTACAGCCATGATGTTCAAGCCCAATTCATTAGCAATCATTTCTTGTGTCAATCGTGGATCTTCGTCAATTTTGGACTTCACCAGAGCTACAGTGACGTCACCAGTGGAAGATTTTGGTCGACCTTTTCGCGGCTCGTTCTGTACGGAAAAATTTCCGGTCTGGAATCTTCGGAACCACTTGGCAAAAGTCTTTAAAGAAGGTGCAATCGTTCCATATGCAATTTGACATTCACAGAATTTTTTTTACTGGCTGTAAATTACGCCGAAACCCGAAGTAAATCACATGGCGAATTTCTATTTGTGTTTGTGGTGGAATTTCGTCTGACCTATCCTCAGCTATTTTGCGTTTGCCCGCGTGGATTTTAGCCGATTGTTCTAAAATTTAAAAGGAAGATTAATTAAGCAATTGCAGAGGATTTGGTATTTTTAGATTTTACAAAAACAAATTTAAAGTCACCAACTGACCGAACTTTTGTTAATCTCTTCGTATTTACCGCAGCTCAAGATGAAAGGAGTTTGAATTTGTGCAACGTAACTAAGATATTGTGATCGCCAGGGAATAAAAGAAGGTTGAAAGAGAGCTTATCTTGATGAATAAAACGCAATATCAACGCAGAGAGGCTTATTCAATAGTTGTAGAGAGAATTTGAAAAACCTTAAGGCACGTTCTTTGCGAAGGCCTCACACCCAAGAGGATTAGGTTGAAGTCTCCACGGACGGAAACTTTCAGGTGGAGGCTCAATGGGTTCGAGCCTTATCTAACCTAACCTCAGTTGCACTTGCTATCATACCAGTTTCGAAGTATCTACTTTTGTACTAGTTTATTTGACTACAGGGTATACTCGTTTGCACACTGTGTATGTATGTAAATGTTGCATTTACTATCGAATACATACATATGTATGTATGTACATACATACAGTGGCAATGTGCCAGCGCTGGGACATTGAATAATCATCACCCATTAAGGCGATTTCCATGTTCAATTGACTGCAATGGTTCGCTGAAGCTGCAAACAAATTTTTACGATCGCAAAGCGTAAAAAATGCCTGTCGTCAAGCGTCCGTTACCGTTGCTCTTGCCATTGCCGCCGCTGATCGCAGATCGCAGATCGTCCCATCGACAAGCAATGATCGGCAGACGATCTTTTTCGTTATTTGTTTGATTTTATTGTGCATTACGTGGGATTGCATTTTAAATGTGTATTTATACATACATACATACATTTATTCGTAAATATATATACATATATTGTTCAGCATGTATTCTACTGTGCACGTTTAGGGGGAAATTGGGACCCGCGCCGCTCGTTGTATGACGATTAAATGTCATTACGCCAGTCGAAGTATCATTGACTGGGAACCGTGTCATTTACAGCCAAAAACCACAATAAACGAACGCATTACGAGCAATTGTACTCCACGGGTGAATGAATGTGTGTGTGGGTGTGTGTGTGTAGAAAGTGAAATGCCATTGTTCGTGCCTTAAATGGCGGAAAAGCGTGAATTGTTAAATCACAATCGCCGCTGGTGGAGTCTCAATGCATAATAAACATGAAATAAATTCAAATGAAAGAGAGCTGAAAATGTTTACTAATTATGTGTAAGTATTTGTAATTGTGAAGGGGCATTTATGGGCAATATTTCCAATTAATAATAGATTTGGAAAATGGAAAATGTACAATTCATTGAAGTAATTCTCGATTTGAGCAAATAGTGCTAATATTGAAACTGAGAAAGTGAGAGCATTTCAAATTCTTAGTTGAGGACACGTAAACTAATCTAAAATCTATGCACACTGTTTTTTCTTATCACCATTGGAGTGTTTATGAACACTTCAGCCACAAAAATAACACTAAAATCTCAATCAAAACCCAGAGAGTTTCCTTATTCAATAGTTTTGATATAAGAAAGCCGCTTGGTTTGTTATAAACTCAAGATCTAATTTCAAAGATTAGTGTCAACTATATACATACTCGTACATACATATGTACTCGTATATATTTAAAGATTTTTCTTGCGTCGTCAACAAGTCAAATTGATTTTTACTAAAGTTTCATTACGGAGTAAGTCTCAAAAATCTTTGTATAAATTTCTACCGTTTTGATATTTCCTCCAGAGACAATCTTCAGATAACTGTGAACAAGAAAAGGCAATTTTGAAAGTGCCTCAGGGCTTTTCGGTGTAATTTTGAACTATATACATATGTAGGTAGTTTATTGCATTGTATTGTACATTATTGTGCCGACTGGCATAACATGCTTTGGAGTCTCGTATAACTTCGTAATTCGTTTATTTTTCAAGACTCAAAATTCTTGTAATGTTCTTCAGCAACCAATCTCGAAATTTTTAGAAAAAATTCCTTGTCGATGGCGATTGCCCGCCTAAATAGTAAAAAACCACACCCGATTGTGTGTGGCAGAGAATGAGGACACGACGAAATACCTCCCGTCATCAAGCAAATAGTCAACGTATTCGAGGTTTTTACCAATATTTGGGGCATGGTGAATATCTGGTCCAAAGCCACACTGATTAGGTCCAATCAGGAGGATCTTATATGCGATATTGAGGAGTCTTATCGCACGGTAATTGACGCAGACTGTGGAATAACCTTTTCTATGGATTGGGCGGAGCACACTTAGACTCCAATCGTCGGGCAACACTAAAAGCTCCATCAGGATCAGGTAGGACCTCTTCGATACGTTCAATGCCAAACGAGATTTCAGATAAAGTGACTTTTAATAAATAAAGTGCTCTCTCGACGAGCGAAACACAAAACTCTACATGTCTCTCATCACTACCAGCGGCTACTCTGACTAGGTCGTTTGATGAGGATGGATAAGAATACTCCAATTGCCGCTTAATAGCGAAAAGAAGGAATGAATGTCACGCTTCTGTTTACTGGGCTACAATCGCCTAGCAGTGTCTACGTCGTCAGTAAAGACGAAAAAGAAAATTCTTAGCAAAAACCTCAGTAAACAAAGGTACATATGTATGTATTTATGTATATGGTAAGTAGATTTGTTTGTGTATATACGTTTATTAACCACAATAAATATAGTTTAAAAAAACTAAAAAAACACGCTTTTAAAGAATATTGTACTAAAAAGTTGAAAATAATTTTGAAAATAAACTTAAGACAATAGTATATAAAAAATACTTATATAATTAAGAGAAAAGCGTGGGGCGCTTTGTACCATAATTTCCATATATCGAGCGCCCCACGCTTTTCTCTTAATTATATAAGTATTTTTTATATACTATTGTCTTAAGTTTATTTTCAAAATTATTTTCAACTTTTTAGTACAATATTCTTTAAAAGCGTGTTTTTTTTAGTTTTTTTAAACTATATTTATTTTAAACTTTTTAGTTTAATATTCTTTAAAAGCGTGTTTTTTTAGATTTTTTAAACTATGTTTTTTTTTTCTCTGAATTAATCAGAGAACGTATAATAATTATTAGTATGGATTATTATACGTTCTCTGATTAATTCTGTTAACGCTACGATGTATGCAACGATTCGCATTTCAAATATTTCATATTGGGATCGCGTCACCGCTAAAAAGTTACAAACTGACAGACAGACATACTGACAGACATACTGACAGACATACTGACAGACATACTGACATACAAGTGAAGCTAATATAAAGCGTGTAAAAAGCAAACTCAGTTGATTTTTATCTATCTTTAAAACGATATCCGAAGCGACCTTGGAATAGGCATCAATTTTCATATTAACAACAATAAAGCGCTAAATAAACATCTGGTCTCATTAACGCCACAAAAAAAAAATAATATACATATGTACATATGCACATACATACATATGTATTGTATGCACACCGTTATTTAGAATATTTCATTTCAACGCAGTTCTATGTTATCCAGGTATGTAGGTATGTATGTCTTTCAATTTCTGTTGATTCTGCGCCTGCGTACACGTGCGATATGACTAAATGCTCAAATTAACGCATTCTTTCAAAATTAGGTCGCATTTCGGATATCAGATGGGCGCACATGTATGTATGTACATATATACATGTAAATAGGAAGGAAAAATCTATGAACTCCATTCATTATATTATAAATATATATGTATATGCATGTTTGTATGTTTGTATGAACTTTTATTTATCTGTCCATATGTTGCTATCTACGCGTGAGCGCTTCTGTTTATAAACATTTATCGCCAACCAACCAACCCCAGACATTGTTTGTTTGACTTGGTTTCGCTTATCAGTCCGTCCTCACGTTTTTTGTTCGCGGCATGTTTATGTGTTGTAATTATTTTATTTATTTACATTTTTCAGAAGCCTTTCGGTTTAATTGAAATATTTTCACTAATGATTCACGCTGCTGACGGCAAAATGTACAAAATATATATGTACATATGTATATGTACCTATGTAGGTATGTATATACACATACCCATATAAATGACTTTGGCGTTTCGATCGACTCATCAGCCAGTCGGTCTGTCAGCCAGTGGCGCTACGCTTTTCCGACAAAAGTTTTTTGTTTTATTACTGGGCAATGCACTCAGCACTGGAGCAAATGCGATGTGCAGCACAACAGTTTTTATATGTATATGTACATATGTATGTACATATGTTTGTTTGTGTGTAATTTAGGTATTGTTGTAGTGCCATATGGCAAGCTAATTGATCAAAAAATATAATATGAAATATTGCTGTTTAAGTTTTATTGCTCAAATAGAGACAGAGTAAATACTGGTAATATATGATACTTGAGCACGCTTGTGTGCACATTTATACCTATTTATCTACATACAGACATGCATACATGTATCTACTTACTTATAATAGTACATAATTACTTACAAACATTATAGGTATTAGGTGTAGTAAAAAGAAACTCATCATTTTTGCATGCAATTGAAGACTTTAACTACCATTGTTAGAATGATTCGATTTAAGGCGATGATGCGGGGTTTTGTTCGATAACTTGTTGCCATATTAAAGGTAATTTCATTACGCCTCTCTCATAGAAGCCCTCGTTCCTATTGGCAGAAAATTGAGACAGTCGGTTTTAACAAGCCGCTTTTGAAGCGATAATCACTTGATGCCAGGTCTGGACTATATGGTAATGCGGATGCATAAGAACCTCCCAACCAAGCTCTCAAAGCTTCTGACGAGTCACAATTCAGCCAAAGCTGGCCGCTTCTGGGCGCCTAAAGATGGTCCAGTTGTTGAGAGTATAGTTCCGAGTTTATAGTTTTGTTGTATGGGAGCAGCTCATGGTAAATAATTCCCTGGCAATCCCACCAAACACACAGCAAAACCTTCCTGGCCGTCAAGCCAAACTGAATCAACCAATCACAAAACTGTCAGAAAGGCTTTTTAGTACAAAATGTCGTCTTTCTAACGCCATCCATCGGACTTATACAACGCGAGATACAGATAAATAACGTCATCTGTTGGAAAAATAATGGATTACTTTTTACTACACCTAATATATATGACATTGGGCAACTGATATTGAAATATATAGCAATCGGTAGATACGAGTATATGTACATACGTAGGCTGCTATATATATTTCTGGCCTAATAATGAAAATACGAATATTTCTTAACGAAAATGGTTTTTTTTTTTGGATTTGGCTCGTCTTGGAAGACCCACACGGTCGATTGTTGTTTTATTTCGGGCTCATACGAATAGATCCATGATTCGTTACCTGTGACGATCTTATAAACGTCTTTTGAAGCACCGCGATCGTATTTTTTCAGCATTTCTTTACACCAATCCACACGAGCCGTTTTTTGAGCGATTGTCAAATTGTGCGGGATCCAACGAGAACAAACCTTTTTTACGGCCAGGTGTTCATGCAATATCGAATGTACGGCATCGATGTTTTCTGGTACAACGGCTGTTTTTGGAAGACCTTCACGAAATTCGTCTTTGAGCGAGCGTCGGCCACGATTGAATTCGTTGTACCAGTTTTTCACGATGCTAAAGGATGGTGCTTCATAGCCATAAAAAGATTTTAGTTCATCGATGCACTCTTGTCGTGATAATCCACGTTGAAAGTTGTGAAAAATGATCGCACGAAAATGTTCACGAGTTAATTCCATTTATTGGCCGAGATGAATTTTTTAATTCCCTGTAAATAAAACAATTCACGATTAAATGACAAAACGTTCTGAGTGATGTTATGCTAAAAAATGTCAAACTTTCCAATTGGCTCTCTCGACGAACAAAGACAAAACTCTACAAGCCGGCGTTAGCAGTTTTCGAGAGAAAGCTTTTGTGTTAGATTTATAGTCTTCTGCGTATAGACGACGACGAATACCTACGAATACTTCAGCAGATGGAACGATGAACTATATGAGATCTATAGAGATATTGACATGGTACAGCGAATCAAGCTTCAACGGATATGGAAGCAGAGGAATAAGAAGACTTTAATTACGTAGGAACGATCAGATGGAGAGAATGGTAAGAATGGGAACTCTGCTATAATCTCGTAAGCGGTGTATCCGCCAGTAAAGACGAAGAAGAAATAACTTAGAAAATTAAAGAAACAAAATTACAAAGTAATAATTTTTTTGCGGTAAATGGATTTGGGTATAAGCATATAAGGTGACAAATTAAAAATTTCTTCTTCTTTACAGGTGTATTGTAGCGGAATTCATAACCTTGCGCCATTCATTTCTTTTTTCGCTGTTTGGCGCCAATTGGAAGTACCAAGTACAGCCAGGTCACTCTCTCTCTTCCTTTTCCTCTGCTTCCACCAGCGTGTACTGCATCGAATACTTTCAAAGCTGGAGTATTCTTATCCATTTCTTGATTCGCTGAACTAAGTCAATATGGCCATATATCCCATACAGCTCATCATTCCATCGGTTGCGGTATTCACCGTTCTCACAAATTTAAAGCGTTTCTAGTGAATTTACAACGAAAGCCCCGTCGATTAGTGTACGCTTAGCAGGAAGTATCCACAAGTAGAATATCAATCAAAAATTTAAGCTACAGAACAGAGGATATAATACTTTTAATTGTTATGGTTCTTTTGTGCTTTTTCTAAACATCCAAGTATTATCACCACCACTCCCTCTCTCCGGCATATTCGCTATAAGGGTTTAATGAAGTCTCACGGGCGGGGCGAGGCCGGAAGATAATAAACTACACTGACTATTTACATAAATCTAAATTTGGTGTTGGATTAGTGGTGGGAGAGAGACTCCGCTGCAATATTTTCTCGTTTATCTCGGTGAAAGACGTCTTACGACAATCCGCGTCAAAGCAAGATTTTTCATATCGCTGATTCGAGCCCACGCTTCGTCGAAAAAGAATCACCATGTGTTAAAAGCCATCTTCTTCGAGCGGTTTGAATTCATCTATGAGCTGCCCTCGCCAAAATGTCAAAATCTTCCTTGACGGCTTTGATTTCAAGATGGGCAAAGAAGGTAGGTTGAAGTAATAGCCGGAAAAATCAACCTCTAAAGCGAAACATGCTTTAATGAGCTGACACTGATCGTCTTCGCCGATACCCAAAATATGGTTGTCCCTTGTACCAGAAGAAGAAATGTATCCACTGCTTTATATTCAGTGGTGCTAGCACCCATCCGTGAAGCTGCAGTCAAGTGTGATCCTGAGTTAAAATATCAGGCTGATATTGTTATTGGTGCTTATGCTGGTTCCTAGTTAGAAGAAATTCTCAAGAACTTCAAAGTGAGGTGGGAGCCAACTGTTTGTTTGATGACAGCAGAAATTGAAATTCGTCTTATCCTTATCCCCTACCAGACCCATTAACCTCGCTTCCTCATCCAGTCCAGAGAAAGCAGACTGTACTGGGTCATTGTTGAAGCGAACGATGCCATATCATAGGCATAAGCCAGCAGCGGCACACTCTTTAGAAGATTGCACCTTCTTTATTTAATTCTGGAGGTCTTGCTATTTTCTATTTTTTTAGTGGGGATATTTGGTCAATGGTAGATTGTTCGTTCGATTACGGTGGTCTTCAGTTTCTCTTACACGATATGCTCGATATAGACTTTTAAGCGATACTGAGGAGGCGTGTTCCATGATAAGTGAGGCAGATTGCGAGGCCCCCTTTTTTGTGAATTAGGCAGAGTACACTGAGATTCAATCATCGAGCAAGCTTTCGTCCAACCATATTCCGAAAAGAAGTTGAAGATGTACTATGTGCCTAGTCAGTTGAATAGCTCGACCGTTAAGTCAGCGGCTTCCGCCGATTTGTTAGTACATATGTATGTATGTATTTAGCGGACAATCGCTACTCGAACTTCAACATACTCGGGTGAGCGAATGCCTATACCATCGCCATCTTCGGGTGTTTCATTTTCTTTGCATTTATGTAGACAGGAGAAGTGTATGAAAAATAGCTTAAGCGGTGATGTATACATTAAGACCAGAAAGTTTCCAGAAATTGTCATTTAAACTGACCGCGCTGAATGCTTTTCAGCACTTTTTTTTGTTAAGTTGGCAGCACTGTTCTTAATTACAAATGCCAAAAATGAGCGCGATCTGTCAACCAGCAGCAGTTTGCAGCAGCTATTGAAATCAGTCGACCTCCGTTTCCTCTGCGAATTTTCTTTTACGTCTTCAATCGTGTCGAAACGGGTTCCACGTATTGAACGAGCTCGGTGCGATAGCGTATTATCGTCATGAAAGCTTCCGGAAATTATTGGCCCACAAATCCGGCCGTTTACGACGGACGGATGTTTTCGCACAAACGCCTCAAATAATACTTTTTATTGACTGTCTGTACCGTTGGAACGAATTCATGATGAACCAAACCGCGAATATTAAAAAAAAACAGCTTCCGGAAACTTTCTGGTCTTAATGTATACATACATATATATATATATTTATGTAATTATAGGGCATATTGACATTTATACATGTACGAGTATATATAAATACATTTATATTTAAGTGTATACATAAGTACGCATCATATAGTATTCGTTAAAATCAAACACCCTTTTGTCTAGTCTCTATCTTGTGAAGGGAGTCCCCACCCAAGTCACCGCACATTTCCACAGTCGACTGATCTTTGGGGAGATATTGAACAAATTAAAAGGGCTTACAGTTTCATAGAAAGCCTAAAATTAGAAATAATAACAGACAAAGGAAATCTGATTTATCTACTTACATGCATATGGATGTACGTATGGTATGTATGTATGTACATATGCATCTCTTTATGTATGCCACAACTGTTTGCTGCAATTGCTATTTAAAAGCGTTTTCTAGTAAATGCCTCCCCCAGAAATAGCGCACAACTATACAAATAAACGTTTATACATATATACTTACATATGTATATGCATGAATTGCTTAGGGGAATATTTTAGGAGAGCAAAACTTTTATTTGTTTCGCGGTTGAGGCGGTTTTTTGATTTTTCGTCGTTTTTTTTTTTCAAATAAATGGCAAAATTACAAGTACGACAGTGATTGTTTGTACATAGAAGTGGCATTAAATGTGCATACATATATACACATATTGATATATGTATGTATGTATGTATATGTCTGTATGTCGTAAATGCACTTCAGCTGCAATTAGTATGCACATACATATGTATGTATGTCAGCAGATTAGGTATTTGCCCATTTAGATGCATTTGTGTAGGTGCTCATAGTGAGTGCAATATTTCATATATATATACATACAAATGTAATAAAGCACATCTGTTTGCACATACTCTAAGCACATATAGCACTTCATATATAATATTTACTTTGGTACACACATGCATATGTACATACACGTACATGTTTATCTTAAAAAAAACCGGCACACGGGAAATGCAGTTGGAAACTGTTAGGAAAACAAACGGCGGATGCCACATTAAACGATAAGTGTTTTTATAAAATACACACACACATCCGTATATACATACATGAATGCATACATTTCTATTTATTTATTTACATACAAACGAAATATGCATGTATGTATATTTATTTTAACGGTAAAAGCGTGATCCATACCATATGTTCTCGAGAGAATATGGGGAAAATGAAGTAGTGCAGCAGCGCCATATAAAGTCATATTGCATCTTGTTGTGCATTCAAAAGCACATACATACATACATACTTACGTGTATACAAACATATTATATGTATTGTACATTTCCTTATATGGTTTGTGCTCATATACACGTATATTTATTTAGGCATGCACCAGCAGCCGCCGCGGCCGCGCTTAATAAAGTCAACTATGAATTGTGAAAGAGAGAATGATGTCAGAGTAAAGTCACTAAAAACTGAAGAAAAAAATTAAAAAAAAAATTAAAACTAAAACAAAACAGCTGAAAACAGCAACCAATCGCCTCGATTGCAGCATGTGAAAAAGGTGCGCCACCAAAGTAGGCGCAAACAATATTTGAAATCGTTAAAAAGAGCATTAAGTGGAAATTTAAATTTTACGAAAAAATTTGAAAAAAACCCTAATTGACTTTCAGCTGTTCGCTCGCAGTGAAAAGTTCATATTGCACTAGCAACAACAAAACAGCAACTGAAAATCATTTGTCGGGCGCACTGTGCACTCTTATTTATGTATGTAGTATAACAATCTTCAGCCTAATGATCATACGTTTACATACATATGCATGTGCTGTATGTATATACATATGTATGTTGTTGTGTTAAAAGTATGTAAATAAATCAAAATATGATAATTATTGTTTTGAGTGGCAGTTGAAAATGAAAGTGCGGCCGACACATGAAAGTGACCCTTGTGTGTTGGCGGTCAATTTGCGTAAAATACATACATACTTCATACATTGTCTATGAATATAGCAAATGTGTTGCCATTTAAGTATTTGGTTCAAGTTGCAAATTGTTAATTTTTAAAAACTATTTCAGATTATTTATAATTTTCATTTCCAGCCGCAGCAGAATAATAGCAACGACCCAGCGGATATATGAGGGTTGCCTTTTATATTTCGGTTTTAGAGAACGAAAACTAATATAATATTAGACATTCAAATAATCTTCATTAAGATCTATACACTTTTGCAAGCGTTCGAACCAATTGTCGAGGCACTTTTCCCACCCTGAGGGATGTACCTTCTGAACTGCGTCTTGAACGCATCA
This sequence comes from Ceratitis rosa, assembly GCA_037013455.1. NCBI lineage: Eukaryota > Metazoa > Arthropoda > Insecta > Diptera > Tephritidae > Ceratitis > Ceratitis rosa. Next base: position 33,862,576 of record JAWMAG010000006.1, on the reverse strand, counting down.
ACCGCCTCTTCAGGTGTCCAACCCTTAACCTTATTTTCTATGCATGGAAATAAAAAGAACTCAATCGGTCCCAAATCAGAACTATACGGTGGTTAACTCATCAAATCAATGTTTTTTAGTTCTCAAAAATGCAATTGGTTCAGTTGATGTGTGAGAGCTCGCATTGTTGTGGTAAAAACTGATCCGTCTTTAGCGGTTGGTATTCTTGATTTGTCGGAAGACAACTGGCTAACGGATGGTCTTGTACGCCTCAGAATTTTCCGTTCTGAGTTGCTCTAGTTGTACGGTTGCAATATGTTCAGTCACTTGACGATCTTGCAATATCAGTTATCACGGAAGGATTTTAGACGAATGCCTTAGAGTGATCTACAACCTCCATTAAATTCGCCACACCATCGATAAATACTGGCCCTTGATGGAGCTTCATCGCCAAAAACTGAATTTATTTTTTGTGAGTTAATGCACGTCGAAAGTAATAATCGCACAAAAATGGCAGAGATTAATATTTTAATTAACTCTAAACAACACGAATAGCGCTCGTATGTCAGAACGTTCTTTAAAATGTCAAACTTTTCAATATAGTAGTCAGTTGTCAGATTGCTACATAAGAGTTGTCATATCCCGAAATATAAAAAAAATTACAGCAATACATTAATTAATTATGTATTCGCAGTTATGCTGCAACTTCCCAACTTACATACCGCACAGCCACTACACCCGACTGTAATAGAATATACAAATACGAGTATTTTCTGCGGGACAACTGTCAGTAACGGCATCGACAAGCGGTGACAACTTTTCATTTACATGGCGCTCTCATAAGATAGGTTGCTATGGACGGAAGGTATGTAAGATGGGTAGTTGTAGCATTCTTCCCACCTCTCGACCAATATAATGATGCCGTTTGGCCAAAAACCGCCCAGTCTTGTGCCGAGAAAGTTTTTGAGACAAATTTTGAGGTCCTCTTCCCCGTCGACCCCCTATCTTATTTGATTCGACAATGACTGAAAGCGATTGACACAACGTCCGGATAGTACGGTGAATGCTGAACAACGCTTCATTAAACTCTTGGTGTGCGGTTTGAAGACTCGTGCAATATGAATCTACCATTGTCATCCCACCAAGTGTTATATACTAATGTCAATAAATTATTTTATAAAAAAATACAAATAAGTGACATAGACCGATTTATGTTTACTAACACATAAAGGGTCTTAAGGAGCTCATATTTCATATCAGAAATATATTCGACGAGCTTGACATTTCCGCCGCGAGGCCAAAGCAATTAGAAATATTTTTTTTCTATTAATTTAGATGTTAGTCGAACAAGGGCTATTGCCAATAAGAGAAAAAATAACGCTGAGCCACTATTCATTTAAACGTTTATTAGCTCCTCAAATTTGATAAATGTACACGATAAGAGAAATTTTATTCTCAGCCTTGCAAACGCAGTACAGTTCATAATAAGATGATCCCATCTCTTCTTTCAGACAACATTGATAAGCTTTACCTCGTGAGTGCCCACCGGACAACGTCTAGAGTCTTCATCTCGAGTTGGAAAGAAGCTTCCCTGACCATCCACAATTTACCTTCGGCCAGAAGCACCTCGCAACTGCGCCCATGAAAGTGCTAGAAAAGTGATGACTGAGTTGATACAAGATACACCTATTCGAAAGACCGCATGCCGACAGTGGATCGTCTATTTGAGATTAGACTGGCATTAATGAAACGGTCGTCAGCATTTCAATAACCAAGCTTCTATGATAACAGTAAACTCCGTCTAAAAACTACTCTAACACCGTACCGTCCGTACCTTGCTATGTTTCTGAATGTATCAAAAGTGCAAATACCTTATCCTTTGGAGAGAGGTAAGGGTCGTATTCATACCGAAGGCCGGCAAAAGAGCTCTGCTTTATTCGAATAATAAGTCTAGCCACATTTCTTCTAAAGACATTCGAAAAGATTCTAGACGCTTACATTAGAGTCAAGCTTTCGACGGCTTCCTGACATAGTTAGCAGCAACGTTTTTTTAATTATCCACCGATGGTCCACAGGGGCATATAGCTTGGACTTATGCATAGGTGTTATACATCGGTAGTCAAGCCAATCTTACTTTACGGAGCTGTGGTGCGGTGAACCTCACATCGTATTGTGTCAGGGAATACCCTTATAACCAGGGAAGTGGTAGTGCTGCAGGAAAGCGCTTACATATTTCATATATTGAATACCAAACCACAAGGTCATTCCGGGAAACAAAAAAATTGATGAGAGTGCCAAAAGAGCCATTCCTCTGGCCACCGAAATTTCAGAAACGACAGACAGACGGATCAAGAAGAGATGGAATGTTTTGAAGACTTGCAGGATCGCCAAGATCATGTGCAAAAGCACCGAAAGAAGAAAAAGAGTTATCGATAGGATTACAAGGAGTGTTGGCCTAATGACGGGTCACGCGAGACGAAATGGGCATCAGTAACGATGACACATGCAGGAAGTGTGGGTGAGAAGGCATGGGGGCGACACTGGACGATCTCCTCCGTTTCTGTTCGGCCTTATCTAGAACTCGTCTTAGATACCTGGGAGCTTTGCAGTTTAAAGGTCTAGATGAAGTATCGAAATTAGGTATAAAGGCTCTCTTAGACTTCGCAAAAAATTCGTTGACGTCCCTTATGACGACTACTTGAACTAAACTGAACTACCATGTGGCATTACAAAGCATTAGCAGGTCTATGTATGGCTTGTGATAGCCAGCCAGGAAAATCTAACCTAACCCTTAGCAGCTTGAATTCACTGCCTTGAAGGATAGACTCGCTTAAAAGTAACAAAGTTATTTAATTCATAAGTTTCGAAAGAAATTCTGTCTTCACCAAAAGCCAATCAATTGTATCTCTTTGAGGTACTTAAAACGTTGAATGACTTTCTCTTCAAATATTTTATTTAATGAACATCTATGCGAAGGTAGGGATCTTTAAGGGCAGAACTCTCGCATAAGCGCTTTTATTTTAAAGTGTACTTACTTATTGTACTCGTAGATACACATAGTATATAGTTGTACATACATACATATGTAGGTATATGCGAGTATACATATATTTACTATACCACACCCAACGTGCAGTGCAGGCATATTTGACCAGCTGAAATCGATTAAGCGCCGTAAATTTCACATTTCCTTCACATACATATACAAATGTTTAGGTGGATTTATCATACCTACATACATACAGGTACAAAAGTATGTATGTTTCATATTTGCAAACTATCGATGAACCCGCTGGACGTTGGCCGCACGCCAAGTAAAGCGAAATATAATACGCATATTGAACCAAAAAAAAAAAAAAAACAAAAAAAGACAATCAAAAGTAAACTGATATGATGAAAAACAAAAAGAAATTGACTTTTAACAGAGCAAATGTAAAACGAAACCGCCTAGACAAAAAAAAAACGCAAATCAACCATATGTTTTGAGCTGATGCCACTGAACCCGTCCGGACAGCGGCTGCGTCTGCTCATATATGTACATAGATACACACAGAGTTAATGCTGGACTTCGCAAGCGCCGGCTGCTGTTCACGGAAGCAGGAGTGTCTGTTTCCATGTGCGCTTAGTATGTATATATGTATGTGCATATGTATGTATGATTGTTGTACGCAAATGTGGTGCGTAATGCGACACTTTGACTGCAAACAAATGTAAATAGAAATTTTATAAAATTACGTTGAACTTTGATACAAAACCTATAGTTTGGTTGGGCACTTCAAAACACTCTAATACGAATATGTACCGTCTTATATGGTTTCAATGTGTACATAAAAAGGGACGAGTTAACTAACACTCGAATACCCATTCTGTAACATATGTGGACGGACGGCTGGGCGATGTCAAATAATGCTAATCAGGTCACAGATGTAACTTATCTAATATCCAATGATGGGTACAAACTCTATGAACATATATGAAAGGAAGCATGCATACTCACATATACATACATACATAGGTATGTATGTAATACCGGTCAAAAGCGCACATTAACACAAAAGAAGTTCCAGCTTTGCGCCAGCTGTTTCGGCTCCCTGCTGTGAAATCAAAGTGAAAGCTGTCAAAGTTTGCGTGTTGTGCTTTTTAACAGTTTTTCTTTATTGTGGAAAGAAGTCAGAGAAAGCAACATAATTTTCGTTGCATAATGCTTGTGTAATTTTTTGTAATTTTTTTTTTTTTTTGTAATAAACCCCGAAATTAAACGAGATTTGATCGTCAATTGATAAGTATGAAAATCTCGTTTGACCACTTACTCTTCACATGAAAACACACCGCAATAAATGTAATGTTTTGACATTTGACAGTTAAGAATCTGATTACAAAGGTAAGTTGGAAAATATGAGTTGTTCATTGCATCGAAGGGAAGACTTTTGCTTAGCTAAATTATATAGGTACGTGTACGTAATAAAATGAATTTTGAAAATTTCTTACTTTTCTTCTCAAATCACTTTGGCTACAATTTTGCATCCTTTTTAGGCAATGAAAATCGATCAAAGACACTCAATGTGCTCTCGTATTTCGTAAAATGAAGATTAAGGCTCAGATTTGAAAATCGTTCGTAACTTAAACGTCTTCTGAAGGCGTAGATGCCGCTTTCGCGATTTTAGCCGAGTTAATAGCAGCACGCTATTCATTTCTTTTTTTCACTGTTTGACGCCGATTGGAAATACCTTCTCTACGTGGTGTTTCCAACCGAGTAGAGGTCTTCCTCTGTCTATGCTTCCACCGGCGGCACAACTTAGACCGCGCAGCCACTGTATCTTGATTCGCTGAACTATGTCAATGTCGCCGTATAACTCGTACAACTCATCGTGGCGATATTCGCCGTTGCAAATTCGTAGAAAACCATAAATCTTACGCAAAACCTTTCTCTCGAAAACTCCTAACGCCGACTCACCAGATGTTGCCATCGTCCATGCTTCCGCACCATATAGCAGGACGAGAACGATGAGGGCCTTGTAAAATTTGGTTACCGTTCGCCGAGAGAGGACTTTACTTTTCAATTGCCTACTTAGTCCAAAGTAGTACCTATTGGCAAGAGCGATTCTGCGCTGGATTTTAAGGCTGACATTATTATTCAGACATAGCGGCTTTAAAATCGACGAAGAGGTGATGTGTGTCGATCCTCTTTTCACGGATCTTTTCCAAGATTTGGCACATGGCGAATATCTGGTCAATGGTTGACTTATCAGGTCTAAAGCCACACTGATAAGGTCCAGTCTTTCACACAATATGCTCCACAGGACTTTATAAGGCGATATTTAGGAGTCTTATTCCACGATAGTTGGCGCAGACTGTGGGGTCCCCTTTTTATGAAACACATCTAAATTCCAATCGTCGGGCAAGCTTTCGTCCGACCATAGTCTGCAAAGTAGCTGATGCATGCATCTTGTCAGCTCTTCATACCTTGTAAACGTCAGGCATCTTCACAAATGTATACCCTAACCTGTCAATTTTCCAACTTCTGGATAATCCTCATATCTTTTAATATATTTTTCGACAAAAGTTACCTCAAAATGAAACAGTTGTATGAACATTAACGTAAATTTCATATGTACGTATATATTTTTTTTTACCGTAAATGACATCTATAGTTAATCCATCCATATTTTACAGCCCTAAAGTAGAAAGAAAGTGAAATCGAAACTCCTTCATGCCTGCCATTAAATAGCGATATTTTCAAAACTTTACGACTAAAACTGCTCATTTTCACTTTGTTTCAATTCGCAACGCCTTTTCACTGTCAAAGTGGTCAACTATTGTCAACCAACGACTGACTGTGAAGACTGCAAACAAAGACGGCAAACAAAGATTTCTGCTGGACACGCTACAATTCGTTTGGCAAAAGAATACAATGTTCTGCATGTGAGTGAGTGAGTCAATCGAAAATTGACTTTTGAAACGAAACACACATAACCTCAATATATGTAAATAGTTCGTCCACAAATAAATGCATTGTGTTACCGTTACCATGAATAAAACGGGAATTTTTATATTGATTAAATGAGGAGGTCGAACAATTCGGTTGCTTTAGTTCGGGTCATTAACAACACGAATTTATGTGACCTCCAGCAAACATTTTTGTGCTCAAACAACGGTTTTAAGTCACATATCTAAAGAAAATTTTAATTGAAAAAATTAAAAAAAATTTTGGAAAAACTCGTTTAACATTTGTGTGTTAAAGTTTGGAGAAAACAAAGACTTGGCATTTCAATTGTTTGGAAATTTTTGGAAAACCACCCAAAAAAGCGTGCTATGCAATTGTGAAAAATCAAGTTTTCACAACAACAAAAGTGAGTAAGAACAATGCAATTTTATTTCTATGGAAATTATGATTTTCTTTTCTTTGCTTTTTTTTTTTCAATTATGAATCCAAAAATTGTAATGCAAAAACGAATGCCAATGTGAAATAGCGATTTTCGAGTGCATACGGTGGCTGATAGGTGGGTTGGGACGTTGCACATGCGTACTTACCATACATACATTCGTACAGTTGTAATGTTACTTCCACATACCATACATATAAATGTATGTATGTATGTCTGCACGTGCGTGCAAGCGATCTGTATCATCCCCTTATACAGCGCTCAATACAAAAAAAAAAGGTGCGTTCCTGCGCAGTTCCTGCTGCGCATGCGTAAGCAGATATGGGCAAGCAATATCGCTCAAAAGAACCAAATGATCACTGTCTGCATATACATATGTATATATTTCTGTAATTGAATTATAGTATTTACCTATAATTTCGAGTTACGTCTGTTTAACGCTTTTTTACGTTGAAAATTCACCGAATATTTTTGTAATATGTTTTGTTTTTTCCACAGTGAGCGCTCATTCAGCGCATAAAAACAATGGACTACTATGCAGGAACTGGTTTAGAAAAGTTTTCAAATGCAGCCACATCACACGTCATACCGTTCATATCATATTGAATATCATATTTCTGAAGAAGAAGAAGAATTATTAAGCATTTGCTGCCTACAAAGCGACGAGGAGGGTACGCCATCTATCCATGTTGTCCATTTCTACTAAAAATATGTGATTACAAGAATATAAAATACGTATATATATAAATACATTCATCATACATATGTATGTACATATGCATATGCATGACTGTGTGTACTTAGACGCTGATGGAAACTCATAAATGCTAACGCCAGTTGAGTTGTGGTTGCGTGCACTTCAATCAAATCTTCATGCTACCGTGCTACAGCCAGGTAAAGTGAGTTAGAAGGGCTTCTTAGCAAAAGTGCATAATTCCACAAATGTAGTAGGCATTACAAACAAACATATCTGCAAACATACATACGTACATATTGTGCCTACTTGATTTCACATGAGTTGGTACGTGTTTCAGACATCAAAAAAGAAAAAAGTCCGTTGAAATATTAGTGGAAAACTTGGGAAATTTTCCTGATTGACAGTGCTTGCTTGAGCACGTAGGAATGCTTGTATTCATATTGTGAAACATTTTTTTAACTTCTATGTTTTTCTCTCTGTGCAATGAATAATAATTTTGTGACTTTAAAATACTATGTATATGTAGAAAAAATAAACATTATTTTAATATGCAATAATGTTTGTTATATTGATGAGCTTACCGAATAACGTAATGAGCTTTTTTTCGTTTTTTTTTTTTTTTTTTCAAATACAAAATATCGCATTTGCAACGGTTACCGCGACGAAAATATCAATTATCTATTGTCTTACCAGATATTGTTAACGTAAAGACAAAACTTGTAGTGTGAAGTTCACTTTCAATCACGTTGAGGTTATGTTTAAGGAATACTGAGAGTTCTTTAACAACTCTGTGAACATTTCCTTGAAAAACTGAATATGCATTTTAATTAATCCAGAATCTTGCCTAATCAAAGTTTTTCCTGACAATTTTTATAACTCACATCAATATGAAAAGGTCTATTAACCTTGGCCAAAGGTGTGTATATACGTGTATGTATACCTATATGGAAGTATCAGGAGGTGAAGAATAGATCCATCAAGTGTCTTTCTGGCGGAGATATCTACTACTTATGCATACAGAAAAGCATATTCAAGTCAGTTTCAAAGATAAGGATATCTAATTTACAGCGACAGTCGTGCAGCAATAAAAGAACGGAGCTCGCTTACGCTATTTTTCAAAATTGTTAAGGGTTTTCCAATAAGAGTTCTTATTTTGAATAGTCTGAAATTTTGGTAGATGTCACTTTTGTCATGTAAAAACTACGCCAGGAATAAAAATGAAACGATATATGCTTCAACAATGTATTGAAATTATTAAAATTTACTACAAAAGTTTCATTAAAAAATCATAATCACGGCTGATGTGGTTCATTTTCACCTCGATGCCTACGTCGATAATCAAAACTGTAGCATCTGGGGCTCGGTTTAGTGCGGTTTATGGCCTGGTGGTATTACTTACTTTTTCGAAAATGAGGCTGGAGCAACAGTTGCGCTAATTTTGATTTTTCTCTTTACATTGAAATAAATATCTGATCATTTTTTTCAAAAAATGTAATTTTTCTTTGAATAACAAAATAATAGCTCTTATTGGGAAACCCGTTACTAGACTGTCTTCGATCTCTACAGGAAATGACCATATAAATCGGATTGTCTCTCACATGGACTGTTGATCACAGGGACATCGAGGGAGACTGGGTAAGCAGATTCTTCTTTCTAAAGAACGATTTGGCTTGACTTTTGCTACTTGCAAGCTTTATGAGCCTTCGAAAGCACGAAAAGGAGCTGCCTCTACGCCGCTATGCCTGAATTTGGTATCCCGCTAAACTTATACGGCTGTGTAAACTGACCTTGAGTAACACTAAAAGCTCCGTCAGGATCGGGAAGGACCCCTCCGAGCCGGTTGATACAAAACGAGGTTTCGGACAAGGTAACTCTTTATCGTGTGACTTTCTTAACTTATTGCTAGAGAAGATAATACGAGCTGCAGAGCTGAATAGAGAAGGTACAATCTTCTATAAGAGTGTACAGCTGCTGGCGTACGCCGATGATATCGAAATTATTAGTCTCAACAACCGCGCCGTGAGTTCTGCTTTCTCCAAACTTGATAAAGAGGCAAAGCGAATGAGTCTGGTACTGAATGAGGGCAAGACGAAATATCTCCTGTACTTAAACTAACAGTCATCGCAGTCGCGACTCGGCTCCCACATCACTGTTGACAGTCATAAGTTCACCTATCTAGGGACCAGCATTAACACCAATAATAACGTCGGCCTTGAAATCCAACGCAGAATCACTCTTGCCAACAGGTGCTACCTTGGACCGAGTAGGCAATTGAAAAGTAAAGTCGAAACCTAACTCTACAAGGCGCAGAAGCGAGGACGGTATAATTATCTGATGAGTCGGCCCTAGGAGTCTTCGAGAGAAAAGTTTTTCGAACGATTTATGATCTTTGCGCATTGGCAACGGCGAATATCGCAGACGATGGAACGATGTGCAGTACGAGCTATACGATGATATTGACATAGTTCAGCGACTGAGGAAACGCGGCTACGCTGGCTACTTCATGTCGTCCGAATGTATGAAAGCACTCCAGCTTGGAAAGTATTCGATACAGTACCCGCTGGTGGAAGCAGAGGAAGAGGAAGACCTACACTCCGTTGGAAGGATCAGGTGGAAAGTGACCTGGCTTCCCTCGGTATTCCCAAGTGGCGCTAGATAGCGAAAAGAAGAGAGGAATGGCGCGCTAATATTGATTCGCTAACATAAAGAAGAAAAAAGAGAACATGCCGCATTAAGTTGGAGAAAACCGCCACCTGGCCAAAGTGAGACAAAAATATATCATGAGAAATCTACGTCCAAGGTAAAAGAAGTGCTGGCAGGCCGTTTTTGGAAAGAAAGACTTGCAGAAAGACTAACAGCTCATTTGTGGAGATGCCACAATAATAAGGAGGAAGAAACTATCATCCATCTGGACCTAATGTTTACTCTGGATACGTGTTCAGCTTGAATAATCCATTCGGGAATGCTATATCCCATGTTATTTGCAGAAAAAATTGAGATGCTTCCAGTTTGTATGGATACTTTATAGCTTGATTGTACTCTTTAAAGTTATTTTGCCGTATAAGTTGTCATACTTTGCTAATCTCATGGATATTTTATCTCTGGAAGTCACTAAAAAGTTTATTTCCCTAATTTTCTAATGAGAAGCAGTGTTAATTTTTTTGCACCACTGTCTATTTTACGCAGCTCATATGATGTAATAATTCCGGGTTCGGTTATAGGTTTCGTCTATCATTTAGCCGGAACATGGAGGCCGCCTGGTCCGACCAACTTTGGTCCGAAGTATATATGTATGTACTCGGAAGTACCAGAAGTAGAGAAGATGTAGCGATCTATACAGATCGGGTCAGAATGACGAGTTGAGTTTATTTAGACATGTCCATCTGTCATCTGCTTGGTACAGAACCGGAAAGGTCGGTCGACTATAGCTTATATAATACTGATTTTTAGATTTCAAATTCTGGATCTTAAATTTGTCAGAGCATAAAAATTATTGACATCTGATGACTATTTGTTCAGAAATGAAGTTTTGGGTAAAAAAAAGAATCCACAACCGTACTCACGTTTATAAAAAAAATATACATTGACACCGACAATTGTTGAAATCAGAAAATTTCATCATTTAGCCACCTCAAACTAATTTATAAACATTTAATCCTAAAAATTAAATATTATAAATGCGAAATGGTTATGAAAGATATAAAGACTTCGGCATGAGCTCTTATTTCTTGTTAGAATATTGATCGCCACTCGGCAGAGAATTTCAAGCGATTCGAGTGTATTTCACGAAAATCATAGCTCCTCATAAAAATCCCTTAACCGTTCGGAGGCTGCTTAGTATAATCTGCAGGTAACCTCCATTGGTCATCAAGACGCGCAACACAAATTGGCGGAGTAGCTCGGCCGAAAATCGCTTCAGCGGTTACAAGATTAATCTCTAAGTAGCTTTCAATTCAATTCGTATTTAGCATTTTTTTTCTTTCGCCTCACGACTGTAAAAATCTAACCGAGATTTCCCTTACAATTTGCCAATAACTTTCGTGTTCACTTATCTTTTCTCGCTTCAGCTTCAAACCCACACGAAGAAGTGCAATTTGACCTACAAACTCTGATGCTTTTAATAATTAGAATATTTTTTTTTGCATAATTAAAATACTAGTGCAAGCTTTTTGTCTAATTTATGCACATAAATTTTATTGAGCTCAATTAGCGCAGAGTCAACCGACTTTGACTGCCATGCAATTTGTACTCGCTTCGCCGCTTTGTTAAATTCAATAGAGAAAACTATTTTTTTTTTATCTAAACGTTGTCGGACCTCAAATGAAATCTATGTCAGTATAACGCATTTTATGTGATGTATGTATGTACAATATGTGCTTGTGAGATTGCATGTATGTACCATATATATGTATTGTATGTATGCATTTTTTGTGTTATTTTTGCCTAACAGACAAGCTGCATAAGTGCTTAAGTATGTATGTAGTTTGCTTAGTAAGTAACTGCAAAGTGACTTTCTCTTCAACTAAAAATAATAAATATTTGCTTAGTTAGCGTGTTGCATGCAATTCGCTAGTGCATTACGTATATACATACACGTATGTATGTACATAGGTGCAGCAAATGGAGATTATTTATCGGTATGTAGGTAGGTAGGTAGGTAGGTAGGTACGTGGACTGTGCATGCAATTTTTGTTGCACTTTTTCTATAATAAAAGTAAAAAAAAAAAAAAAATTGAAATTCCAACTGACCATCAATAGCGTGTCTGGGTGAAATCTCAACTGAGACTACTTTTCACGTCCGACTGCCTCTAAGCCATGTTGCCTACGCTACAACGAATAACGGTGACCCATTTACCGCAATGCAACAACTGAAAATGCTTTCAGCGTAAGATTAGCGCAGTTGCTAACAGCTTTTCCGGCGAGTTTTTATAAATTTAGCCGCCAATAGCGTGTCGCGCTTTTCCCACAGATTTACCCCGTGACTGACAAGAAGTCTTGATTTATGTACCGAAAAATGCCTTGAAAATTAGTTAATTATGAAATTTGATAATTGCTATGATTTCAAACATACATATACATACATAAGTATGTATATATGTATGTATGTAAGTATGTGTGTATGCGCCCCACAGCGTTCGAAAATTCAATGCAATATGTAATATAGTAAAAGTATGTGCTTTTCCTGCCGCATCTCGTAATATTTTTCTTTTTCATTTGCTTTTCCATTCCACAATTGCTTAGCAACAAATCATCTTGGCTCACTCATTTGTCAAACACTTAAAGGGTTAATTGTGAATTATGAGCATTAACAGCGGTCAGCAGACAGTGCACGGTGTCCGAATGCCAATAACCGGACATTAGCTCGACCCGTGTACGTACACGTATGTCCAGCTGGTCTAGCGCTGACCATTTGCTAAATGAAATCAGGCACTGAGTGCCACTCAAACACTCAACCACTTGGACACTAAGCCGGGCAACTCGTGGTGTATGGTCAAACAACTTTCGCTGTAAACTGAGATGAATAATTTTTTATGATAAACTGCTTTAACGCGTTAACACATTTTATTCGGTATCAAATGAAAGTAAGTAAATGCACATGCATACTTACATACATACATACCTACATATAGTATGTATGTATTTGTATGTAATATTTCATTCAGGTACCTATTACCATATATCTTTACTACTCCGGTCATCTGCAATGTGAGACTCGTGAGATTTGTCTAAATTTGAATACTGTCAAATATGAGAGTCCACTACTGGCAGATTTATTACTAACGGTAAATTTTAGATATGCATTGGGTGTCAAAAAAAAAATTTATATTCGCATATAAAATTTCTTAGTATGAATTGGCGTTGTTGTATGTTCTCTAACGCTGAGTTGGTAGCTATGTACATATGTGTGTGTGTAGATAGCGAAATGAACTTCCGTGAACGAGTGAGCTTGTGTGTAGCACAGTAAACTCAGGTTTCATTATATATATAAATTTATATATACTCAAAAGTATGGTACATATATTTGCCGGGAACGTCAAGTCCTCCAAGTGTACTTTTTATATGAAATAAAAGCTACGGATAAAAAACCATCAACCGTTCAGAGGCCACTCACTGCGATTGCATTTATACACAGACCGGAGAGTAATTTTGTTACTTCCTTATTATGTAATAATTACTAACTAATGTCTCATAAGAATATCTATCATTCTATATATTGGGTCTCTTTTTCATGAGAGATTACTCTCTCCCAACCTTCTTTGATTCCATGTTGGTCACATTATCATAGCCGCGTTGGAACAATTGAGACTCTTCCTTCTGGGGTTAGCAGCTGCGGAGCATAACTCACGTATAGTGAGGGTACAAGAGAAAAAACGACAAGCTCGTCCAACATCTCTTTACCTAGTATGTTACTGTGCTCTCACAATCCTACTAGGTTCAGAGCGAACCGCTTAGTCAACACGTTTAGTGATTTGTTGCAATATTCTATAGTTTCTGATTTTATTGTAATGGAATCCAGGACTCTTAATGCTGGCTGGCTGTCCAAGAAGATATATTATATATATGGCGTCATGTATAACCGTCAGTTCCATCTGAGAAACACTAAAGGGATCCGGTAAATGAAAGGATTTACTGATACCAAGCTAACTTGGAGAGACTCCGCCACCGGCCTTGTTATCTAGTTGGCACCATCCTTAGAAAAATTATTCGATCTCCATTTACTGTTACCATTGGTTTCTTTTCTACTTTGAAATCAGCCGTGAAGTCAGTGAATGAAGGTCGTTCTTCTTTATAGTTAGATGGAACCTTCTTAAAACATCACAAACAGCATTATACATGTCCATTAGCTATACTCCCCATCCTTGAGGACATTCATTCTATGGAATTTAGAGGTGGTGCACCGACTTTAAGTACACCTAACCAAAATTAAATTGATGAGAATTAACAAAATGTACATTAAAAAATTAAAAAAAAAATTAAATTTTATTAAATTGTTAATAGAACTACCCACGTTAAAGGAAAATATGAATATGTTGGTCCAATAAAAATTAATCCATTATTGTTGCATTAAATTGAAATTGTTCAGAAATTTTTGCAATTTTGAAGGCAATGCCATTATGCCTTTCTCATAGAAACCCTTGTCCCTTTTTAAAAAATTGTGACAATTGCTTATCACAGACTTCTCTTGGGCAAATTCTTCACCAAATCGATCGCCATAGCCATGAACAGATGGTAATCACATGTTGCGTGGTCCGGACTATAAGGTGGATGCATAAGAACCTCCCAACCAAGCCCTCAAAGATTCTGGCGAATCACTATCGATGTGTGTGGTCTAGCGTTGCCCTGCTGAAAAACAAATCCCCTTCTGTTGGCTAAAGCTGGGTGCTTCTGAGTGATTGCTTCCTTTAGATGGTCCAATTACTGACAGTACAGGTCCGAATTAAGTGTATGGCCGTAGGAGAGCAGCTCGTACTGGATGTTTCTTTGCCAATGGCCATCTTGGCTTGGCGATCGTTTGTGGCGGCTCACTGTCCTTCGAACATGACCGTTTTATTTTGACGTTGTTGTAAGTGTTCCACTCTTCATCATCAGGAATCATCTGCTTCGGAAATGGGTCGATTTTGTTACGTTTCAGCAGCAATTCTTAGATGGAAATTCGGTCCACCTCGGTCCACCACATCAAGACGCAAAACCACAAATTGGAGAATGAGCTCAGCCGAAAATCGCTTCAGCGGTGGAAAGGTCAAAAATATTTCATATTTTAAAAACCCACAAAATTAGGAATTGGAAAATTTCTTATTTTAGCTGCGAAAGTTAAAATTCAAATATGTTCCCGTCTGTTGAAGCAACCGGATATCTAAAAGTATGATATATTTACCATATATGTATGTATTTGTAAACATTATAGCATTTTTGTGTGTTTGTACGTATTCTTATAACTCTTGAGCCCTAAAGACAGCTGACAATCCACCTTGCGAAATTATTTTTTTCTCACATTTTTGTTTGTCTGTCTGTTCGTTTGTTTTGTATCGAAGAAAACCTGAAATCACTACAAACCGTCTCGATGTTTGAAAGGGCAGCAAGGCAAAAGCACAAAAATACGAAATAAAAAAAGAATATTTTTTGAGCCTCAATGGCTCAAGAAGCAAACATTGCTATTGACCGCCGCATTCGTACGCCAACCGTTTGGCTGCATTAAAAATCTCGAAATACACTTGTCCGTCGCCACTGCTGCACTCGGTTGGTTATCACAAAAAGCAGGAACTACGACAATTTTTGCACTGCCCAAAAATTCATGGGAACTTTGAGCAGATGTTACTGTTGCTCAATCCCTTTTGGAGTTTTGCTCGCATCCATTGTCGTTGAGCCACCGAAGTGATGGTGGAAGTTTATGAAGTAAAATCAGCTTTTTTTCGGCGCACGAATACAAGTGGATGGTTCACTGCAGATGAAGCGGTAGCTCAAGATGGTGCAAAATTTCTTAAGAAGAGTACGTACGTGCGTGTGTTTGAGTATAATGTTTAAGCGCAGATATTTTTGAGCCTCTGCAGATGTATGTACATACGTGTACATATGTATGTAATAATTGCTAATGATACAAAATAATAAAAAAAAAGTTCAGTCAGACAAATTTTGAGCTCAAAACACATGCTGAAATGACTTTGCAGATGTTTAAAAGAATTTAATATAAATACACACACACATACATACACACATATGTGTTTTTTAACGATGCACTGTATTAGTAGAAGATATCTCTATCTTTCGTTGAATTGTAATTTAAACTCCGAAACCCTCTGAGTAGTTTTAGAAATCCTGCCGGAGCAAGATGAAACCTTTCGGCGATTATCAGGAATGAATTCGGCATTGCTCAAGATCTTAGTAAGAATGATGATTGAGTTCTATTACGGTGCTCGGAAATAAGAGAAAAGTGATCAAGACGAAAGTGTTCTTTAGTTTTCAAGAAGTATAATCCCTATTAGTAACTACTTGAGCGACGAGGAAGGCTTACCACTAGTCTAAGGAATAAAACCCTACTCATTATGAAAAATAATCTGGAGACGCTTGTTCATTCATCAGTTGCTATGTATCTGTTAAGCCGATAGGCCGATAGAGAGCCTTATTTTGTGCGCTCAACTTCGAAGGAGACAAAATTCTTAGACGACTCGAGTTGAAAATTTCAACCATTTCTAAACTTATAGAAAATTAATTTTTCGAATTGCGGTCGTCTCTCGACAGGGAACGTCAAGTCCTTCGAGGGTCTTTATGATATGAAAATCAAAGCTCCTTATAAAAATTCTTCAACCGTTCGGAAACGGCTTAGTATATAATCTAATTAATATTAATTAATAATGCACACCACAAATTTGAGGAGGAACTCGGCCAGAAACCGTTTCAGTGGTTATGAAAAATGAGGCAAGACAAACAGTCAGACATAACATTGAAGTTATGGACACTTTCATTTATGCTTCGGAGAGCTCCGTGAGGCCGTAAAGGTAAGGGGGTAGTTTTACGGAGTGGGTAAGAGTGCAAAAGTCACTGCCGTGAAGTCTTGGGTCACAGTTGAGTGCTGGCAGCATGAGAGTAAAGCATGGACGACTCTATATAGGTCTTAAGGCCTGAGCAGGATGTCTCCAACCATTGAAATGGTTGCATCTAACATAATTTAATAATATGACGGAGCAGGGTTGGGTTTGCCTTATGAGAAGGATTTGACCTCCAACCAAGCTATCAGAGCTTCTGGCGATTACTATCGATGTGTGTTGGCCAAAGCAGGATTGCTTCCTTCAGACGGTTCAACTGCTGACAGTACAGGGATGATTTCAGTCCGCCAATCCTGGCTTTGAGACCGTTTGTGTAGACTCATTGTCCTACGATCACGACCGTTCTCATTTGACGTTGCACCACACACCATTCGCTTCAGAAATGTGTGGATTTTTTTACGGTTTAGCAGCGATCCGCAGATGAAATTTCGGTCCATGAGATTTTTTCTCGTGAACTCATTTGGCACCCATACATCGATCGTATTGTGTATTCACCATTTTTTGGAGCAACCCACCTGCGAGGTGTTGCTACGTTGCTGTACTTAGACTAAAGCTACCTGCTGGCCTAAACAGATTTAGATCGTCGAAGGGATGACAGCCCTTCACCGGATACAGTCCGCATCAACTCCGGTGCGTAGAACCGGCTATCGTGAGATTCCCACTGTATGGTTCAAACGAGTTAACATTGATAGCGTGTGATGAGTTGGCTTTGGGAAAGATTTATGGCTGTCCTGGAGCGATGAGATATACGACCACATTGAGACGACGTTAGGTCACTGCTGCTTTGGAAGTATTCGGGGTAGTACCCGTTGGTGGAAGCAGAGAAAAAGGAAGACCTTTTTTTTAAATCGCTGATGGCTCCAGCACCTACAGATGATCTCTCTTATATGAGACGCAAAACGACTCAATCACCACACACTACCATCTCTATATGTCAACCACCTTCAGGCGGTAGGTGGATTTTTTTTTTTTTTTTGAAAATCAATTCAATTTTATTCACTGTCAAGGGACGACCGTATTAAGAAAAACATACTTATTTTTGTTGGTGCTGGTATGGATGTGGCGCAAGCGCTGCCAGTGAATCGGCTGAGCGGCCGCTGGTCAGATATAAGCGGCTACTAGGAAACCCGATTCCTAATAGTCTGCAGTACCTGAGTTAAAATATTTTTCTTTTTTTCTAATTTAGTCCTCTTTATTTCCAGCTCTCAGCAGCTAAACATTATCTACGCGACTCATGCAAACATGACGCAAAACTACTACACTCACCCCACACTAGGAGCTCTGCATGCCAAACATACCTACTACCCTTATGCTTAACATAAATTCCATAAACAGACATCTAAATGCAATGAAAAATTCCTAAAAGGAATCACACTGCGACCCAAAAGTCAATGCACTTCTCATATGTATCTATTTTGATTTTCCATTTTGGTTGCGAGCACACACGCATAGAACCACGAACCACAAGCCGTGAATAGATGCACATACACAATCGTATATACATATGTATGTATGTATGTACATACTAATTATCATTATTGTGGCAGTCAGCACGATCATTAGCATTGCGTTGTCGTCGGTGCGTTGTCATTTTCTTTCGCTGCCATGGCTGGTGGCGTCTGATACGTGTATTTTTGTCGCACTCTCATTGCCACTGCCAACTGTCAACTGGCAGCCTCGAAGCCACGGAGCCTGGGCTCTGGTATGACATTTTCCATTCAAGTGAGAGAGCAGCCGATGTCGATGCTGGAGAAAAATTTTATTTTTACATTTCTATTTCACATAAATTGCATTTTATTGCACGAGCGCAGGGAAAACAGATTCGACGGAAGCACGCGACGACGTGCGACCCCTACGCGTTTGCGACCCTGATGAGGAGGATGGTGGCTGGTATTGAGCGTAGAGGTGACGCTGACGGTGACGGTGACGGCTGGTGGTGTTGGTGCTGGTATTAATTAGCCATACGTGCATAGAAACAAATTTTAAATCCCTAACTGGCTGTCTGTCGGCGTCCCCCTTCACGCGCAGATTTCAAAAAAAAAAAAAAAAAAAAATGCACACTTCGCTTTGAAGAATTTCCATTTTAACAGCTGTTTTCACTGCTGTTGCTGCAATTTGCAAATAATATCTATGCACTCGTATGTATGTATGTATGCATGTGCATGCGTCGCTTTCAAGTGCAACAATGGAATTGCACATTTATTGCAGCGCGTGAATTTGCTTTTTCCTCTTTTTTTTTGTATTTTCACTGACTCTGTCGACTTTCTGGCTTTCTTTGTAATCTTCAGAAAATTATTATTATTTTTTTTTGTTTTTGGAATTCACATTCATCCTGTCAGCGACTGACAAACACCAGCGCATTCGCCAGTGGCATTGCGTACATACCAACATCTGTATTTCAGCGATGGCATGGTGTTTGCCAAACTATCTCTGCATTTATTTGTTGCTTCGTGTTGTTGTTTCTTGTTTTGTTTTTGTTTTCAATGGCACAGCACGGCGTCAGCCAAAACGCATTCTTAGACTACTGACTGGCTGGGCGAATGCGGTGCGTAAAACCATGAATGATCTGTTTTGTCATCGATTCACACAAATTCACTCACGCATACATACGAGTGCATACATATGTATGTACTACATGTATACTTAGATGTACAAAAACAGAAATTGTACAATAAAAACAGATTTTAACCGGAAGGCGCTAAAAGCCCCAACTGTGCGCTATCAGCACGTACTATATGCACTTACATTACATACATACCTATCTACATACATGCTGATAAATATATTACTTTTGTATAAACACACATATAAATATATATTAGAATGCACTAATTCTTTCTAGGCGTCGATTATGAAAGTATGGAAGTAAGCAATTTATTTCATTTTAAACTCATACATACATACATACTGGTACACATACACATATGTACATACACACAATTGAGTACAAATGTTCAATGAAACTACAGCACAGTTTTTGGTGAAAAATAAAACTAATTTATGCATTTCGATAGCTAAACTTTACCTCAGAATTCAGTTGTCCTTTGCTGAGAGCGCCTAAGCCGATGCCTGGGTAGGCCCGTAGACCAGTTGGAATACTTCCTCGTTAAGCATTTGAAGGTTGTATCAATTGCTGTTTTTTCTTGTTTTCACTAACGTCAAGTCGGTGTTCTTTCTATATCTGTCTCTGTTCCTGCCTGCTACTCTTGCCTTCAGGCTCGGCGTTAGACGAAGCGGCTTAAGGATGTTACTCGTCTCAAGCTGAGTCTAGCGGAAGTACCGATAAAGTAATTAATTCGGAAGCAAAATCCCTTGAAGGTATGAAGATACCGCATTCCGTCAAATCTCCTAAGTTGCTGCTGCTTACCCTGGCGCTGTTCAGAGGATGTCTGAAAATTTCGACTTCACCTTTAGCTATGCAGATGCAAGTCCAATTTTCACAGGCTTCTCTTGCGGCCAATTCTTCACCAGCCAAATCATTTGCAACAGACAGGAACAGTTGGTAGTCAGTTTCTAAGATGGATGCATAAGAGCCTCCGACCAAGCTATCAGAGCTTCTGGCGATCACTATGGATGTACCATATGTTGGCCAAAGCAAGACGCTTCTGGGCAATTGCTTCCTTCAGTCGGTTCAACTGCTGACAGTACAGGGATGATTTCAGGCCGTCAATCCTACTGCTTAGAGACCGTTTGTGTAGACGTTGCACCATCCGCTTCAGAAATGTGTGGATTTTTTACGATTCGGCAGCGCTTTGCAGATGGAAATTCGGTTCATGAGATTTTTTCTCGTGAACTCACTTGGCAACCATACATCGAGCTTCTTGTGTATTCAGCATTTTTCAAGTGGTTCAAGGCGTTCATCGACAGAACTCCACCAGAAATAATAGGTATGCTACTCTTAGTGGGAATTAAGATCGTATCAAAACACAGATCTTCTATTTTTAACCGACCCGTGGATTTACGAGCGAATAATTCAGGGACTTTCCACAAAAAGTTGAACTAACTTAATAATTATGATATTTACATTGAGTTACAAACATCTGCCATAAAATATTAACAGGGGTTTACAAGTAAATCTATGTACCACCCATATAATAGGACTTAAGTTCTTCGGTGAAAATCATATAAGCCATCTCGCGAGTAATTTCAATATCAGCTTGGTATCTACTGAAAGTTTTCGAAAGAAAGGTTTTGCGTAAGATTTATGGCGCATTTGCGCATTGGCAACGCCGAATACCGCAGACAGCGAGTCAGCTGATCCGAATGGTCCCGTTGATGGAGGCAGAAGCAGAAGCAGAGGTAGATCTCCACTCTGTGGGAAAGATCAGGTGGAGAAGCATCTGCTACATTTGCCATTTCCAATTTGCGTCAAACAGCGATAAGAAGGAAGGAATGACGCACTGTTGTTAACAGTAGAGAAGAAGAAGAAAAAAGTTCTCCCTGCGGGTTATGGGTTCAAGAATTTACCCGCGGTAAAGCATACCTGTCGTAAGAGGCGACTAAAATCCAATAGTTCCCGCGATAGTCGGCTCTTTATACCGGAACGACCCGGATTTTTAATCCGGCCAAGGACTGTCACTCACGCAACTATCCCCAAAAATTACTTTGAGGGGTATTTTTGCGGTTACAACAACAACAATAAGAAAAAGAAGAATACTTAAATCACAGGGAGCGATTCTTATTTCTCGTTAATTTTTCTTCTGCTTTCAGTTTCGCGCTTTACAATCTTGTCCATCTCTTACAAATATCAAAAAAGGCGAATATTATATGAGACGCTTCCCGTTGATGAGTTAGTGAAACCTAACCAAACCTTGGGCTATCACGACAATCTTTGCAAATAAAAAATTCGCCAAAATATTTTATATCTTTGATTTATATACATACATTCATACATATATAAAAATGATGTTAATTATCGAATGAAGCAATATGCATTGGTACGTAAATATGTAGTACACGTATGTATGTACATATGTACATAGATACTTCCCCAGGAATCCCTGCTTCATAGCCTTTAAAATATTCGATCGACTGCGGCACTTGTGTATGTATGCACGTGTGTAGGTAAATATGAATTTATGCACATGCAACGTTTCAATAGTAACATTTTACCTTTTTCTCCTTTCATCCATTCATTCATTCATTTATTCAAAACGATCGAAAGCTGAAATTTCATTGTTTGGGTAAAGTGAAAACCAAAAAAAAAAATAAAAATAAAAATAAAAAAATACAGACGAACAAAACAAAAGTGAAAGGAGTACGTACATATAGGTATGTATATATGTGTATGACACAAGTATCAGTTCAAGCAAATATCCTGCCAAATTGCTACAATAGCAATAACACTGCGTGAAAACAATAACTACGCAGCGGTGCGTGTGTCAGCACAGCCAATTTGCCTGTGTCTGTCAGTTGGCCTTTAGGTAAATTCGTTTTTGCGTTGCGACGCTACTTTTTGGCGCGAGGATTAAGTCCGAAAGGGGAAGAGTATTTGCAATGCTACTGGTGCAATGACGATGCTGATTGGAATGCGCCACCACCACGAACGCCTTAGCTACTATTTACATACCTACATACATGCATACCTGGTCGAGCAAAGGGTGCCTGCAGGGTGGTTTTACAGAGTCCATTAGTCACTCTTTGCAAAAAAAAAGTGGAATTAAATAAATTAATTAAGTCAGAATGCGTTGGTTTGATCCCTGCCATCCCTGCTCTCTACTCACTAACTTATAACAGAATTAAAAAAAAAAAACAATTAATGCAATAATTTCAGTTCATTTAAATATTTTTATTATACCTACTTATCTATGTATCTTAATACATATATACGTACATACATATTTCTCACCTTCAATGAGCACAAAAACAAACAAAAAACACACATATATATGTATGTACATATATGTATGTATGTATACACCACATTTCGCACACTCACCTGTCATAATTCTCCATTTAGTTCCGGCAGCGGCCGAGCCTTCCACCGTTAAAATGAATGAATGAATGAATGAATAAATGTTTATTAATAAACAAAAGAAATACCAACGAAAAGTTAAAAAAAAAATGAAATGTTAATAATAAAGCAAGCAAAAATGAATTAACGAAAAAGCCACAACAAAACGAGTAATCACAAAAAAGCGCTAACCAGACAAGCCAAACAAGCAAATAATAATAATAATAAAAATAAAAAAACAACAAAAATATAGTACACAAAAAACCGTTTCCGTACTATTTGCACTAAAAGCGTATGTAAAT
This sequence comes from Ceratitis rosa, assembly GCA_037013455.1. NCBI lineage: Eukaryota > Metazoa > Arthropoda > Insecta > Diptera > Tephritidae > Ceratitis > Ceratitis rosa. Next base: position 33,839,720 of record JAWMAG010000006.1, on the reverse strand, counting down.
ACATACAAACATACTTTACGTCCATACATATGCACATGCATATTTCCATACATGCCGCCTGGCTACTGTGGGCAATTGGCAACTGGCGATTGGCGAAAGAACCGAGGAAAACAAAACACATTTTTTATGAGTTTGCAAATTTTTACAAGCCAACAAAAAAGTATCGACAAAGTCTCGTGCGCCAGCAGCATTAAAACACACACACAAAACGCGAATTAAGCGACCAAAACAAAAGCGCGATATTGTTTACAACGCCAACGCCAACGTTGACGTCGACGTCACTCTCTTTGCACGCCGTAAACAAGTCGTAACAACAAATTTGGACAATTTGGTTCGAACTTATAATACTCTCAGAGATTTCAGTGAAAATTGTAGTATTTTTTAGGTTCTCTGCATTTGTCTCGCTTGCACTCGTCAACACACTGGCAGGGTTGCATGGCAGTGTAGCTGGCAAGACAGCATGTAGCGAGTAACAGATGTTATGTTAAGCGGTATATTTAAAGATTTCCCCTACTGTTAAGTAACATTCGGATATTAATGCTAACAGAGGTGGGTTCTGCACGAACAATAATGAAGTCAATAAATATATTTTTAAATCAAAGAGAAGAATTTTTTATTACAGTTAATTCAAAAATGTTAGTATAAATAAATATTTCACTGCTAACAATTTTATAAATAATTAAACAATTCCGATTTCCAGTAAACTTAAAAAATCAGCTACTTTCCTTTTAATTAGTGTAATGATGATAGCAGTGTGTGCCGCTAAGCACAGCAGCAGACTTGAAATGTCTTTAACCGTAACAGAGCTGAGAAAAGGTAATTAATTAAGATTTCATTTCAATTTGGAGGTGAAAAAGGCAAAGGCAATTAAATGTAAAAAATAAGATATTTTAAGATTTGATAATACAAAATTAAAAAAAAAAATTAGAAGAGATGTTCCTTCGAGAGATGCATTTGTGAGAAAAGTCACTGCGAACGATTTGAATATTAGCTCCGCCGATTACCTCATGTAATGGGCCTATGGGTTTTAACAGTTATCCAGGGATTTATTGGTATCGTACGGAAGATATTAGAAAGTGTAGCTCTTGTTCTAGCTAATCTAATCTCAGCTGATATTCTTGAAGAGTAAATTAATAGGATATGCTTTAGAAATCATGCCACCAATCGGAAGAAGATTGTTGCCGGTCTATAGCAAAGTAGAATAACTTACAAGCTCATTCCATAGAGTAGATGGGTTTAAAGACGTTATGGAAATACCCATTTCTTCCTAACTCAGCTTCAAATCTTCTACAAAATGACCGTTGATATTGTCAGTTTAACAAATGTAGTTATAGAAAATGTTATTTGAAGAATGTGTAACAATTTCAAATTCAATTTCAATGAAGCATTCAGAAGTCAACTTATGTATATGCTGAAAATAATTAATATATTCGAATATGCACAAGTATATTAAAAAAGTATATGCTTATTTATTAATAATGAGTGCACATATGTATGTACATGTGTATGCCTTACACACCTTCTCTGTGCAAAACGAAATCAAGTGCGCAATGTTTAAATTGAAAATCAATAGAATTCGTATATTTTCCAGCTGGAGGAGAGAAAGAGTGTATGTAGTATTCAAGGCCACATTATTGTATGAATACTGATTGAGAGAAAGAAAATAAGGAAAAAGAATTTTGCACGAAAATTAATAGTACAATTAAACGCGATTTTGTTTTCACTTTTCTCAAAAACAAATTTAGGAAATTGAAAATTATTTCAAATAAATTAACGCTTTGGAGTCAGCAAAAAAGAATTCTTAAATCACAAGCATTTTTCTGCACAATTTACATTCCTTTATTTGAATAGTTGAATAAATTTTAATTAACATTAACATTCACACATTCAGCATTGACATTCCATTAATGTGCGCTGTTAATGTAAAGTGCTAAAAGTGCTCTGTTATTGCCAGAATATGTTAACGAAACACTCTTTATTGTTTCAAATACCACATTCGCTACTCGTTACTCGTCCATTCACATTTCCTCTGCAGCGCAAATTGTGTTACTACACAACTATGCAACACTGAAAGCACATCGGGTTGACATCTTGGTCGCCATTGCTCTGGCATACAATTTCCATTCGCAGTTTGATCGTCTACTCGTGAAGTTCATTGTATATTTGACTCTGGCGCACTTTTGTGCGTACAAACATACATACATATTTATATATATGTATATGATGAGTGTGCGTATGTGTATCTATGAGATTTTTGTGTAATTCGCCAATTGTAGCAACAAAACACATACTACTATTAGAGAGGAAAACTAATTACAAACATACGTTAGAAATTAGAACCGCCAAGTGACTAAATAAAATATTCAACCAACAAACGTTAAATGAACGACGCGAAGTAGAAAACGCAATTTGAGTGCAGTGAAATATACAAAAAAAAAGAAAAAAAACGAGAAAAATATAGTGAAAATTTCCCGCAGCAAATGGAAAGTGGCAAAGCAGTAAAATAAATTAGAAAACAGGCAAAAAGAAAAAAATATTTAGTGAAAATAATTATTTTCTTTTAAACACCATTACATGTGTGCTTTATTAGCGCACTTACATATATTAAAAGCGGAAAAAAAATACGTGTAAATCAATAAACGCAATGGCACCCTGCCAAGTACATCCAATTAGAATACATACGAATAGCAATAGCAGCACAACAGTGAACGCTAGGACTCGTCCAGTGCGTCCCATTGGCGGTGTGCGTAGAAATCTTTTCGGTCAACCGGATCGACTTGAAATGGCGCAAAATTTCGACATTGAAAATGCCCGTCAATTAGAGCGTTTGGAAAAATATAAAATAATTGCCCCCATCGCGGCGCCGTTAAGTGAGGCCAGCGAAGAACGTCCCTTACCCGAACTAATTGCCAAGGAATTGGAAAAGGCGCAAGAAAATGAAAAACTGATGGAAAAAATCAAAAGCAGTGATGGGCAACTGCAACACGACGACGTAGCCACGGTGAGTGATGATGATGATCATGTGTCGGCCACCAAACGGCAGGAGCTGATTGAGAAAACGCCAACGTTGTCGACAAAAACGAAATTGAGAACGCTACACACCAATCGTGCCACAATCATCAATGTGCAATCGAGCAACGACGATGCACGCTATAGACCCTACAATAAGCAATTATTAATCACCGGTGAGTAATGTTACAAATGAATTACATACATATGTACATATATAAAATTATTGAATTTGAATTTGAACTGCATAGGTTCATTTTATATTAAAGTGTTTGATTTGCAATTTACTTAGTGTACTTGTATGTGTGTTTGTGTATGAACGTAGTTATGGCAACTCTGAAACCACCTGATTCATTCACAATTCCTTTGTAAATTTGTTTGCTTTGTTCGAAATGACTCCTTGCAAGGATGTGCGAAGTGCACGGTGGTAGTTCGTGCAATATCCGATAAGGTTTAGGCGCGTAGTAGCAGGCGGTAAAAGCGTAAAAATTGTATTTGGCGCTAATTTTTTTCCATTTCAACCCTTGTTATGTAATGAGAATCGCTGAAGCATTACCAGGGATACCGCAATATACATATATACCTTTTACGTGGAATTTTGCCTTACCATGAAGTGTGAGTGCCTTTAGAAATGCGTATTTCTGAAAAAATTTTAACAAACTAGTATTAAACAATAAAATTTTAAATTCAAAACGTATGTATGTATTTATAAATGTGAATATATGAATGTATTTCTATTTTTTTTGTTTAGATTTTTCTCTTGTTTTGAAAGAAATAAGTATGTTTGTATGTAGTGTACATGTGTATGGGTTTTATCTTAGATAAATGATTTTATAAAAAGGTCATAATAATTACTTGTATATTAAGATTCTCAATATGCTTTACAGTTATTATATTATGAAAATTCGTAGATCCAACTTAAAGTTATACATACATTAATTTAGGTTGAAGTTTACACTTTATTTACTCTTTTATTTTATTTTAATGTTTTTGGCGATATTTTTTATTTTGTATTGAAAATTGTTTGCCTGCTTGAGACCAATATTTTATTATTATTTATTTAATTTATTTCATTTTATTATAATTTATGTTATTTTATTTAATTTATTTTATTTTATTTAATTCAATTTTATATTATTTTATTTTATTTTATTTATTTATTTTATTTTTTATCTTTTTTATTAGTTTTATTTTATTTTATTTTATTTTATTTTATTTTATTTTATTTCAATATATTGTATTATATTTTATTTTATTTTATTATATCATATTTTATTTTATTTTATATTTTATTATATATTTTATTTTATATTATTTTCTTTATATTTTATTACATATATTATTTTATTTTATGTTATTTATTTATTTATATTATTTTATTATCTTTTTATTAGTTTTTTTTATTTTATTTTAAAGTTTTTATATGTTCATATACATATAATACATATGTACTTCCCACCACTACCGAATAGAATTGAACTGCATGAAACAGGTATGTACATTCACATGTGTGTACATATATTTTAACGCAAGTATTTATACATATTTAAAATCAAAAAAATCTTCGCGCTTTTACTTTTAGCGCGCATTTCCCTTACATGAAACAGCCTACATTCATACTTCATATACTTATACACAAATTTCGTATGCTTACACACACTTGTAAGTACTACATACGTGCGTAGAAACGTACATATGCATGTGTTTATATTCACCTATTGGTCCTACATCAATCTCTTTGTCATAAAACTGCACTGCACTAAATGAAATTTTCAATTCCCACAAGGTGCATTCACTCAGCTAATATCTATGTACATTCATATATACCATACATATCTACATATACCATATATACAAAGGTACATTCCTACATAGGGCATAGGCATAGGCATGCTCTATTTGGGCGCCAAAAAATCTTGATTGTATTTTATTTTTGGGTATTTTTCATTCCTTTCATTTTCAAATACGAAAATCTTCTATAAAAAAAATACAAACACATACACCCATGTAATAGTAAACATTATTATTTTTGCATGTATGTATGTACATATATTATGCATGTATTTCTAGCATACATGTTGACACTTGGCGCGAGTGGAGCATACTTTCCAACTATTTTTTTTTGTTTTTCGGTTTCAAAATATTTTTGTATTCAAACGTAGACGCACATGTTTCTGTGTCTGTATGTATGGATGTACATATGTTTATGCGTATTTGATTTTCGCGCCCGAATTTTTCCCGCCTTAAAATCTTGCCGGACATACGCTGGTCTTACTTAATACACACACCGTCAACATCACCGGCAATGCCGCCGTCGGCACTTGGCGCGTTCTTACGCACTTACATATATACATACGTATGTAGATATTTCGAAGATTTTTGGCGGGGCGCTGAAGAGTAGACCATCAAAAAAGTGCAAGTAGCATTTTTGTGATATATTTTTGTATACCTATACATATACATACATACATACATACATAGGTGCATATGTAGTATAATCACATGCGAGCACATTAAAAGCGACAGCGTAACAAATGTTCTTGTCACATTCATTCTATGTCTATCGGTATGTTTGTTGGTTTGTATTCGCTATGCTTTGTTTTGCAATATTTTCGTTACATTTATTATTATCACTAATTTATTAAATTTTCTGTTTTGTTCTCTACACGGTGTTGCCAATTTTGTATTGGCGGTTTAATAAGTGTCCATATTATATGAATGTGTGCACATACATATATAGCTCACCATAGTTTGTTAAAGCTAAATGAAACTTTTTTTTTGTAATTGTATATTCAAACATATTTCTTTATATCTTAAATACTTCTTGGTATAAAATATAATATTTAATATTTAAAAATAATTATTTTTTGGAATAAAATATTATATTCTGAATATCAAAATTAAAAAAAAACATGAAAGAATTAAAATAATTTATATAAAAATTTGTATTAAAAGTTTTATTAAAATAAATTTAAATAAAAAATTTTAAATAAAAAATAAAAAAAAAAATGTTACTAAGTATTTTTTATAATCTTAATATGCAATGTGAGCTTCTACTTCAAAAAATATTTATTATATTTCGAGCATTTGAAATAACTCTATTTAATTTTTTTTAAATAAATAATTTTGCATATATACAAATACATACATACGTGTATGTATGTATTTCAAATTTCATATAAATATTAATTTTAAATTTTTTAAACGAAAACAAGGATTAAAATTTTCTAATTAATTTTATTTTTTATTCAAAATATTTGCGGCGATCGTGTCCTCAAAATTATTTCAAATGTTTTGCCAATTTCTATTTCGTATTTCATACCATTTATTATAAATAATAAAAAAATGAAGAGTTATAATATATATAATATATATGAGTATTATGAAAACGGATACGAGTTTTGATGAAATAAATCTCAAAAAGAGCAAAATTACATTTATTTATAATTTTCCATAACATACATATTTATTGAAAAATATTTAAGCATATACTTAAATAATGATTGATATCATTGATTAAATTACATATCTAAAATAAGTTGAATACTCTTATTATTATTACCAAACGTAGATTGTTGAAAAAAGCCGCAAAAAAGTGACAAATGTGTGCGCACAAATTTGAAAATAAATAAATAAATGAACAATAAAATAAATAAATAAATTATATATATACCTTTTTAACCAAAAAGTCAGTGGCAGTGGCAGAATTTAAATTATTTTTTATGGAGTGTTTAATTTGCATTCGTCGTCGTTGCCTTCGATATAAAAGTTCATTAAATTCATTTGATTTTAATGCATTGAACGATGACCGTACGTATGTATGTACATGCATATGTACAGTTGATCTTCAAGCGACGCGCCAAATAATTCATTAATAATCATATATTCATAATTGTAAGCACACACATATATGCATACATACAAATACACATACATGCATATACAAATTTATTTTTTACGTTGTCTTGCTACTGTTTTGCACATCTGAATTATTTGTATGGACATACATACGTATACAGTATTGTGTATGAACATCTCGACCGACTCGCCACTATGACACTACGATCATTTATAGCTTTGCTTTGCTTTAGTTTAAGCATACAAATATACATACGACACATTTTGTATAGCTATTTTGTGTCACTTAATAAACGCGCTCAAATTTTTTGGCAATCATTCAAAGCATAAAACAAAAATAAAATATATATGTATGTAGATTTGAAGCAAAATAAATTTGTATATAAAAATAGAGTAAATAAAAAGTGACAAAGACAAAACAAAAAAAAAAAAACAAAAAAAAACACAAAAATAACAGGAAAAAAGCGTAGCCGAAGAACGTTGAAATGAAAACAGAAACTGCAAAGGCCACACTCAAAAAATAAAGAAATTAAAAAAAAAAAATAAAAAATTTCAAAATATTAAAGTTACTTGTTCGGATCTTACCAGCGATTTTTGGAGGAAAAAGCCAATACATGCACGAATAAAAAATTGCCAAATGAGCGCCAAAAAATTATTTTGCTTTTCTTAACGATTCATTCTGCCCGATGATCGTTGTTATCGTATTCGTCGCGCACATGAAATGTCAATTCAATTCTTTTGCGTAAACAAGTGATAATTCCGCCAACAACCGGCGAACAACAAGTAAATCAGCAGATATTTTTATATTTTCTTTTTTGTTAGCTTCAATTTTTTGGCGCTATTTTGACTCTGGTTTGATTGTGATTGCTTTAGTTGTGTAGTTCTTTGCCTATGATAGGGTCTGCTGCTCTTATCAGTTTCGCTATTATTTTGGAGAGTTTCTGTACAGAATTTATATATGTATATATTTTTTATTACACACACGCAATTGTGTTTGTATTTTATTTTTTAGGCTTTCAAATAAAGCAAAAGTGTTTGGGCTATGCGACTTATGTAATATGTACATTTGTATATACGTGTATGAGAAGATTAATTTATATGTGTATTACTTTCCAATTACAATATTATAAATAGTTTCGTTATCTTCCTCGTTAAAACATAATTTCCTATGTGACCTTTTAGTCTAGTTAATTTTTATTAGTAGCAAAGCCTTTTTTACATTTTTATGCGCATTACATAATTGTAATTTTTGAGAAAAAATGTATACATTATTTTATTCTATTCTATTTATATTTTTCGTTTTATTTCACATACTTATTTCTAAATAACTTTTTGTATTTAAGTACACTTCATTTAATTTAATTTAATTCAATTTAACTTAATTAATTTTTTATGTTTATTATTTGCTTTCATTTTATTTTATTTTAAATTTATTATTTTATTTTACTTTATTAAAGTCTTTAAATTTATGTTATTTTATTTTTATTTAATTTCTTTTTTACAAATTTTTATTTGATTTAATTTAATTGTTTTATGTATTTTTTTTATTTCATTTATTTATTTTATATATATTTCTTTATTACGTTTTATTTATTTTTTATTTATTGTAATTTATTTCACTCAATTCTATTTTATTTTAATTTTTTATGCTACTTTACTTCATTTCTTTTATATTATTTAATTTAATTTAATTTTATTTATTTTAACTTTTATTTAATTTGTATTTATATTTTTTTTTATAATTTATTTAATTTAAGTTTAATTAGTTTTTAATTTTTTTGCATTTTATTTTATTTCATTTTAATTTTTTGTATTTGGTTTGATTTTATTATATTATTACTTTTTTATTACAAACAAACTTGTTTATTTTTTTTTCTTTTATTTTATTTTTTTATTATATTTAATTTTTTAATAAAGCCTTTATATGATTTAACTTTACTTTATTGTATTTTATTTTATTTGTTTTATTTCATTTATTTATTTTTTATTTGACTTTGTATTCCATTTTTGATCATCATTTGATTTTAAATTTTGTCATTTTATAATGTGTAAGTATATATATTTCTTATTTATTTTTTGACACATTATAAAATATTTTATTTAACTGCATTTTATTTTGTTTTAAATATGTTTTACACTATTTAATTTTTTATTTTATTTTATTTTTTTATTTTTAATTTTTAGTTTTATTTTGTTTTTTATTTTATTTGTTGTTTATTATATTTTTAGTTAAATTTTTTATGTTTTGTATTTTATTTTATAATGTTTTATTTCAATAATTTTTTTTCCTAATTTTGACTTAACTCCATATATTTTTATTTTGTGACTTTTAATTTATTTAATTTAATTTCCTTTCATTTGATTTTATATATTTATATCTTATTTTAATTCTTTTCATTTCATGTAATTTTTATACATTTTATTTTATTTTAAATTTTATAAAATTATATATGTGTGAACTTTAGGCCATTTAGGTCATATTATCGATACATACATAAGTAACCTGCAACTATCCGGCAAGCCACTGCCGCATTAACGTAGGTATAACACACAGTCCATAAATGAGAGATTTAGATTTTATTTATCTAAATTCATTTACATTCATTTGCACATTTAAATATTTTACGTATGTATTTTGTGTTTTATAAGTATTAGGCGCGGCATCACTAACTCGTAAATTTGGCATAGTTTTTTTTTAATCTATTCTCTTTTACTACCTATTTTATTGTCTATTATAATCGATGCCTTAAAGAAAAACACAAAAAAAAAAATAAAAATAAATAAATCAACAAACAAAATGGTAAAAATAAGCATATGACAAAACATACGACAAAGCCGTTGAACGACAAAAGCAGCGCGATATGTGTTGGGGCCAAATCTTCTCGCAGTGCCTTGTGTTTTGCTAAGTTGTTTTGGTATCTACTACGCAAAGACAAACTGTACCGCCATCCAGTAAACCAACGTCACGTCACATTCGAGCTTGTTGTCAGTCAGGCGAATTGAGGGGAGAGAAGACTAGCCAAAGCATTGATCAACCAGTCAGCTTGTTTATCTGTTGTTGTTGTTTCATATGCATATATTTATGAGATACTCACTCTTGTTGATTAAGCAAACAAATATTGACAAAAAAAAAGAAAGAAAACGTCCAAAACAGAAATCGTAAAATTTTAACTTTTATAATTTTTTATTTACTTAATTTTTTGTACGAATTACGATTTTATTAATTTTATAATGGTTTGACATAAAATTTGTAGCGATTTTGTTAAACAAAATATGACAATAGTTAGCCATTATATGGAGCAGTTAATAATCATTATTATATTGTTATTAGTAACATTACATTTTGTAGATTTGTTTTTAGAAATTTTGATTTTCACACTTGCGAAAGCGAGAGGGAGAAGAAGAGCGAGTGTACATGCGTTTTCAATGCTTTTATTTTTCTGGTTACAATATTCTTTCGGTTTTAACTGTTGCTGTTATTTTCACATTGAATGTTTCTGTTTTCTCTTTGTTGGTACTATGTATGTATGTACCTATATATATAAATTGTATTTTAAATCGTTTAATTTGTTCGCCTTTTTATTCATTTGTCGTCACCGTTGTGCGGTTGCATTCATTTAACACAACATAACCAAAGTCATTCGGCTTGACTGTGGGGGGAATTGTTGGTGGTGAGGGACAACCAGCCAGCCAGCCAGTTGAGTATGGCAGAGACAGCCGCACCCACAATACGCCAATAACATACACACTTACACTCGCGCACACACATTGATAGCATTCGACTCCACCACGTCTGTCACCCTTTTTCTATACGTGCAGAGCTCGTTGAAAAATAACATGCAATCATACAGACATACACGTATGTACATACATATGTAAAAATATATTTTTTACTTTGCTCGCTGACTGTTTAAATTTTACTTGGATGTGCTTCGGGTTTTGTGTTCGCATTCGCGTTTTTTAATAACAAAATAAAGCAAAGCAAATAGCGTGTGTAAAGAAACGAACAAAAACTCAACTCTACACTGTGGAGGCAATTAGTGTGCTGCCATATTGGGGGATTTTAATGTTGGGAGCTTGATTTTTTTTTTAATAATGAAAAATTATTTACTCTTATAAATTAATATAAATATAAAAGAATAAAATATTATTAAAAATAATAATATATGTATAATATAATTAAAAATAATTAAATATTATATACAAAAAATATACTAAAATAAAATGTTGCAAAAAAATGTTATTTTCTAAAATTAGATAATACGATGGTATAAAAATATAAAAGAATGAAATATAAACAACACTATAATTTAATAAAAAATAATAATATATGTATAATATAATTAAAAATAATAAAATATGATATACAAAAATATACTAAAATAAAATGTTGCAAAAAATGTTATTTTATAAAATAAGGTAATACCGTGGTATAAAAATATAAAAGAATTAAACATAATTACAAAAAAAATAAAAAAAAAATATAATAAATAACATTATAGTAATAAAATTATAAAAATTATTAGTTATAAAATATAATTAAAAATAGTAATAATATATGATATAATAGAATGTAATTAAGGATAATAAAATATACTAAAATAAAATGTTGCAAAAAAATGTTATTTTCTAAAATTAGATAATACGATGGTATAAAAATATAAAAGAATGAAATATAAACAACACTATAATTTAATAAAAAATAATAATATATGTATAATATAATTAAAAATAATAAAATATGATATACAAAAATATACTAAAATAAAATGTTGCAAAAAATGTTATTTTATAAAATAAAGTAATACCGTGGTATAAAAATATAAAAGAATTAAACATAATTACAAAAAAAATAAAAAAAAATATAATAAATAACATTATAGTAATAAAATTATAAAAATTATTAGTTATAAAACATAATTAAAAATAATAATATATGATATAATAGAATGTAGTTAGGATAATAAAATATATTAAAATAAAATGTTGCAAAAAAAATGTTATTTTATAAAACAAGATAACACCATAGTATAAAAATATAAAAGCATAAAATACAATTAAACATAATAATAAATAAAATTATAAAATATTAATAAAAATATTAAAACGTTAAAATAAAACATAATTAAGAATTATAAAATATACTAAAATAAATTGTTGCAAAATATTTTACTATATAAAAATATTGTTTTTATGATGCCAAAAATAACTGCATGTGGTTCCGCTTTTGCTTACACCTGCTACCATTCGTTTATCTATTCGCTTCTAGCCAACTAGTTCTACTTGAAACAAGTAAACATTTATATATACTTATGTATATATACATACATACCTGAATCTACATTTTATTATTGTACGAAAACGTGAATTTTTGGCGGGAAAGTTTCTGCCTGCTGAGGACAATACGCATATTGATAAACATCTCATCTTTATACAATACAAATGTACGTTTGTATAAACTACGCATAAAATTTCACATACATATGTACGTGCATACCAAATGTTTGTATGAATACAGACATATATACATACATACATACATGCGCTACGCATCTATAAGATACATAACTTCTTTATTCTTTTAAAAACAAATTTTTATTATCCACTGTTCGCCTTTCATGCTTTATTTATTTTTCTCAACTGGTACCACTATTGTTGAACCCTATACATTTGAGTACATAGTACCTATTATGTATGAATGTTTGTATGTATCATGTGTCGCGGTTTTTTTTGTATATTTTGTTTACTTTATCATTTGCTTCAAGTACGGTTTCTTGATTGAAAACGGCCTTCGGTCCATTTCTGTAGCTGATTTCATGACTTTTATTTTGTTGTTGGGTTGTAATATTTATTATATGCTTTTCGAAGTGAATAGGTATACGTGTGTGTGTATGTATGCATAAAATACTTACAATATGAATAACTAGCTTATATGCGGTAAAATTGTGAGCGGCACGTTTTTTTGTTTTTTTTTTTTGTAAAGAGTGTGCGTAGGTGTTTAATATGAGTGTGGAAATTACATAACCCAATAGGAATATACTTAATGCATTCAAAGAGTTTAAGTTTTGAAATTAAAATAAATTTCCTCCAAACATTTTAAACCACTATTTTTATTCCATAAGAGCTGATTATTAATCGAAATTAAAGGAATTTTGAGGCTTCTAAATTTTTAGGATTTTAGTTACTACATTGCGAATTTCAAACATCCCAAACGTTGGAGAGTTTTTTATTTTCAAAATATCTCCCTACGGGGTGGCAAACTCCAACATAATAATATTTATATTATATAAGTATGTGTGTATGTACATACACGTATGTGTGAGTGTACCAGTTGTTCGTGTGCCATATTTTCGTTGTTCCGGTTCCGCATTGTTTGTGAGCTGCAGTGGCTATGATTAGAAAACAAATAATAATAATTTAATGAACGACAACCGCTAATAAATAAATACATATGTTTCGTGTTTTAATATTTTGATATTTCAATTTCATCATTTGTCAACGCTTGTATGTATGTATGAATGTATGTATGTATTTAGAAAAATGTGTACCAAACAATGGATGTCTGAAGTTCGTTCGTCGTGCTTCACCTTGAGAGCGCCTTGCTGGCGACCGCAAATGCAGTCGATAAATGGATATGCAAGTGAATTTTCGAAAACGTATATACGTATATGTATATATATGTTTGTTACTGCTATTGCTACCGCCATTGATAGCTGCATAGAAATAAGCGATAGCAGCTTGGCGTTGTCCCTACGTTTGTTGGAAAAAGGACATTAAGATACAAACCACAAATTAGATGAGGAGGAGCTCGGCCGAAAGGCACTTCAGTGGTTATAAAGTTTTAATTATATATACTTATGTATATACATATATATGCATATGGCCTTATTATTATGTTTTTTTTGTTTATAGTTTGTTTTGATTTTCGTTTCCGTATACTGTTTTTCTTTTTCTTTTTTGGATTTCTACTTGAATTTACTAATTTTTTTCCTACAACTTTCGTAAATATTTATAAATCGTAAAAAGGCATTCTTCATTCGTTGGCATTCCCAAAACAACGTAGTACGAGTGACCGCAATTTAGACTCGTAATCGTCTCGTGACAATATATGCTCGTATGTACATTCATATGTATGATAACACATAATAGTTCGTTCATTATTTTGTACACAAAATAATACATTTTTGGTGAATTTATAGTGAAAAGAAAGCCACAACAGAAAGCGCTTTGGTGTGTCGGCACTTGTAGGAATGGTCAACGCTTATCACACTGTGTTGTTGTATTGTGCGTTGTTGATAAAAATTCGCTAGCTTCTTTTTCATGTACGAGTACCTAGCATTATTATTTCTATTATTATTATTATTACCTATTATAGATTTATTATTATTACTTTTTTTTTGTAATTCTCTTTGTTTTGATTTTAGCTTATAACAGTTGTGGTTGCTATAAATATAATTTCTTTATACCTACATATGTATATAAATTTTAACTGTAAATAGTAGTAAAAGAAAACTTCAATTTTGTTTTGGTTGTCGATCATAAACAACTTTGTCATTAAAAGTTTAAACTTCATACTAAACATATATACAGGTAGACATATTGTATGTAGGTATATAGGTATGTATGTACATATGTGTGTATGTAAGTCGCATCATTTTGAGTCTTGCAGTTGGTGAAAGAGAGGGAGAGGGAGAGAGGCATGAGTGCGGTGGCGTGCTTTATTTATTTATTTACTTACATATATTTACCTTCATGCCAACACGTTCAGCACGCTTTAGCCATCACTATTTCAACCAAATCACACTATCACAACTACCAAAAATATATGTACGAGTATGTACGTAAAACATGCGTTCAATCGACACTTTGACTGTCTCGTTTAGTTTTTTTTTTAACTAAACGCTTTATTGACTTGATTGACTGACTGACAGGTTTCTTTTGGCTGGCTTGTAGTAAGCGCTGCTGTGTTTTAGCCGTTTGAGCGTGTCCCAGTTATGAGCTCGTTTCGTTGTTTGTTAAAAAATTTTTTTGTTTTGATTATTTTCTTTTCTTTTAAATAACAAACGATGGTGAAAACTGGAGGATTTTTTTTTTATTAGCATTTTTTTTCTTGTTAATATACAATCAAAGTAGTGTATAACTGTAAAATGCACTATTTGATGGGATATTTTATGTTAAAATTTGTTTACTACAATAGATTTATTTTAATTTTTTTTTTGTTGCTGCTTTAGGATATTTAAGTTTTCGATTAATGTCAGTGATATTTTTTTTTGGTCATTTGTTGAAATAAATATTTTTATTAAATTAAATATATTTAATTTATTTTTTTTTGCGATGGTTTTATTGTAAAAATCTTATTTATTATAATGCAAAGAAAAAAAGTTTTTGTGAAGGGAAAATTGCAATGATTAATCCAATTGTTTTATATTTCCTTATCTGCAAAGCTAATGTGTTATTGTTGTTATATTTCCTTAGTTTAAAAATGTTTATGTGAAATTACAATGAGTTTATAAGAGTTTTTTGCTGCAAAAATTTGTTTTTAGTTTCATTTGTCAATACCTAATAAATTACATGCAATAACTAGTGGTCTAAGTCAAATGTTTTTCTCATAATTTAATTGTATTTTTTTTTTTGAACATCTTACTAGCTGTTTTCTTTGGTATTTTTTGTTTTTTTTTTTGGTGTTTTTTCTGATTTGGCTTTTCACAATAAAAATGTTAGCAATCAGCTGTTTTTTTAATTTTATAAAATTAATACTTTTTTTTACTCAGCGTTATATGAAATTTCAAAGTTTTTTCCCTAAAAAATGTATATATACATACATATGTATATTATATAATTATAAAAAAAAATGAAATTAAGATTTTTAATACTTGGTTATCAACTCTTAGTTATAACAAATATTCAAAAAATTTAAATAAAAATAAAATATAACAATTATTTGGTGGTTATAATACGTGAATATAAATGATAATAATAATTTAAAAAAAAATATTGAAAATCCACAGTAAAGTTTACGGTGATTTTTTATTTTTTTTTTTTTGTAAGATTATCGGATATCCACATTTCATTCGCAACTCATATGAGACACATAATAAATTATAAAAATATAAATTTCATAATTCATAAACTTCAATGCAATTTATTTGCAGTCATCGATCGATAAATAGGGAATTTTATTATTATTATTATTTTTCTACAATACTAAATAAGTAGTAGTAGTATGTGTGCATGTGTGTGTTTGTGTGCGCGCTATTTATTACGTGTTATTTCAAATGCATTTTCGATTTCATATATTTTTTCTTATCAACGACTGTGCATTTTATATTACCATTTCTGGGACGCAGGTAATGTATATGAGATGTACGAGTGTATGTGTGTACATACATATATATATTTATTTGTGCTGTGCACTTTTACTGTCTGAGATTATGTGAGATAAGTGTTTGTGCATTTGAATGCGTGTGAATGGACTCACAGCTAGCATGAAGGTCATTTGCCGTTGAGTGGATGATGATGATGAATTCAAAAAGAAGAAGAAGCAGTAAAAAAAGTGCAAATATGCGTGAATTAAACATATAATTTTTGTAAGCAAATCAACTAAACATTAAAATTAAAAATAAATATATATAAGTATATACGAGTGTGGTATATCTACATATGTACATACATCCATAATTTTTTAATATGTAATTTTCCACAAAACAAATTAATTTATTGATTGCATTTTCTCTCTTTCTTCCATTCTCTCTTTTAGATGTGTTGCCGAAGCGAAAATCAATACCGCCGCCATCGTAGATAAATATATAAATACCATTTATATTTTTTGATGAATGTTAAACGGTTAATTGTGCACTGTGCGTTTGCTGCTGCATAGTTTCTGGAGCGGCAGAGAACAGCGGGGAGCGGGGATGTTAATGCTTTGGATTGCTGCACTTTTGCTGAGATTTATGCACTGAAATGTTTAAGGTTTTCTACTATGCATATATATATGTACATACAAATACTAACTAGTTACATACATAATTGAACCAGTTAGCATTTGTAACGCAAAGCAACAACAATAACTCGTACGACAGCCTTAGTTTGTCTTGATTATTAGAAATATTAAAAAAAAAAATTAAATTCTTCGGTTTCATTGCAAGTCTGTTGACACAAAGAGATAAATTAGGAGAATTACTAAATTTTTCAAACGTTTCCTTTTTTTTTGTTCTGAAAATTGTGGTCATTACGACTAGGTTATGTCAACTAAGATAATTTAAAATATTTTTCCTAAGTTTTCACTTTAAAATTTTTTTTCCTTTATGTTTGAAAACCTTAATTTCAATGCTATAGACAGTGTAGCATATTATATAATTAAAAAAAAAAGATGAAAAAATGTTGCATGCACACGTCAATTAATGCAAGTCAGTAGCATAGTAAGGCAGTTACCATTTTATAAAAAGAAAATAACAAGGAACGGCAAATGGTTTCGTAAAAATGGCTAATAATTGTAATAAGAAATAATTAAAAAAATATGCTGTTTAAAGTGGCTGGTCAGTGCAATTTTACCTTTATTTTACCAACACTTTAGTTCACTTGTGCCCGTCTCGCCGCATATGAAACATCAATTTGTGGGCCTGTGTTAAAATTAACCAAAACATTCATACAAAAAACAAAAAACAACAACAAACAAACAAAACAAAAATTTTGGAATGATCTCACTTAAGCAATGATGTAGTGTGTGTATTAGAGTATTATTTTTCAATTTTAATAAAAATAAAAATAAAAATAAAAAACCACAAAAATAAAAAATTTACCAAAAAGCACAACAAACACTACACTTTATATAAAAAAAAAACTAATATTATTTTTTAATTGGATGTAAATCGAATTTCTATTTTTAATGGGTTAATAAGAGATGATTACAAAAATTTTTATGTAAACAAATTAAATTATATTTTATCATTACTCACCACAATTCAAAGAATTATAAAATGAACACAAAATAATAATAAAACCACATTATACATAAAAAAAAATACATAACGAATAAAAGCCAAAACAGAATAATTGTGTCAGAAACTTTTTAAAGAACCAACAACAATTTGTAAGCAAGTGCAACCAAATTATAAATGATGAACTGTGTTGTGAGTGCATAAAACGCACAGAGTTTAAATACTAATATTTAAAATTGTTACAACAACATCAAAAAGTCTGCCAAAAATACTTCTTTTGGCATTAAAACTCTTGCGCATAATTTTTTTATTACCGACATAGTTACATAATTAATTTTTTGAGTTGTTCGAAATGCACTGAAGCATATACATACGCAATAGCAATAGTAACTGTAAAAGAAAATAAAGCAAATCCACAACCTATTAAAAAAATTATAAATAAAATAAAATATTAATTATGTTTGAAATTCACATTATTTCCCTAGCCACTTTCATTTTCGATTTACTGTTATTAAGTGTTTAAAAAACTATTCAATTCTATATGTAAATTCGTCGTCATACAATTATTATAATCTATGTACAATATCTAATTGATCAATTATAAATACTAATTTAGCTCTTTAGTGACAATTCTTTTCTTCATAAGGTATATAAAAATATTTTTTTAAATTAATTTAATTTAAAAAGTGTTTTAATTTTTTTTTATTATTCTTATATTTAAATTAATTTTTTTTACATACATAATTTGTTTTGTTTTATTTGTAAATATATACTATATTATATAAATATACATTTATATATGTATGTGTACATATATGATAAATGATAAACTATGCAATTTAGTAATATATATTAGTATGTATTATAGTAGTATGTGTGTTTTGTGTATGCACAGCTGAACGTTTGTGCTTCAGTGTTGCTGTGCCAGTGAAGAAAACCCAGTTAAACGAAAAAAAAACAGCTTACACTGTAGATATTCTTATGGATGTATGTAATAATGATCATCAATGTGAGATAAAAAATGAAAAAATTGTAAAAAATTACTTAAGAATATTTGTATGTAATTGTATAATTACAAAAACTCTTTTGTTATCGGAAAACGAACAATTTAATAAATGAAAATGTATACATATTTCAAAAAGAAAACATAATACTTGCAGTTTTTATTTACTTATTCCGAAAAATTAAATAGAAAATAATAATAACACAAAATAAAATAAAATAAAATAAAATAAAATAAAATAAAATAAAATAAAATAAAATAAAATAAAATAAAATAAAATAAAATAAAATAAAATAAAATAAAATAAAATAAAATAAAATAAAATAAAATAAAATAAAATAAAATAGAATAAAATAAAATAAAATAAAATAAAATAAAATAAAATAAAATAAAATAAAATAAAATAAAATAAAATAAAATAAAATAAAATAAAATAAAATAAAATAAAATAAGATAAAAAAAAATAAAATAAAATAAAATAAAATAAAATAATATAAAATAAAATAAAATAAAATAAAATAAAATAAAATAAACAAAATAAAATAAAATTAAATTAAATTAAATTAAATTAATTAAAATAAAATAAAATAAAATAAAATAAAATAAAATAAAATAAAATAAAATAAAATAAAATAAAATAAAATAAAATAAAATAAAATAAAATAAAATAAAATAATATAAAATAAAATAAAATAAAATAAAATAAAATAAAATAAAATAAAATAAAATAAAATAAAATTAAATTAAATTAAATAAATGAATAAATGAAATGAAATGAAATAAAATAAAATAACTAAAAACAAAAAAAATAACGTAAATAAAAATCAAAATAAAATAAATAAAATCAAATAAAATAAAACAAAATGAAATGAAATTAAATTAAATGAAATGGAATGAAATGAAATGAAATCAAATAAAATAAAATAAATTAAAAAAAAAAATAAAAATATAAAATAAATTAAAAAACTTCAAAATATAGTTGGAAATGCCAACTGAAAGCAGGTCGCTCTCCACCTGATTCTTCCAAGGGGCGTTTTCCTCTTCCTCTGCTTCCACCTACTGGTAGTGCAACGAATATTTTCATCCATTCAGACGAAATGATCTACCCATCTCAGACGCTGACTCTTCATTAGCTGAACTAAATTTATGGTATCGTGTAACTTGTGCAACTCATCGTTCCATCGTGTGCAGTATTCGCCGTTGCCAATGCGCAAAGACATCTTATCCACTATGTACCAGCACGAAGTTGATGAGTGACTTGTAGATATTAGTTTCGATTCGTCGAGATAGGACTTTACTTTTCAATTACCTACTCAGCCCAATGTAGTACCTGTTGATGATTTTTTTTTGTGCGGAAATCTGGTACTACAGACAAACATTTTTCGGTCTCCGGCGAAGTCCAATCAAATGAAGACCAATCATTAGATATCAGAAAGCTCGAATTATCTCCTTCTTAGCTTTATAAATAACTGTGAATACAATCTCAAATTTATTTGATAAAGAAACACTGTTCTAGCTACAAACCGAGTTGAGTGACATTAAGTATTTATTTATAAGTATGATTATTACATTTCTTCACTGTTGCCCTGTAATTTCACAGCAATGCATCTGTTGTGCACACTTATTGTACATATGTACATATTCTTACATAGGTAGGTACATACAAACATACTTCTAGCCATTTCGGCACACAAAGCAAAATTGCAGCGAACTTTAATGCCTACCAGAAAGTTCTTCAGGCCTCTCAAACTGCAGAACTTTCAGTCGGTCGGTGGTTAGGTCGTTCGGCTAGTTTATTTCTTTCACTACGAGGTCATTAAAAAGCCAAGTTCTGCTTTCTTTGCTAGCCTCTGTGCGTTAATAATGGGCCGAGTACGGCCAAGCGACTTTAGACTCATTTTCATTTCCGATGTGATCACGGGAAGCTTCATAGCAAACCAGCAAGCGATTATATATGTACATACATACGTACATTCATAAATTTAAACAAGTATGTTTGTATGCAGGTATATGTACAGGTGTGCGGTGGAACTTTGAGCTGTGGAAATGACCATTTGATTGCTTTATTATTTTTACCGTTGTGTGGCAAAGAAAATATATGTAGGTATATTTATTACTTTTTTTTTGTGTATGAGAAAATGACCATTAAAGAAAGAAAACGGCAGTGAAATGTTGTAAAATGACGAATAGAAAGACATACATACAAACATTTGTATGAACATTTGCGCTTATTATAGTATCTAATATCTTATGTGTTTCTTACATGCATTCGTTTGAGTGTGTATGCGCACAAACACACACAAATATATATATTTAACCAAGTATAATTACCGTCTTGTGAAAGTTACTAATGTTAGCCATGCCAGCCCAGAACAGAATTTCAAATAAAATTAGGGAGTTTTAGGGTCTGTGCTTTTCATTTAGGTTTTTTTATGTTCTAAGCCAGACTACTCGCTTGTATTTACATATATTTATATATGCATATGTATCAATACACGTACGTAGGCATAAATGAAGAAAAAATTATTTTCATTTTAGGCTTTAATTCTTCAAAAAATGCTTTATGTCTTCTCTGTACTTATTTTATCCTAAGGGCGTAGCGGTATTAAGTTTTGTTTAGGGTTTATCGCTCTTAGCTGTTTTCCTAAAATTAGCAAATGTACCATACACAAAAAAATTAGTAATAATTCTGTACTTCATTCAAAGATGTATTACTTCTGGAGAAAAGCGGAAAAAATCACCCAAATTCCTGCCAAGGTTTTTATAGATGTTTGACCTTAAAGAAACAGACCACGTTTTGATTTCAATTATAAGCTTGATTTTTATAAATAAATCGAAAACAAATAAAGTAATAACTGTAAAAAAAAAATATTAGAAGAAAATAATAAAATGGAATACACAAAAATAGAACAAAAAAATAAAACTGAAAAAATTACATAATAAAATAAAATAAAATTAAAATAAAATAAACTGAAATATAATATTATAAAATAAAAGAAATACAATAAAATATAATAAATTTAAAAGAAAATAAAGTAAATTATTATAAAATAAAAAAAAACAAATTTTAATAAAATAAATTAATTAAATTAATATAAAAAAAAAACAAAAATAAAATAAATTAATTTAATATAGAATTAAATAGAATTAAATGAAATAAAATAAAGTATTTGAAAATAAAATAAAATTATATTAAATTATAAGCTTCATTTTTATAAATAAATCAAAAACAAATAAAGATATGTAAAAAACAACACATTGGAAGAAAATAATAAAACAGAATAAACACAAATGACATGAAATTATATAGAAAAAGTAAAAAATAAATAAAAAGATAAAAGTATATATATATATGGTATATGGCGCTTTGTAACCGCTGAAGCTGTGGATTTGTGTCTTAATGTTTTTTCCCAAGATATGGAGGGACCTATAGTTTATACCAAGCCGCCTCCGAACGGTTGATGTTTTTTTATGAGGAGCTTTATTTCATGTCCGAAATACACTCGGAGGGATTGACATTCCCCTCACTTGATTGAAATTAGAAACTTAATTTTTTATTTAAATTAATTTTCTATAACTTTTAGATGTTGGTCGTGTTGCTCTCACTCGGCCACCGCGGCCGCATAACAAAAAAGAAAGGACGGAAAAATAAATAAAATAGAACAAAATAAAATGAAATAAAGTTAAATAAAATAAAAGAAGTAAAATAAAATTAAATAAGAGAACATGAAATAGAATAAAATTAAAACAAAATAAAGTAAATTATTATAGTATAAAAAACCGAATTTTAATAAAATAATATAAAACAAAAATAATCAAATTAAAATAATATAAAATAAATTAAAATAATATAAAATGAAGTAAAATTAAATAAAACAAAAAAAAAATGATTGAAACTAAAATAAAATTAAATTAATTAAAAAAACATTAAAAAATTTAAGAAAAAAATGAAATGAAATTAAATTAATTAAAATAAAATAAAATAAAATAAAATAAAATAAAATAAAATAAAATAAAATAAAATAAAATAAAATAAAATAAAATGAAATAAAATAAAATAAAATAAAATAAAATAAAATAAAATAAAATAAAATAAAATAAAATAAAATAAAATAAAATAAAATAAAATAAAATAAAATAAAATGAAATGAAATAAAATGAAATAAAATAAGATAAAATAAAATAAAATTAAATTAAATTAAATTAAATGAAATGAAATGAAATTAAATTAAATAAAATAAAATGGAATGAAATAAAATAAAATAAAATAAAATAAAATAAAATAAAATAAAATAAAATAAAATAAAATAAAATAAAATAAAATGAAACAATATACAATAAATTACAATAAAATAAAATAAAATAAAATAAAATAAAATAAAATAACATAAAATAAAATGAAGCAAAATGCAATAAAATAAAATAAAATAAAATATAATATAATAATAAACTCCATCAGCTGTTTGGCTCCCTACATCGGTATAAAACACGAATTGTAAATACATATACCTATGTACATAAATGAAAACTGTATAACAAGAAATTTATTTTATAATAATAACATATTGTGCATATATATGAAAATAAACAATTAATGTGTTGTCGATTATTTTTTTAAATAATATTAGCTTTTTCTCAGTTAAATTCAGCTTTTTTTTAACAAAATTTATCAGCTGATTTAAGCTTTAAAAAATTAATTTTTTTTATCGAATGCGCACAAAGTGCTCCAAAGCCACAGATGAATCATGCACTCAATACCATCCTTTATGCTGTTAATACTGTTAATGAAGAAAAGAAAGCGATTATTGAAAAGTGTCTTCGTCATTAAATATTAAAAAATTACACAAATTACATTTAAATTACGTTTTGAAGAATTTAAATTGAGGAGATTAAAACTTAAAAAAAGGTCAACCAAAAAACTCCTCATAAAAATTCATCGGCCATTCAGATGCAACAAACGTACATATGTACATACATATGTAGTATGCATAAAATTATATAAGTTTGGTTTCACGTATAAGCAAAGAACTTATATTAAAATTGATTTACTTAAGTTGATTTGTCATTTTCTTAAAAATTTAACTTTGCAAAGAAAGAAAAAACTATTCACATTTTTAAGTGTTTCGTAATAATAAGTTTCATTCGCCGTTGAGTACGGTTGGATGTGCATATCTACATGCAAAGCTGCTTAGTAAGTACCCTATATGCATATACATACATACATACACATATACACTTGACGGTGCATATGAAAAAATGTATACACGTGTATATATATGTTATGTGAGGAAATGCTGGCAAGAGACAACACGGCGCTACATTATCTGACGAGCGTAAAAAGTTTTGACTTTGCAAAAACCCAAAAGGCACAAAAAAAAAAAACTAAAGTAAAATAAAATTATCAAAATTAAAATAAATACCAAGATTATTGGAGCGTGTTACTTATTTTACGAACAAATATTTGTATATTTCAAAGACAATTTAACAGATACGTATGTACGTGTAGGTGGTAGGCACATATACAAGTATTGGATTTTTCACTATAAATAAATAAGCTATGCATTAATATTAAAAAATTGGAGATATTATTTCTGAAATATGTACATTTAGTATCTAAAAACATATGTACATATATTGTATATATTTTCATTTTTTTAGTAAATTTTTTAATTTACTTTAAGTTATTTTTGTATATATTTAACGGTGTAGAGGAAATGTCTAAATATTCTGCATCTACATGCATATGTATGTATGTATGTATAACACATGATTTTTTAAGTAAAATCTGAAAAAATTTGTTTGCGTTTAAATGTGCATATAAATATGTATGTATACATGTATTTATGTGTGAGCTTTTCTCTTTATTTATTTATGCGGTATTTCAGTGGTTCTTGACATTTTGAAATGCTTGCACAAATGCCGAGCGGATAATTAGAGAAATTCATCAATCACCTTGAACTTTAACATTGCGCTGTTGCCATTTAATACAAATTTAGAAATTTATATTTATTCAATAAATGCAAAAAAAAAAATAAAATAAAAAATATGCAACGGTTAGCAGTGCGTGTGGGCTCAATGGGAGTTTTTCATCATTTATCTTATTTTTATTATTTCACCAAAAATTAGAAAAAATTTCGATTGCATTGCGCTACTAGTTGCCTTTTTTGTTACATACATATGTACATATATATACATATAAGTAAATGTAGATTGGAAATGCAGCAAGCCGAAAGCTTCGTGCACTTACATAAATACATACATATATGGTATACACCTACACATATTTTTAACTTATTTGTATCGAATTGCAATTTTTCTTTGGTTTGTTTTTTCTGTATGAGCGCTGTTACGTTGCTAAGCGAGAAATCGCATATACCTACATAAGTACATAAAGTCTACGTATGTATACCATATATGTATTTATGTATGTACAAGTCCTGAAAAGTAAAATAAACTAGAAATGCACAATAATTGACTCGAAATTTGTACGAACGCCAATAAGTTTTTTTTTTTGCTTTTTTTATATTTATTTTTAATTATTGTTTATTTTAATTTTCACTTACGGCGGCTTTCGTGTGAATGAAATCTATATACATTTGTATGTACGAGTATGTGAGATGGAAGAAGTGTTTGAAGTGAAAAATAATAAATAATAAAAACAATAACTTTATACAAATGATGCATCTTTTCAGAGTTAAACCCAACGAGGTCCAAATTTCCAATGAAATTACGTAATTCAGTTCGCCACCTGCCCTCTAATATTACGAGGATGATGATGAATTAATTACAGCTCTAAAGAAATAGGAAAGATACAAATATCCCGCTCCAAATGTCAATACAGAGTAGTGCATCGCTGATTTTGGTGGAAAAACAATACCTAAAAGGGTATTCGTATCCAGAGCTTTGTAATGCGTTTCTTATTGAAGCACTGAGGGGCAGGCAATCTTCTTTCACAGTTGTAGGATTTTCGGGCGTTCGAACGGCATGACGTCCAGCTAGCGTAGTCGCATTCTCTTATTCGTCTGAGGTATTCACTGTTTCCAGCGCGCTTTGGATTATAAACTTTCCTCAACACAATTTTACTCGAAAACTTACAGTGTTGTTCGGTTTCAATTTACACAACCATATCAGTGGCATGTAGTAGACCTTGCTCCAATTTTCGGTGTGCGTCTTGATGTTTTTCCAACAAATTGAGCAACCTATAGTTTCCTGCCGTCAAATGGTGGTTGAATTTTCACTAGGTGGTTTTGTTCATATCAGAAACACACTCGGAAGGGTTGGACGAGGGGGGACCGCAATTAGAAAAATTAATTTTCTATACTTTTTTAATATTGGTCGGATCAGAACTCGAACCCTGGCCTTCTCAATGGTAGTATACAATGCAAAATACTCGGCTATTACGGCCGCCACTTAATTCCACGAGAAATAGGAGGCCACGCCGCAGGCTCACGACGCGAGATAATGCGCTCATCAGAACATAATTTTCCTTTCTGGTCGCTTCTTTCTTTCATTAAAGTCAGTATAACCATGATACAATAATTTAAAGGTAGCTTTATTTTATCTACGCAGTTGGCTTTGTAGCTATCTGACATTAAACGTGTTTCATCTTTTTCATGCTATCCTCTTCCCTTCAAAAAAATATGCCACTTTTAAATAAAAAATATGTCCGTAATTTTAATATTTTTTTAAATGCTTCAAAGTCCAAAAATCCACCTGATAGTGGACTTCATCGGGTCTATGCATTTCATGATTGTTTTATTATAACTTTAGTAAATTGTAAGAAATTATCGCACACCAATTTGGATTTCCTATGTATATCTACACCTAGAGATGTTTCAAGGAAATTTTGTAAGTAAACAGTATATGGTTTTAATAATTGTTGGTTTTATAGAGCAGTACAAAATCATTATAAAAATCTCATAATTCAGCTAAAAGTCGTTTAAGTCGATTAAATTTCGAAACACTTTTGAATTCAATCTAATCGCTAATTATATTGTTATTAGCTAGTTAAACAGTTTGCTCGATGACATAACTCTGATATCGCGATGGTACCTATATTGGTTCTGTGAAGAAGATTCCTCTTACCTTTCCAGATGATCAAACCACTTAGTGTATTTCACGGGTTCAAGAGATTAATAATGCCTAGAGATGCAAGCTCTGTTAAGCAATCGAAGAAGAAGTTTTCGAGAAATCGAAAGTTGTTTGAGAAACAGTCCATCCTTCTACGATGAGTCCCCACAATACAGTATCCGGTTAATACGCCAGTTGTTGTGCATATGGAGGTCCTGTTTAGAAGGAGAAAATACTTCACTTCGATCAATTGCATGGAAAAACAATGTTGAAAGCCAACTGACACTCTACGGTCACAATGATATGGTTCGTTCGGTTTTTATCTAAGAGATGGCGTTATTGTCCATAGTACTAGTGTTACGTGTCGCACCATGTCATACTATACGGCGCTGAAAACGTGTTTATTCGCGCTAATAGTTTGTCTTTGACAGTTTTTCGATTGATTGACTCAGTACGTTGTGAACGCTCGTCAAAGATGGACACTAGCAAAGAGAAAATTCGCTTTATTTTACAATTTTTCTTCGATCAAGGCGAAAAAGCAGCCAAAGCGTTTATGTTAAAGGCCCCGATACTGTTAACGAATGTGTAGCACAAAAGTGGTTTGCTAGGTTCCGTTCCGGTGATTTCGATGTCAAAGATGCACCACGCGTCGGGAGGCTTGTCGTCAAAAATTGCGATAAAATCATGGAAATAGTGGAAACAGACCGTCACGTGAGCACTTATTTAATTGCTGAGGAACTAAAGATAAGCCAGAAAACCGTTTGGAACCATTTGCATAACTTTGGATTCAAAACGAAGCTCGATGTTTGGGTGCCACACGAACTAACGCAAAAAAACACGATGGACCGTATTTCCATTTGCTAATCGCTGCTGAATCGCAACAAAATCGACTCATTTCTGAATCGTTTGGTGACTGGCGATGAAAATTGAATCACTTACGACAACGTCAAACGAAATCGGTCGTGGTCGAAACGCGGTGAGCCGGCGGAAACGGTGGCCAAGCCAGGAAGGTTTTGCAGTGTGCTTGGTGGAATTGGCAAGGAATCATTTACTACGAGCTGCTCCGCTATAGTCAAACGCTCAATTCAGCCCTCTACTGCCAACAACTGGACCGCTTGAAGGCAGCACTCATACAAAAGAGACTATCTTTGATCAACAGAGGCCGAATTCTGTTCCATCAGAACAACGCCAGGCCACACACGTCTTTGGTGACGCGTCAGAAGCTTCAGGAGCTTGGATAGGAGGTCCTAATGTACCCACCTTATAGTCCGGACCTAGCACCAAGTGATTACCATCTTTTCTTGTCCATGGCGAACGTGCTTAATGGTGAGAAGTTGGCCTCAAGAGAGGCCTGTGAAAATTGGCTCTCCGAGTTTTATTTATTTTAGGGACGCAGGCTTCTACGAGAGGGGTATAATATAGTTGGCATATCGTTGGCAACAAGTTTACGAACAAAACGGCGCTTATTTTACTTAAATCGGGCAAATGTACACAAAGTTATCATATTTTGAAAAATCAATAAAAAAAACGAACGACCTTTTTACTTGACCTAATATTAGCTTCAAAAACGCAAATCCTTATCTGGGAACTTGTCTCCCGTTTGCGCTTGATAAAAAAATGTATTGTCAACTTTTCAAGTATTGTTTTCTAAACTTTTTCCGTTAGGTCACAAGCTATTTACAATATTTACGACGCATTGAATCAGAAAAAACGAGTTGCTTCAATAATAAATCATTCTCACCTAAAATAAAAGAGATTACAAACTTACAATTTGTAATAAAAGTTTCAAAAATGATTAGTGTATATGTATCTATTACAAAACATTTATCCAGAATGTCTGAAAGTGATTCTAATGGGCGTTTTATGTTCCCAAATAAATTCGTTCTGAATATAACCAACTGTTCCGCCTATAATGATAATTTTCGAACGTTCAGTGAAATTTGCTGGAACAAATGAAGTACAACAATTTTTTTTTTAGTGCTTTTATAAGACTAACAAAATTTATAGGTCTTTTGATTTATAGCAAGAAATTAAGTACGGTTTTGCTTTTGCGTCATTTTTCGCTATGTTTTTTTATTTTATTTTTTTACCACTCAGATATTTATGGAGGGATGTAACATTTCGTAGATTCGAGATTTATGAAAAAACTAATGAAGTAATTCATAAAAAATTTGCAATAAAAAATATTTTTCGTTAAAGAGGACTCGGTATTCATTATGTTATGTACTTTTTTTTAATTACACCATTCCTCAATGACGTCCATAAATGTCAACAGCAATAAAGTTTTATGGATCTCATGCATTTTTTTCTCTCTTTTGCAATTGTCATCAACCACCACCAGAAAAGTGTGATCGTATGCACTCGGGCGTAAGTTTGGCTATGTACGAGTGTCTGTTTATTGTTGATTTGTTAATATTTTCTGTATTTGTGTGTATGTGGGTACATACTCAGGCATACTTTCTGCATTTATCAATCAAAAAAATATAACAAAGGATGAGAAAAAAAAATATTATTAAATTATTTTTAATGCAAGAAAACGTGGCTTCGTATAGAAATCCACGCGATTAAGAGGGCAATACCATAACGATTAAGTAATTTCCCAAATTTCTGTAATCTTAGTCGGAATACTACTATTTTCAGAATCCTTTAGCGCCAAGTAACCCCGCAATCACATCATTTAGAATTAGCTTTCGCACTGTCATTCGTTTGGCGGGATACTACCAGAAGAGATGTGTCATTGCTTGACTATGAAGCAGTTCGAATAGCAATCGCCTTCATGAAAATCAGGAATGGATCAAAGATGAAATGCCTGCCGAGCTATTCAAATTCGGCGGTGAAAGACTTCTTTGCAAATATGGTCGGATGAAAAAATGCCCGCTTGGATTGGACCTGATATTCACCATGCGCACAAGACACGTGAAAAGACGAGCTTCTTCGTCTAACTTAAAGTAGCCTTCGCCAGCCCAACTAAGCGCTGCCTCTATGCCGCTATGTCTGAATTGATATCCCGCAAAATTTATACGGCTGTGTAAGCTCACGTTAGGATCGGAAAGAAACTCTCCGAACGATTCAATATCAAACGAGGTTTCCAACAATTTATTCCTGCATAAAATAATGTCAGCCTTAAAATTAAATGCACAATCCCTCTTGCCAACAGGTGCTACTTTGGATTGAGTAGACAATTGAAAAGTAAAGTCCTCTCTCGGCGAACCAAAACCAAACTCTACAAGTCCCTTTGTAACCGCTGAAGCGATTTTCGGCCGAGCTCCTACTCCAATTTGTGGTTTTGGTTTTGCGTCTGGAAGTTTTTCCAACAAAATGGAGGGACCTACAGTTTATATTAAGCCCCCTCCGAACGGCTGATGGTTTTTTTACGAGGAGCCTTTAATTCATGTCTGGAATACACTCAGAGGGGTGGACTTTCCCTACCGAGGGGCGACCGCTATTAGAAAATTTAACTTAATTTTTTATTTAAATTAATTTTCAATAACCTTTGGATGTTGGTGGCGTCGGGATTTGAACCAGAGTCTACCGAATGCCAGTAATGCTAACCACTCGGCTACCGCGGTCCCTCATCATCCCGTCCTGTTATATAGTGCGGAGGCATGGACGATGTCAGCGTCAGAGTCGGCGTTAGGACTTTTTGAGAGAAAGGTTTTGCGCGTTGGCAACGGCGAATCTGGAAAAGACCCGTGAAAAGTGGAACGATGAGATGTACGAGATATGCGGCGACAGCGAATCAAAAAACTGCGCCTACGCTGGCTAGGGCAGCTTTGAAAGCTTCTGATGCAGTATTCGCCGGTGGAAGCAGATGAAGAGCAGGAGGCCGTAAGGATCTCATCATCAGACATTGAATTATGAGGCATAATTCTCGTCTTTCTTCTTAAAGAAAACATTTGATTCAATATTTCCAAGGGACTCCACTTTCCCCTCATGCTTTTTTGAATGCTTTTTCAAAGCTGATAAGTTTCAGTTAGCTTTGGAGAGAATTTAGAGTTTTACACAATACACTAGATCTTAAGTGCGGTAATTAATGCAGTCTGAGAGACGGCCTTTATGAATATGAGTTGATCCCATAGAATCCGATGAGTGAACTTTGCTGCTCTTAAGTGATTGAATAAGATAATTGCTTTCCCCTTTACAGTTAGGTAGTGGAACGTCAGGATTGGGATTTGAATACTGCTCTACCGAGAGCTATTATTTGAAGAAGCAGAATGAACGTCAGCAACCAGTTTAACAAAAAACATTTTTGTGATCTTGTAAACTCCTGTAAGTCATTGAAAACAAGCGAAAATTTCTCATGTTATTCAATATCTCAAGCTCCTAGTAATCAGTCATTTCGGTATCGCTTGTTTTCTGTTCTGCAAGTGCTTCTTTCTGCAACTCTCGATATCTTTCCCAATCCATACGTGTATACCTATAAGGAGTTTGAATTTACTTAGACGACTTCATATCCGATAAAGTGTAATCTTGTGAGATATCGAGAGAATTGATCTCGAAATGAAACGAGCATGTAAACGCTAAGGCTTGGAGATTATTAAAGATAGGGATTAATTGGCTGACGAGCTACGGTGTTTATGTAACCAACGACTAAGGGAAGCCAATCCAAGGGAATGAGAAGCCACCGGTAGGTCTTTCCTAAAAAAAAAAGTGTTTCGTTTTGGTCTTGTGTATTCCGACACTTAATAGAATGACAGTCCCAAACCGATTACATGGTAATATCGCAAAGGTCAGCTTTGGTGGCACTGCATCAATTTACCTTGATTTTTGTCCGTTGCGTGCCCATAACCAGGTGTCGAATCTGCCATAAAATTCAATAGCAAATTGGTTCATTATAAAAGCGTATCATCTTATATGAGTATATGCATGTGTACATTTGTATGTATGTATGTATATGGTATATGTATGGCATTTTTAGCTCACGTTGAAGCAGTTAGCAATCATTAGCTGAAATGAGCTGTGAGATGCGTGAGGTCACACGACAGCGGTCATATTCATATACCATATAAATATGTATGTATATATATGCTCGTATCTACAAAACATATTACCAATGTACATATGTATATAAAATATAAAATCATTAATTTGTAGCAATGTATGGTATGTACTATGTATGTATACATGTATGTATGTATGTATGTGTATTTAGTTCTATGCGTGATCATTTGTGCTTTTCTCGCAATCTCTCAATTGCAATTCTGACGATTGCCAAATGCAATTTTACAACCGCAACGGTGACTTGCTGCAACCGCAATTGCATAGCGAGCTACAAGCATAGATATTTATATATATGTATTATATGTATGTATGTACGTGTATGTATGTACATGCAACCACTAAAGCGACCGCAATGGGAGCACACATGTGCGCCTTGAACTTTGCCACAATTGGTTTCTGGCATACATACAAACATACCTACGTACATGCGTACATGTATGGTATACATAAATATTAACAGTGGTTTGTTGTGGTTGTTGTTGTTGTTGGTCTGCTTCACGATTTACTGATTACGTGCGATTATCATTCCCGATTTTGTATTCACAATCGTTGTTGCTGTTATTTCCAACCAAAATATTCCCACAATTTGTTTATGTATGTTTGTAAATATGCGAGCTTTGGAAAATTATATTTAAATAATCATCAGCTCCGGTTACCATCGCATCATTATCATTATCCTTATCATTATCGTCATTTCCATTTTCATCGTCATCCATTAGCAGCCTTCTCCGGCAACTCGGTATTCATATGGAACGTGGTTTGGATGGTTGCAACGTGTGGCCATCTTACTCTTGCTTAAGTCTTGAAAATAATGCAATGTTACGTTTCTGAAAATTTCCTTTCCACTTCATGGAGTACGTTCAATGATGGAAATTCCTAGTAAATTGTGTTGACGTGAATTCGTGATAAATTTCAAATTGCATTCGGACAATTTATTGCAATTGTGAAAATTGCCTGGTCGCATCATTATAACGAAGAAGAAGTACAAGAAAAAGAGTAAGAAAGTACAAAGTTCGTGGTGCAGTACAGGATTCATAGGATCCGCCAACCTAATGCCTATTCTACTGTTGGTGGCAGTTGATGAATTCAATTAAATACATATATAAGTGGCGCTTTGTAACCGCTGATGTGATTTTCGGCCGAGCTCCTCCTCCAATTTGTGGTTTTTGCATCTAGATGCTTTTCCAACAAACGTAGGGACCCCGATAGTTTATACTAAGCCGCCTCCGTACGGCTGATGGTTTTTTATGAAGAGCCATTATTTCATGCCAGAAATATACTCGAAGGGCTTGACATGCCCTGCCGAGCTACGACCGCAAGTAGAAAATTTAACTTAATTTTTTATTTCAATTAATTTTTTATTCAACTTGGTCTTCCGAAACAGTACGCATTACCAATCACATATAAATAAAATAAATCTGTCTCGTAGGCAAAAAGATTGATAAAATATTATTTTTTTTTATTCTTTATTTTACTTTAATTCTCAAATTAAATTAATTCATTTATTTTTTTTTAATTTTATTTCATTTCATTTTAGTTTTTTTAGTTTTAATTAGTTTATTTTAATTTTATTTTTTAATTTGTTTTATTCTATTTAATTTTTTACTTAATTTTATTTTTTTTCGTTTTTTGTTGTTTAAATTTATTTTATTAACTTTTAATTTGACTTACTTAATGTTTTATAGTTTTAATTTATTTTATTTTTAGATTATTTTATTTTTTGTGTATTCTGTTTTATTTGTTTGTTTTATTTGATTTTATTTTATTTTCTTTAATTAATTCTATTTTGTTCACTCTGTTTTTGTAACTTTTTATTTCCCTTTATTTTATTTATATTTATTTTAATTGGTATATTTTATTTTTTATACTTTATTTTATTTTATTCGATTTTGTTATATATTTTTTGTTTTTTTTTACTTTAGATTATTTAATTTAATATTTTTAATTT
Organism: Ceratitis rosa; assembly: GCA_037013455.1. Lineage (NCBI taxonomy): Eukaryota > Metazoa > Arthropoda > Insecta > Diptera > Tephritidae > Ceratitis > Ceratitis rosa. The sequence continues at coordinate 33,805,894 of JAWMAG010000006.1, read as the reverse complement.
CATTAAATTATATTATATTTGTATTTTATTTTATTTAAATCTAAAATGTTTAATTTATTAAGTTTTGTATTATATTATTTTGTTTTATTTTATTTTGTTTTGTTTAATTTAAAAGTTTTTATGGTATGTTATTTTACTTTATTATTTTCTTTAATATAATACATTTTTAATTTTTTTAGTTTTATTTTGTTTCTTTTAATTTTTTTAATTCATTCAATTATTTCTAAATCAAATTTGTTTGTTTTATTTTCTTCATTTAATTTGTATTATCATTTTAATTTAATTTAATTTCTTTTATTTAATTTAATTTAATTTAAAATAGTTTTACTTTATTTTAATTTATTTTATTTTATTCTATTTTATATTATTTTATTTTATTTTATATTAGTTTATTTTATTTTACTTTATTTAATTTTAATTTATTTTATCATTTTAATTTAATTTCTTTTATTTAACTTAATTTAAAATAATTTTATTTTATTTTAATTTATTTTGTTTTATTCTATTTTATATTATTTTATATTAGTTTATTTTATTTTACTTTATTTAATTTTAATTTATTTTATTGTATTTTTTTATTTTATTTTGTTGTATTTGATTTTATTTCATTCAATTATTACTAAATTAATTTTTTTTGTTTTATTTTCTTCGTTCAGTTTGTATTATTATTTTAATTTAATTAATTTATTTTATTTGATTTTATTTTATATCATATTTTTTGTTAGTTTTATATTATTTTTTTTGTTTTGGTTTTATTATACTTTTGTATTTATTTTTAAATTATTATTTTTCCATAAATAAACTGTTAGGCTCAATGCATAATTTATTCAATTTGTGTACTATTATATGTAGTTCGAATGGCCTTTTTGGGGGGATGAGTAGTTTCTATGCGTGCTTAACGCTTCGAGAGTTTTATACAATGGTGATGGCCGAAGTGTTTAGTTAATGGATTGTTGTTTTCATAAGCCATAACCCATGAAAATAAAACATTCAAATAATATTCCTCGTCCATTATGGTTCAGTCATTACTTACGCAATCAACCACTCCAGTATATTATGGAATTACAAATCCTTTAGACGTAGACTTGAGTGCAACGCATAATGACCAAAATGCGGATAGACAAAGGTATCCAAATAATTTTCTTCGCAATTTTTTACTATGCACGGACTTTTGGAGTTTGCACTTTTATCTACCGCAAAGAACCACCACCAACAGCCAATGTACAAGCCTTCAAGATCAGAGGGAATTCCAAAAGAACGACTTACTACGCTATCGAATGTACATGGTTCACTTGGATCTGCACAATATTTCGAATACTAAGTGCTCTCGGCTATTTCTATGGCAGTTTCATGTTGTGGTATACCATCGATCCGTTCTACAATATCATCACTTTTCTGCAATCAGGACTCACGGTCTCCGGTTCCATTGTTATGGGCGTTGGTTTGTTACGTTCGCGCAGGAAATTTGTAAAAATCGTGAATTATTTTATACAATTGTTTCAGCGAACTCAACGCTTAACACCGCACAATAGCATAATGGGTTTGCAACAGTTCGCATTCCTGCTAATCATCATAATTTGTATGACCCGCGATTCAATGGCTTTACTGGTGCTATTTGAATACACGGACAATAGGGAGCGTGCTGTGGTGTTTGCCAAACTTTATTTGGAAAGAAGTCTAATTTTCATCATACATATAGGGTGCATCGGTTATATGAGTGTTGGTGCACTTTATGATTTTGTGAATAAATATATGCGTGAAGAGTTCCAACCGAGAGCGAGATGTTTGGATTATATTCTCAGACGTAATCACAATGAGCGCTCGCAACGTTATCAACGCAAGCTAATTCGACTAACGAGGGAGTTGAATGAGTGTGCTTCTATTTACAATAATATCTATCGTGCGGCCACCAGCTTCCATCACCATATACGCTTTCATATATTCTTTTCCTTGTTATTCGCCTTCAGCTACTTAACTACCATCATCTACAGCATGTTATACCTTCACACATTTTATCATGACTTTGTCTGGCGGGCAGTGTTGGTTTGTATTCAAATATTTATTGAATTGCTAATAATGATTGTGACGACGAATTCGGCGGTCCAAAGTGGATCAACGGTCAACAAACTGAGTTTGGATAATATATATATGGCGGGCAATGTGGAATGGAACCAAAGTGTAAGTTTAATTAAAGTCATTGTATTTAGAACTGATTTATAAATTATTGAAATGTTATATGATTTTTCATACTTCAAACTGTTCTGGGTCTTATATAAATATGAAATTATAGTTTTAAGAGATATTCCGAAGTTTGTAGTGAATGTGATTTGTCTAATAGCACCGAATTGAATTTTCAGTCAAATGAAATCAAATATCCTCCTGATCATGATATTCCAAAAAGTTACAGTAGAGAGCTATATAAATGTCGATGGTATTCAAGAAAGTGCTGAGAGCCACCAATGAGAGACCAAACGTTTGCTTCGCGTTGCTTGATAGATCAGCTTCGGCATCTGTATGACAGCTAACAGGTTGACTAACAGCTCATAGTAATTTCTTGGTATAAACAATGCATATGTACTACTACAACCTTGGCCATTAATAACTGAATTTTTCTGTTTAAACAAGTGAAGTAATGAAGTTTTATTAGTAAAACAGTGAAAATATAATGAATTGGGGATAATAACATAAATATTTAGTAGGTCCACCATTCGATTTAATAACGGCAGCAATTCTCTTAGGCATGCTGCGTACAAGCTTTGCACATTCGTCCGCACTTGTGGCGTACCACTCGTTAATTTAGGCATTCTTTAAGGCAGTTTTTGATGTTATACTGTGTCCCTTAATCTTGCCTTTTAAAATAGCCCACATGTGCTCAATAAGATTAAGATCTGGAGACTGTGCAGGCCAATCTAACAAAACAATGTTGTTATCTCTAAACCAACACACCGTAGTCGCTGATTTGTGACAAGGAGCATTGTTTTGCTGAAATTGAACCCCGTCTAAATTAGTATCGCCGAAAATGTCGAAAGGCCGAAAGGCAGAAGAACAGCTTCTAATACATTTATGTACTTTTGACTGTCCATGCGACCCTCGCAAACGAACATTTCGCCGGCACCATCAGTAGCCATGCAGCCCCAGATCATAATGCTGCCTCCTCCATGTTTAACAGTGAATACCACGGAATCTGGATGATATTCTTCCCCAACCCGTCGCCTCACGTACATCACACCAGGTGTTCCAAATATCTGTAGAAAAGAAAAAATAATGTTTTCATAAGATTTGTATTTTGTCTTCAAAATTGCTCTAGAGTAAGAAGCTATGGCTGTTATTACTTTAAGACGATGTTACCTAAGCTTACCTCGAAGTTTGATTCATCATACCACAGAACATTCGACTAATCTTCTTCCGTGAAATGTTGGTATCGGCGAGCCCATTCCAAACGATTTTTCCTATTCTTTTCTGAGAGTCACGGCTTCTTTCGGGCTTTACATCCTTTTAAATCTGCTTCCAGAAGTCTTTTTCTAGCTTTTCGAGCACTAATTAACTAAATTCACTTATATGATTGGTAACTTTTCACTAAATGTAATTTATACTTTCACTTACAAATTTTAAATGCGAAAATATTTTATGAATTTCTTAATAAATGACAGTTTTTAGGACATTTGAGATAACTTGTATTTTAGTAGGGTGCCTAATACTTTTGGCCAAGGCTGTATATTATCTATATACCATATTTGTATATGTAAATAAGGCGTTGTCCTGTATGACTGGTGGATCAACTCACAGCCTAAATCAGAGTTTGTTCCTCGTATGCCGTAGGCATCCGATAAGAAAGGATTTTCTGGGATTTTAAGGACCTGGGAAGGATCAATTCGAAAAGTCAAATTTATTTTTAAATCGTTCGATTTTTATGAAATTTTGTATTTAGGTAGTCTTTTGCCTAAATTGATATGGGAAACAGTTTCTCTTCCGGGAAGTGAACTATGGATCGATATATTCGAAGAAATCGATTTTTTAAACCGTTTTTGTTTCATGAAATAAGATTCAAAAAACTTTCATTTACCGAAAAATTTGTATTTTTGCTTTGATTTACATCAAATTTTGTACAGAGCAAATTGATTCGCGTTAATATGGTGAATACGTTTTATTCCGAGAAGTGCACCTGGGGTCGATCAAATTTAAAAAATCGTGTTTATGGTTCGGGAACACTTTTCATTCCAGGAGTAGGTATGGAATCCATTAGATGGTCCGGTTTTGCTTAATATATGGAACATATGGTAGATGGCTCTTTACCTATGTCAAGGCAGGGAGGACATTTTTTTGGACCATTCTATCCGAAAGTTCGATTTGCTTGAAATTTAAAACATAGGAAGCTCTTTGCTTTGGCTAATATGTGTAAGACTTTTAATTCTTTTTCATATATTGCATGAGTGCATAAGTTCGTGCCCGATTCCGCTGGATGCCGTACGAATCGTTTGAGAGTGGCGCTCGTGAAAGTTGGAAAGGTGACAGTCCGAACTGTAAATCAAGCATAAAATAATTTCATTTTGATTTGAGTTGCTTAGTGAAAAGACGCATGGAAGATGAACAACGAAAAAGATCATATGCGTCATATTATGTTATACGAATTCCGCAAAGGAAAAACAGTGGGCGCTGCAACTAAAGATATTCGCGAAGTTTATTTGGACCGTGCTCCAGCACTCCGCACAGTAAAGAAATGGTTCGCGAAATTTCGTTCTGGAGATTTTAACCTCGAAGATCAACCTCGCAGTGGACGGCCTTCTGAGCTTGATGACGATGTTCTAAGGACTTTAGTTGCGAATAACTAACGTATTTCGACGGAAGAGGTTGCCAGTGAATTGAACGTCAACAAATCAACTGCGTTTCGTCGTTTAAAAAAGGTTGGGTACACTTTGAAGCTCGATACATGGGTGCCACATCAGTTGAGTGAAAAGAACAAAGTGGACCGTATGTCAACAGCAATTTCTTTGCTTCGACGGATCAAAAACAAACCTTTTTTGGATCGGCTCGTGACTGGTGATGAAAAATGGGTCCTGTACAACAATGTTCAACACAAAAGAACATGGAAACAGGCACACGAAGGGGCGGAACCGATGTCAAAAGGTGGATTGCATCCGATGAAGGTACTGCTGTGCATTTGGTGGGATATCCGAGGCGTGATCTATTTTGAGCTCTTGCCAGCTGGAGAAACGATCACTGCCAACAAGTATTGTCAGCAATTGGTCGAATTGAAGAAAGCAATTGATGAAAAACGTCCGATTTTGGCCAATCGCAAAGGAGTTCTTTTCCATCATGACAACGCCAGGCCACATGTTGCAAAACCGACCCTGGCCAAACTGAAGGAGATGAATTGGGAAATCATGCCGCATCCCCCATATTCACCCGACATTGCACCTTCTGATTATCATTTGTTTCGATCGCTGCAGAACAATTTGAATGGAAAAAAATTTAAAAATGTGGAAGACGTCAAAAACCACCTTGACACCTTTTTCAACGAGAAACCGCGCGATTTCTATGAATCAGGCATCCGTAAATTGGTTGAACGTTGGGAGTGGATTGCCGAACATGATGGCAAATACATAATTGATTAATAAAAGCGCTTTCTTCAAAAAATTTCAATTTTAGTTTGCACTTGAAATCGGGCACGAACTTATGCACTCATCCAATATTTTAACATAATCTGTTATATGGTAAGTTATCATAAAGTAAAAGTTATAATGAAATCTTATAAGAACACATTCCATGCGGACGAAGTCGCAGGCAAACTCTAGTTGTAAATAATTTAAAATTTTTTTTTCGTTGCGTGATATTTCTACCACTACATACAAGTGAAAAACGCCTAAGGATCAGTAAATGGTTAACGCTCGCAAATAGATGATTTTGGCGATGCGTTGGCAGTAGCGTTGCTTATGTGCGAAATTTCGTTATTGTCAAAGTCAACCTTTCTTGCGTCACTGCGCAAAAGTCCTATTTACCATCAGCTTAAGTATAGTTCTGGCTTTGCAAATGTTCTGTGTTGTCTTGTGATATTTAGTAATACATATATGGAGACAAATGTGAGCGACTTATATAAAAAGAACTTGGCATTACTTTAGAACTGTGCATGGAACTTATTCCAAGTCTCTATAAACTATACGATTTAATAAAAAAAAATAATATAATAAAATCTTCTTAAAGTCAGGCTAACCTACTGCGCTCTTTGCCCCTATGAACCTTTTAGAAAAATATTTTATCTATACATAATCTATGTATTTTTGTCATATCTGGTCACTTACATTTCATAGACGAATTGGTTAACAGCTTGGTTTGTTATTTTATTGAAGTGTATACAGATATCGTGTCTCTTAGCCTGTTAAGATATGAATCTAGGAATAAATGAGGGAGGAGTTCAGTTAGGTGCAACATCTTAAAATTGCCATATTTTCTTCCCCTATACTAACATATATTCGATAAATGAGGTGTCTTTCAGAGACGCTGATGTGTTCGAGTGATAGTCACCCAATATCTCATAGCCCAATAGAAGCACTAAGTGAGTGCCAAAGTGCATTGGCAGTCACTACGAGTAGGTGTACTGCAGAACTTTCAATTTTGGCAGTGAGTCTTCTGAAAAGATTTTTTGCAGAAGTCGACCAGAGAGAGAGACAGAAAATATTGTGGTTCGAAACTCACTTAAAAGTGAAGCCTTGATAAAACTGACGAGAATTATTAAACGAATGAAACATGTTTCCAACTCCCCGCATACTGTCTTTCCTAATTTGTTTTTGACATGTACTCAGGAACAATTATTTTTGTTTTTTAATCGACGAAAAAATACCTTCACAATTCATCGCGTATATTAAATTTTTTTACGTATGACCAGACATAAATTTTTACGTAGTTGTCCGATTTTGATAATTCTTATTTTAATGGAAAGGTCGATAGTTTGAAAAAAGTTTAACCAGATGGTTAGGATAGATTTTGATAATTCTTTAAAGAGTAAAGTATACAAAAAAATGGATACTAAGAGGAGAAAACGGGGAATCCTTCACTGATTTTAACACATCAGTCCGATTTAAATTATTATTATTTTATTGGATAGGTTATTGCAAGAAGTTAGTCCCAAAGAAAGTTGGGAAAAAACTCTTATCCTCAGGAGAGGAAAGGGGTAATGATTTTAACACTCATAAATTGGAGCAATTTTATTTTTTTTAAATATAGTATGCTTGAAGTTTGGTCTCACAGAAGATATTCTTACCACAAAGGTGGAAATAGTGGTGTGATTTATAGTTCACTAAAACAATTTGAGTGTGTGTGTGTTGAAAAAACGTAATAAGAAATTAAGTACATTATCTAGTAATTAGTAGATGGAAAACCTACCTTTCATTCTAAGCCATCTCCGAACGGCCGATTAACTTTTATGAAGAGCTTTGATTTTCATGTCAGAAATACACTCGGAGGCGTTGACATGCCTTACCGAGGGGCGACCGCAATTCGAGCAATTAACTTAATTTTTTAAATTAATTTTTCATAATTATTTGATCTCGGTTAGACCAGAACTCGAACTCTGGCCTTCCGTTTATATACCATCTCTGTAATTTTGATTCGGCAACGCAGAAAATAAGCTCATTAATTATTTACGGCTCTTCGTCTTAAAAAGCCGAGCGTTTTCCGAAGTTAACATCGGTAATAACGAGCTCACAAACATAAGGCCGCACATCTGGCTTTCATTGTTTGTTTGACGTCAATTCAAATTCACTGGGGAATACTTAAAAAAACAGTCAAAAGAGTTTAATATCTGAAATCACTGAGCCCGAGAAGCATAACAATGACGACTCATTCCAAAGAAATTTTTGATTGCTTTCATTTACGCTTGATTGTACAATAATACCTTTTGACAGCTGATGGTCATTGTAGTTTCCTCATAGTCGTCCTTTATTTAATAAAGTACTAAAGCAAATATGTAGTTAATTAATTGGCTATTAATGTGTGTTTTCTAGAATAATATGTGCATTACATTAATAACATAATAACGGTATAATTCATATTGTTGGCTAATGATTTTCTATTTATTCGGATACGGAAATCATAGAGCAAACAAATTTGATAATTTGTTTACATATTTCATTGACTTGTTTGGTAAAAAAAGAAACATTTTCATTCATATACATACATAATAAAATAAATTTATTGCTCAATTATGATCAATAAGTGGGTCAAACCTAACCTCAATGTACCAACAATATTTTATTAAGAAAATATGTATTGTAAGTTTTCGCCCTGACGGCCGCGGTAGCCGAGTGGTTAGCATTGCGTACTGACATTCGGAAGGCTCGGGTTCAAATCGTGGTGTCGTACTAACATCCAAAAAGTTATTGAAAATTAATTTAAATAAAAAATTAAGCTAAATTTTCTAATTGCGGTCGCCCCTCGGCAGGGAAATAAATCTCCTCATAAAAAACCCAACAGCCGTTCGGACGAGGCTTAGTATAAATTGTAGGTTCCTCCATTTGTTGGAAAAACATCAAGACGCTAAAATTCAAATTGGAGGAGGAGCTCGGCCGAAAATCGCTTTAGCGGTTACATAGCGCCAATTATATATATACATACATATATAAAGATTCGCTCTTAGTGAAACCATTACCACTTCACCACTTCTGCAAGGACTTGAGTTGGATTTAAATTTTGGTAGTACAAGCAAAATGGCCAACAAGTGGATTTGCTTTGCTATAGAAGTGCTGTTAAAGCTATTTTTCTACTACTCGCGTCTGTGTGGCATCTCTTCACTAAATCTTCATAAAGAACAAAGGCAGCAGGGCAATCGATTCGATATTGCACCTAATTCCAAAGCACCAATTTACACCGTTACACAGTGTATGTGGCACAAATGGCTGTTTGGAATATTTCGCATATTAGGCGCCATCATTTATCTCTACGGCAATCTGATGATGTGGTACACCGCAGATCAATTCTACAATCTCATCAACATTTTACAGTCTACCCTCTCAGTCTCCGGCTCCATTGCTCTGAGCGTGGTATCAATGCGTTCGGGTGTGAGATTTGCAAATATCGCGAATTATTTCCTGCATTTATACCACCGAATTCAGCGCTTAGCACCTGATAAGAGCATGATGGGTCTGCACCAGTTAATATTCATGTTAATCATAGTCGTTTGTATGGGCAATGATTTATTGGGATTCTCGCTGCTCGGAGACTACAAGGACGTGTGTGAGATCGCCGTAGTCGCGTCGAAACTCTTCTTGGATATGTGTCTGGTTATCAACATGCATTTGGCGAGTATCGGTTTTATGTGTATTGGTGCATCTTATGGATTTATGAATGCATATATGCGCGAAGAGTTTCAACCGAGAGCCAGATGCCTGGATTATGTACTGAAACGAAAGCATAATTACCGTTCGCAAATTAATCAACGTAAGCTAATTCGTCTAACGCGGGAGCTGAATGAATGCACAAGCATTTATAATGATATTTATCGTGCTGCGAACACTTTCCATCATAGCATGCGTTATCAAATATTTTTCGCTCTTATATTCGAATTCAGTTTGTTTACCACAATTATGTACAGTATGTTATATGTGCATACGGTGCTTCATGACTTCCAATGGGATACTGTGGTTTATTGCGGACAAATTTTTATCGGAGTCTTGATATTGATTTTGTCCGTGTACTCGGCTGTTCAGAGTGGACTTACTGCGAGACATTTGAGTTTGGACAGTATGCACATGGGTGGTAATACGGAGTGGAATCGAAGTGTAAGTACGATGAGAAGGTTTTTGAAAAATATAATATATAATAAAAAAGGGCGCCTAGGTAAAAAAACCATTACAACAAAACAACAATTAAAAACGAATCTAAAAAATAACAAAGGGGAATTAAAAAAAATAAAACTAAAAAAAATTATACATAAAATAAATTAAAATAATTAAAATTTGAATTTAAATAAAATAAATTATTATATAAAGTAAAGTAAAGGTAAAGTACAAGATAGAAAGAATATAATATCAACAAAAAAAATTAATTAAAACAAAAATAACAAATTAAGTCAAAGAAAATAGGTAAAACTAAATGAGATAAATTAAAAAAGAATAAAGGTGAATAAATAAATATTAAAATTTAAGCAAAATAAAGTAGAATACAAAAAAGAAACAAAAATAAAATATGGCAAAAAACACTAAGTAAAATAAAGAAGCTGAAATAGAGTATTATGAAATAAAAATTAAGAAAAATAATAGAAAAAAACTAAAATGGGAAGTAAAATAAAAAGAGCTAAAGGAATTAAGTAAATTTAAATAAAAGAAAATAAAAAAATATAAAATTAAGTAAAATTAAATAATAAAATGTAATTAATTTAAAAAATTTAAAATAAAGTAGAAGAAAACAAAAAATAAATTAAATTATAAAATAAAACGAAACAGGTTAACAAAAATGTTTTAATTAAAAAAAAAAAAAAACAAAAAATAAATAAGTTCCATTTTAATAAAACTAAGTGAAATTAAAGAAAATAATATAAATACCTAAATATAAAACAAAACTGATTCAAATGAAATTAAAATAAAAAAGCGAAACTAGAAGGCCGTAAAATAATTAACAATAAAATAAAATAAAATCAATAAGTTATATAAACTAAAAAATTCTAAAGTAAAATAAAACGAACCAAATGAAAATAATTTTTATTGAATTATAAAAATTTTATTAATGAAAATTTTAATTGATTAAAAAAAAGAAGAACAAAATAAAGTTATTAAAAAAAATATAAAGCAAACTAAAAGAAAAAAAAGAAAGATAATAAAATATATTAATAGAAATGAAGTAAAACTAAATGCGAAAAATCAAATACTAAAATTAAATAGAAAAAAAGAAATAAATTAATTTAAGTCAAAATGATTAAACTGAATATAAAATTAAATTAAGGTAACATAAAATAAAATGAAATTAATTAAAATAAAATTAAATAAAGTATATAAATATAGTACAATTACGCATAACGTAATTTATAATTATACATAATAAACTAGTAGAATAAAATGGAATAAACGAAATAAGTTAAATGAAATTAAAACAAAAAAAAAAATAAATTAAATAAAACAAAATAAAGTAATATAAAATAAAATAAAAATGGCATAAAGTAAAATAAAATATAAATAAACAAAATAAAATAAATTTAAATGGTGTAAAAAGAAATATGACAAAATTAAATAAAATACCACATAATAAAATAATTAAACAAGTTAATAAGAATTAATTAAAAAAAATTTTTTAATTAAGTAAAGCTTTTTCCATTAAGAGGTTTTACTTTGAATAGCCTGCTATACCTGCTGATGTCATTTTTTGAGATTTGACAAGTCAAAACTACGCCAGAAATAAAAATGAAACAATAGCGCATTGAAAATTTTAAAATTCACTATACAAATTTCATCGAAAAATTATCCTGATTGAAGAGGCCCATTTCCACCGCGATGTCTACGTCAATAAGCAAAACTGTCGCATCTGGGACTCGGAGAACTCAAGATTTATTGTTGAAAAGCCTCTCCACCCTCAACGTGTATCTCTTTGGTACAGTTTATGGTCCGGCAGGGTCTTACTTTTTCGAAAATGAGGCTGGAGCAACACTATCGAAAAATGATTAATGATTATTTATGGCGGGAATTGGATGAAACTTATCTGGATAACGTTTATTTTCAACAAGACGGCGCTACGTGCCACACAAGCTACGAAACCATCGATCTTTTAAGGGGTAGTCAGAGGCACGAAAAAATGAGAATTTTCAGTATTTTTTTTTGCTATTAAATAATTTTATTTTACAAAAGTAGTGATATGGTATTATTAAACAATGTTTTGACTTGAAGTCACGAAAATTTCAAAAAAAAAATTTATTTCCGAAGTTACAGCTGTCAGTGTTAACCCAGTTCCAAAAAAGGTCCTTGCGGTGACAATCATAAGTCCTTGGAGATTCATCTGAAATCAATCGTATAAAAAAAAAATAGTTTTATAAATAAATAATCCTGGGCCTGAACCAAAGATTTTTTTTTTCAAAAATTAACAAAATGGCGGCCTCAGGAAATTTTTGTCTAGATTTTTGGGAAAAAATCAAAAGTTAATTGGTCTTATTGGCCCGAGTTTATTATGTATTCTAAAAGCTGTATAAATTTCATTAAAATCAACTGAGCGGTTTTCGAGTTACAGTTGTCACCAGTTCAATAAACATAGTTTTTGAAAGGCCCGAGCTCTCTTTGTTATTTGTCGAATAACTTAAAAACGAATTATCGGATTAACTTGAAATTTTCAGAGATTATTTTTAAGAGATTATACTTTACGAAAATGCAAAAAAAAATTGATTTTTTGAAAATTCTGACCCCTAACCCCTTAAGGGAAAAGTTTCCGGACCGTGTTATCTTTCGAAGAGGTGATCGCAATTGGCCACCGAGATCTTGTGATTTAACAACTTGCGACTTTTTTCTTAGGGACCACGTGGAAGATAAAGTCCTCAAAGTTGTCAAGGTGATGGAAAATTTCATAAAAATGTAAACGTAGCCGTGGCGGCCATTTGGCTGATATCATTTTCCATTATTAATGGTTTATCTTCCTCATTACATTGAAATAAACATCCGACCTTTTATCTAAAAAAATATCATTTTTCTTTGAATTTCAAAATAACACCTCTCATTGGGAAACCCCGAAATATAAAATTAAAAAAAAAAAATTATAATATAAAAATTAAATATATAAAATAAAATAAATAAATTTAATTAGAAAAAAATCTATTGGGAAAATATATTTCAGTTACGAAAGCACTAGCAATTTTGCACTCTGTTAATTTAGCTTGATTTGTTTATATTTTATGAATTTCCAATTTCTATTCTTCTTTCAGGTGGAAATTTTCATCAATCGCATGAACTTGTACGAATTCAAACCAAATCTTTTGGGATTATTCGACATTTCCAGTAACATTTTACTGATGTTCCTCTCCGCCTCCGTTACCTACTTAACCTACATACTGCAGAATACAAGGTTAAGTCAACAGTAAAATTTGGCGCGATGTCATGCAAGCATAACGCAGAGGAAACACTTTGTGGTACCGTTGCGGTTGTAGAACGTAATATTTTGTGAAATACTTACTATACAATCATATCTACATACATACAAATTATAGACAACCGCCTCACATATAACTACAAATTATTTTATTTTTATATATTTGTTTTTTTTTTTTTCACTTCTAAATGCATATGGATGTGATTTCCACCCTAAAAGTCGGGCCGAGTAGCATAATCACCTGGCAAAATCGTCATTCCCTTACAACTTGGCAATTGCGGCCAACACAAGGTCCACCTGTCCCTCATACAAGGAAAGCGTGTGACTTACTTGCATGCAAGTATTATGTCATTACATACATATGTACATAGATATAATTAAAAACACACACCAACGTAGGCCGTACAACAACCGAACAATATTTTATATTGTACCTTTTGCAATTGCAATCCCACACGCGGACATGCTGCACCATGGAATAGCTAGCAGCTTAGCTGATTTGCTCTACGCGTCCGTGTCGTGTCCGAAATTGCGGTTAATAGAGCAGCGGTCCGTTCGTTGATTGCATACTGTACAGCTGGGCTATACCGTGTTACAAACATACATACATATTTCATTTTCAACCTACGTACTGCACATACATATTTATATAATACCTACCATACATATGTATGTAGTACGTTACATACGTGTATGTGCCGTGACGTCAAGTTTTCTTTGCTTTTGACTGTCTGTGAAAATCCGATGGGAAACAGTTGAGACACGTTGCATAATTTCATACCAATGTACTTAGGCAGTTCTCTATTTGTATGTATGTATGTATGTTATTACAATTGTCATGATATTTACTACAAAGTGTACGTTAAGCACCGCTGATCGGTGTGGCCACTCCACTCCACTTTGCTTTAAAATGGATGTGTATAATTTTAAAAATTATTTAGCTCACTTATTTGGGTTTATATACGTATGTATGCCACCAATATCGGTCGTGCGAGCAACTGTTCAGTCTCGAAATTATTGCATTTGGTCTAAGCTTGAGTTATATACAATAAAAAAATAGCAACAAAATGTGCACCTGTTCAATTCAGTAACAGTTTTTTGTAATGCAAATACGTACATACATACCATACATGATATTTTAATAAACGGAAGAAGTCCCAAATTGATTGGAAAAAAGTTGCTTTCGAATTGAAAGATCCAACAAAGTTACTTTGGATTTCAGAAGAAACGTGATTTTCGTTGGCAGTTAGTGTCGGTTACTCATTGCATAGTTAGGTAGGAATTTAACCAATTTTGATAGCCAGTTGATTCCTGTTCCTATGAAATGAACTTTTTTTCTTTACTACTTCTCTTGTACCAAGTAATTAACAGTCCGCCTTTCAAGATGGGCGATTGTGTCTCAACGAAGTGCCTCTAGGTGCAACTCTAAAGATATTCTTGAGAAGCATTTATAAAAATGAATGCGGAATTTCTTTTACAATCTGGTAAAGCTCATTGATTATCTTCTTCTATTGTATACCTTTCATTATAATAAGAAGGAGTAGAAGAACACCCAGCAATATGTATATCGTCGGTCCGTCTGTCCGTCTGTCCACCTGTTCGTATTTATTTTATTTTTCAACCAAATTTATTAAGCAATTGTTTTTTTATAATATTGGGTTGACACAAAAGAAACCGGCGATTTTTCGTACAGACGGCGTTGACAATTTTTTTGAACAGATATATTGGAGTATTTGGAGCTGCTCCCAAGAAACCAAACGATTAAGTCTTTGGTCACTCGCCAAAAACTGAGAGAGCTTGGCTGGAAACAGTTGCTGCATCCACCATATATCCTTGACCTTGCACCGCCAGACTACAATTAGTTTCGATCTTTGCAGAATTCATTAAATGGTAAAACTTACGAAAATTACTAGGCTATAAAATCGCACTTCGTTCAGTTTTTTGCTGATAAAGGCCAGAAGTTCTATGAGCGAGGAATAAAGATGAACATTTTTAATTGATTAAAGTTCATTATAAAATTTAAAAAAAAAAGGAATTACTTTTTTTTAAAAAATCGCCGTTATAAATCCATCAAAATAACATGGAACAATGCGCAAAATTTGACATTTTATATGGATTATTTAAAATAAATATTTACACTGAAAATCATCGGAACCGGAAAACCTCATTATACATGGTATATCCTTCTTACAATCGATTTTGCAGATGTGAGATAAGCATGTAATACATAAAGTTAGATATGTTCATGTAAGTTATTATTATAAATTTTCATTATTAGCAAGTGCTTAACTTCAATATGTACCATAAATTATACTACAAATATTTTATGACTGGCTGTGATGTAATTTAAAAACGTTTAAAATTATTGGTAAGATTATTAATTCTTGAATCTTTCCTGGTATGTCGACATCTGAAATTTCGGAAAATCTTATTGCAATAACTGCGACCCAATCAAGGCCCACCAAGCGAGTTTGATTATTATTTGAACTCGTAATTGTATTTATTACAAACTTTACAAAGTAAATTTAAAAGTATTGTACTCGCCTTTGCCACACAATTCTCATATAAAATGATTCAGTTTATCAAATTTTGGTCTGTAGAGGTAAGTCAAATTGAAATATGTATTTGAAATATTTCAATGATATGTGATGGGCCAAAAAAGATTCGAGCCTAAGAAAATTGGAAATCTAAAAAAAATTCAATTTCTTTATAAGAAGTTTTACCGTTTATTTTTTTTTAACTAAAAAAAAATTCGAAAAACATATTACCAAGTGATTAAATGCATTAATATTTATGTATTACGTAACTCTATATACATACATATTTGTACAGAAACCAATTAAGCAATTTTCAAACACAAAAAATGCAACTCTGGTTTGCCCAACTTTGAGTGGCCATACCTCTGGAACCTCTGGAATGCGTTGTTCGTTATTATCGTGATAAAGCTTTTTTGATGGTCTAATGTATGTAAAATCGAAAAAATTTACGAAAAACGTTCTCTGTAATGCTTTCGTTCTGTAATTCTTCAGCTCGCTTATGTGTCCCGATAGATAGTCTAGAAGATCTTAAAGAAATGTTACAGTTAAGATCGTTACATTAATAAAGGGTTACCAGTTTTACGAGGCTTTAGTATTGGGCAAACTTTGGCGCTTGGTTTCCACAGTACAAGAGAAAATTCATTTGAAATATGTATGTATGTAAGTATTACTGCGTAGAACCAAAGCGCCGTTGGCATCAATACCTTACCTGCCAAAACCAGGCGATATACAACACTTCAGTGTAAATTATCGTACAATTTAATATACATCTTCAAGCTCCCTCCTTTGTTGATTACGTTCACCAAACTAAATATCTAATCGCATTGGAAGCGGATTCAACGGTTGCCTAGAGCTTGGTTGCGTCAAAGGTGACGTCATGTATGGTGGCGGACCAGTTAAAGAGTTCTACAGTTACCCAATCATGCAGAATATTTCATTAAACAAATCCCTAAATGCAACAATGACAGAGCTATTAAAACAAGGCGGGGAAGAACTGTCAATAAGGTGCATGCATCAGCTATTTTGCAGAATATGGTAGTCGGACGAAAGCATGCCCGACGATTGGAACCTTAGTGTGCTCTGCGCAATCCATAAAAAGGAGACCCACACACAGTATTCGCCGATAACCGTTGGATTAGCCTGCAAAATATTGCATATGTATAAGTTCCTATCGAGCGTATTGTGTGGAAGACTAAAGCCCACCGTCAACAAACTGATTGGACCTTATCAGTGTGGGCTCAGACCGGGAAAATCAACCATTGACCAGTTATTCACCATACGCCAAATCTTGGAAAGGAGCTACCTTCACCTCGCTATGTCTGAATTTGGTATCTCGCAAAACTCCTACGGATGTGTAAACTTACGTGAAGCAATACCAAAGATCGGGAAGGACCTCTCCGAGACGTTCGATATTAAACGAGATTTCAGACAAGGTAATTTCTTAACGTGTGACTTTTTTAACTTATTACTGGAGAAAATAATATGGGCTGCAGAGTTGAATAGAGAAGGTACAATCTTCTATATGAGTGTACTGCTGCTGCCCGATTTTATTGACATTATTCCTTAACAACCGCGCAGGGGGTTCTATTTTCTTCAGACTGGATAAGGAAGCGAAGGATATGGGCCTGGTAGCGAAGGAGGGAAAGACGAAATATTTCTTGTCACCAAAAAAAAGTCAACGCATCTACGATTGCTGACAGACATAACTTTGATGTCGTAATTCATGAGACACCTAAATATCGTGTTACTAGCCTTTTCTTAATGATTCTATATTGTCACGTGAGTGATGTCTTATGTCTCCGCTAACTCCTGATCCTCTACAAGCCGGTCGTGCTCCACAAGTTGCAAAATTTCTTTGGCTTTGGCAGCTTTTAAACACATTTTAGAATGACACAATCGAATAGTGTTGCGCGAGATAAGAGTATCAAAATCATCTAGTGAGAAAACCGCATAGACTGAGATATATAGGGTTATACATTTGGTGGTTTAAAAAGAACTACAGCACTGTCAAACTTAATTTTCAAGCCAAATATGTTTTGTTTTAGTTGAAAGTCAAGCCAAGGATCGCTATTACAAAAATGGTGATTCAAACGTAGGCACGTGTATTCTGGTGCACATAATCGTTCAACTGCTCAAACAATTGGTAAAATTTTAAAGAAATTCGAAGAGGTTGGATCGGTTACAGATATTGCAAGGCCTGTCCATCATCATTGTTTCGCTCGTTCCACCTCAGATGTCGCTACTGTAAGTTAATGTGCAGCCGGAGACCCAAGCTCGACGTTCTCAAGAGCTGGGACTTTCTTACGCCACATTATGGCGTATTTTGCACATGTGGCTGCATCTATGTTCATGTAAAGTCCAACTTATGGAACAACTGAATCCATCTGACCAGTGACAATGCCGTTCGTATGTCGATTGGGTGCTTGAACCACAAGCAGTGGACGCCGATTTTTCGAGCAAAATTTTCTTCAGCAACGAGGCATATACTATTTCACTCGGGGAAAACGTAAATCAGCAAAATAATTGGCACATTTGGGAACCCGAAAAAGCTTACTGTCTGGTGCGCTCTTTGGCCCAGAGGTGTGATTGGACCTTACATCTTACTTTAATTAATATTTAAAAGTACTTTTGAAAAATGCAGATATTAAAAATTCAGCTCAACAAGTTATTTTCATAGCAGAGTGAAAGTGCCACATTTTTCGATTTTTCTTACTTTGGAATGACCTTTGAAAATCAGTTTATTAGAAAGTTAATAAATAATTAATTGCCAAATCTCGAGCTCCAATATATTTATTGTCTTTACTTGAAAAAGTTATAGAATAATAGTTAAGGACTTCTTATTCCCATTTCACTTTTAAATGCTTACGAACTAAAGCTGCCGTCATACGTAGCAATTAATTAATTTCAAATTACATGTCAAAAATGTGAAATTTTGAAATTTTATTTCAAGACCAGTCACACGTAGCGTGAAAAATTTCGTGGAAATTTCAATTTCTGGAATTACTTTATTTCACAATAATTTATGAAAAATCACATCCGATATTACTCCAATCCTTTAAAAACAATTTCAAGAGAAATTAAATTTCTATTAATTAATTTCCAATTAATTATTTCTAAATTTATATAAATTTGAATTGCAGAAACTAGTTTCAGAATGGTCACACGTTGAAATTGAAATTTTTTGACAGCAAAATGTGTGAAGTAAATACAAATTTAGTGAAAATTTATGCGTCTGACTGCACCTTAAGGCAGTTCTCTTCTGTAGAACCCGAAAAAATCGTTTTTTCAGCAGTTTTTTTTGAAAGGGAAGGAAATTATATTTAAGCTTCGAAAAACTATTCTTGGATTTCTTTTTACTACACCTAATATAATTGGTGATGGTTTATACTTTATAATAAATAAGGAATTTCATGAAAAGAAATATTTTAGATGCACTTTATTTATGTATATTTTCGAAAGTACAAAATGGATAGCCCTGTATATTACGAATCAAAGTTTAGGTTTCCCTCCCTGAACATGCAGTAAACAATACCAAAAGTTTAAGAAATTCTCAAATAATAACTGATTTTCACAAAAATTTGTTCGAGTTTACTTTATTGAGAGAAAATGCAGCTGGATTTTTATTAAAATTTTATATTGAAATATAACGATTTTTGAGCAGCATTTTCCCAGGCTACGTTAATATGCACATACATACAGACATAGTTAAACAAAATGCAAATAAAAAATATGTTAATTAGATACCACAAAATTTATCCTGAAGCATAAAAATCCACTGTTCCATCTAGTTGTGTACATACATACCTACATACGAGTATATAAAAAATCCACAACTACACAATACGATTAAATGCAAAGTGCATAAAATTTATGCATTTTTTATTGTGAAATAATATCACAATGACCTATGCTATACAAACATACATACATGCATACATTTGTAGGTACATAGCAGAAATCCACAAGTGTTCGCCCTGCGAGAAGCGAGGAAAACAAAAAAAAAAAAAACTAAAAGTGCCGAGAAACACTTGCTACATTGGATCAGTTTATATTGCGACCTATATTTGCATATAATTAGCATTTTAAACAAATAAAACCGTCAAAGTGTTGAGGGGGTCATACACACATAGCTACATATTTGTATGTATATTATGTAAATGCACTACATACAAACATACAGAAACATAAGCACGCACACACACAGCTATTGGGTTATGCCTTATGACCACTTAGACCGTTAAATGGTCACTTCTTGGCAGTTGTGACTATTCGGAGAATACAAGTGCATGAATATTTACATACATACGTTGGTATGTTTTTGTTTGTATGATATATAAATAGTGTGTAGTACTACAATGTCTTTCTATCTTTATAGTCGTCCACACAATTTTTGTAAATATTCGTACAAGTAAATATATTTAGTTTATGTAAATATGCATATATACTCGTACATATGTACATACTTAGGAATATTCTTTAGCCATTGAGTGCTTTATGTAAGTACCGAAATGAGAAGAAACCATAAAAAATAGATATATATGAGCAATAATAAACAAAGTTGTAGTCAGTGTGTAAAAAAAAAAATTATAAATATTTAATAGTCTATTGTGCTTTGTTGCAAGTTAGTTGTTGCATACATATGTATATCTATTGTATATTAGAAGATATTTCATTTTTACGAGGATTTAATGATTTATGTTTATATTTACATATTTACATACACATATGCATGTGTTTTGTATATTTCGGGAAGTTAATGAAATTTAGTTTCAACTATCTGTACCCTGCAACGCTTCGCTGTCGCACATACTCATTGAATGAAAAATTAATAATATAATAATAGGCAAGCCCCAGGTCCGCTTCCCGGAGAGAAGAATAAATCGAACTACAAATACCTAAGATTTTTTTGAGTAGGTCAGTCCCTGGTCCACTTCGCGGAAAGTAGAAGAGTCTTCCTGTTCATCTAATCAAAAAGGTACCTATGTACCGAATTTCAAGTAAATCAAAGAATAAGTAAACTTTTTTCGAATAGATCAGTTCCTGGTCCACTTCTAGAAAATTCTTTTCCATGAAACCCCTTCCAGGTATCATAGAAGCAATCTGACAAAATTTTAAGACATAAGATTACACTAGCACCTACCTACGAGTATGCATATACTCGTACACCTGCATGACTGGTAGTAGTATCAAAAGGCTGCAATTACCCGAAACCTAAACTTTGATTGTAGATTTATATCCCAATTCCTAAGTCTTAAAAACAAGTAAGCTTCAATTTTCTTAAGCACTCCACTTGCACTTTGAAAGTCCTTCGAGGTGTCCTATTTTATTCGAGATCCAACTCAGGCTCGACGTGAAGATGTTTCGACTTTAGTGACAATACGTGCATATTACAAAGACTGTGCAACTTCATCTTCATATCACTTCAAAAATTACTTACCAGGTGTGTTTGTTGAAGTGTGCCGGTTTTACTAGTAGCAATATGTATAAATTTCTATGATTTGGCATGTATACAATTTTTTTCTATTGACATTAACCTACAAAAATACGTAAGTCACATTCCGCCAAAATAATATTTGTTTATCTCAGTGAATACACGGTGTGTCCCAAAAATAACCGAACTTTATATTTAAATCATACAACATACAGCGCCATCTATTGAAAATTTGCAACATCCTCTTTCAAATGCACCTAACTTCATGTAAGTCGGATGACAGATGTAAAAGTGACAGCCATTTCAATAAAACCAAAAGTGTGCTAATGGTTCCAAAAAAAAAATGGAACAAAGAGCAAATATAAAATTTTGTGTCAAACTTGAAAAAAAATTGAAATTGAAGTTTAAAAAATTTAAAAAAAAATTGAAAAAAATGAGGCAGCCGTAACCGAGGTACTGAAGAACATTTCTATAAATGACATAAAAAAATCTATGCATGCGCTGGTTGATCGTTCCAAACGTTGTGTTGAGTCAAATGGAACCTATTTTGAATAAATAATAACTTTCAAAGATAATATAATGTGTATTTTAATATTTTAATCCAAAAAGTTCGGTTATTTTTAGGACACACTGTGTATGTAGAGTTTCGTTCCAAGTAAATCGCATTTGCGGCATTCGTTGCTTTTCTTATTTCATCAAAAGAAAAAAGCAGCTGAAGCTCACCGGTTGCTTGTAGAAACTTATGGTGAACATGTTCCAGTGATTAGAACATGTGAGACATGGTTTCGTCAATTTAAAAGTGGAGATTTCGATTTGACAGACAATGAACATCCTGGTGCAGCGAAAAAGTTCGAAGATGAGGATTTGCAGGCGTTATTGGATGTTGATCCAACCCAATCGCAGCAAAAATTGGCAGAAACACTACATGTGACTCGAGGAGCAATTTGCCAACGTTTAAAAGCCATGGGAAAGATCCAGAAGTATGGAAAATGGGTGCCACACCAGCTGAACAATAGAACGATAGACAAATGGAAAATCGAAAAACCGTTTGTGAGATGCTGCTTCAACGATTCGAAAGGAAATCTTTTCTGCATCGAATTGTCACGGGGGGCGAAAAGTGGATTTATTTTGAGAACCCGAAGCAAAAAAAATCATGGCTTTCCCCTGGTGAAGTTGGCCCATCGACTGCAAGGCCAAATCGCTTTGGCCGTAAGACAATGCTCTGTGTTTGGTGGAACCAGTGTGGTGTGGTGTACTATGAGTTGTTAAAACCTGGTGAAACGGTGAACACGGATCGCTACCGACAACAAATGATCAATTTGAATCATGCGTTGATCGAAAAACGGTCGGAATGGG
This sequence comes from Ceratitis rosa, assembly GCA_037013455.1. Taxonomy (NCBI): domain Eukaryota; kingdom Metazoa; phylum Arthropoda; class Insecta; order Diptera; family Tephritidae; genus Ceratitis; species Ceratitis rosa. Next base: position 33,783,520 of record JAWMAG010000006.1, on the reverse strand, counting down.
CCCGAAGACATGGCAAAGTTATCTTGCAACGTGACAACGCGCCGTCTCATACCGCTAAACTGGTGAAAGACACATTAAAAACACTTAATTGGGAAATATTATCGCACCCGCCGTACTCTCCAGACCTCGCCCCGTCCGACTATCACCTTTTCGAATCGTTGGGACACTCCCTTGCAGAGCAGTGCTTCGTTAATTTTGAAGAAGTCGAAAAATAGCTCTTGGAATGGTTTGCCTCGAAAGAGAAAAAGTTTTTTTGGAATGGTATCCATAATTTGCCTGAGAGATAGGCGAAATGTGTAGAAGCCAATTAAGTATTTTCTTTATCGAAAAACCGGCAAATTTCAACTAACACACTTGGTAAAGTTTTACGAACTAAAGCTACCGTCCTACGTAGCAATTAATTAATTTCAAATTACATGTCAAAATGTGAAATTTTAAAATTTTATTTCAAGACCAGTCACACGTAGCGAGAAAAATTTCGTGGAAATTGAATTTCAATTTCTGGAAATTACTTTATTTCACAATAATTTATGAAAAATCACCTCCGATAATACTCCAATCCTTTAATAACAATTTCAAGAGAAATTAAAATTTCTATTAATTAATTTTCAATTAATTTCTGGAATCAAATTGTAGTTAAATGCAATTTTTATTTCTAATTTTTTTTAAATTTGAAATGCAGAAACTAGTTTCAGAATGGTCACACGTCGAAATTGAAATTTTTTGACAGCAAGATGTGTGAAGTAAATACAAATTTATTGAAAATTTATGCGTCTGACAGCACCTTAAGGCAGCTCTCTTCTGTAGGACCCGAAAAAAGCGTTTTTTCAGCAGTTTTTTGAGAGGGAAGGAAATTATGAATTTTTCAGACAATAATGTACTATATTTAAGCTTCAAAATACAAATCTTAGTATCAGAAAATTTTTGAAGTCTCCAATGTTGTGATGAGTTTTCTGAAGCGGCTGCGTTCGGAAGTCGTGGAACGGTGCGTGATGGATGCCGTGCGTGATGGATGCCGTGCGATGCATCTGAAACAGTCGAACCAATTTTTTTTTTTTTCAATTTAATCAAGAGAGTTTTTCCTATATGAACTACGAAAATACCGAATAAGTTGGAAAATTCCAAATTTTTTGGTAGTTTAAAAAAAATTTTAAATAATAAAGGGTGGTTCAATTGTAAGGGCCGATGTTGAATGTGAACCACACCTAAACGCCAAGTTTTTTTCCGAATTTAATTTGACATTTCTCTATTTCAGACTTACTCAATTTGAACCATGGAGAGATACACAATCCAACAACGTGTTAAAGTTATCCAGACTTATTATGAAAATTTTCGAAGAAAATCATCTTCAGTGATGAGGCACATTTTCACCTCAGTGGATTCGTCAATAAACAGAATTGCCGCATTTGGGCGAATGTGAATCCAAGAGTGATTGTCGAAAAACCAATGCACCCACAAAGAGTGACTGTTTGGTGCGGTTTATGGGCTGGCGGCATCATCGGGCCGTATTTTTTCCAAAATGAGGCCGGTCAGGCAGTTACTGTGAATGGTGTTCGGTATCGTGAGATGATAACGAATTTTTTATGGCCACAATTGGAAGATATGGATGTGGACGATATGTGGTTTCAGCAGGACGGTGCCACTTGCCACACAGCTAACGAAACAATGGCTCTTTTGCGCAACAAATTCAATGGCCGTGTTATCTCACGTAATGGCGATGTCAATTGGCCCCCAAGATCATGTGATTTGACACCGTTGGACTTTTTTCTCTGGGGTTATTTGAAAGAAAAGGTGTACGTCGATAAGCCAGCAATAATTCAAGAGCTAAAGGATGAGATAATTCGGCACATTAACGGCATAGAAACTCCATTATGCCTCAGCGTCATCGAAAATTTGGACCATCGTATGGAGGTGTGCCGCCGAGGTCGCGGCGCTCATTTGGCCGATATTTTGTTACATACATAATTGAGTAATACCAATATATCATAATAAAATAAAATTTCAATAATTTCCTAAATAGTTTGTGTTTTATTCAAAATCAACATCGGCCCTTGAAAATTTAACCACCCTTTACTTTTGCCCAACTTTTTTAGTTCAAATAGAAGATAATTTATTTATTGAAGCTAGATCACTTTGATTTTTTACGATCGGACATATATTCTTTTTGAATGAAAACTCGAGAAAACGCGCTTCAAAGTTCTGCCCGAGCATTCGAAGCTGCTCGACGCTTGGCCACTAAACTGCTCTAGCTTCTAAAATATGTCGAATTGGCCACTGAAATTTTGAAGCTTTAGCTGAAGAAGTAGCTGTTCTGACAATCACACAGTGGTTCTCGAATTTTAAAAGCTCTGGGCATCAACACAAACAAAATGACCTTTCAATTTTAGGTCAATTAATGAAGCTGAAACCTGTGGGAGCAGATTTCATCGGAAGGTCAAAGAGATGCCGAATCGAATGATTAGCTGCTTGAACAATAACAATTCCTATGTTTTGCGGAATTTCTCCCCCACGCTTGGTGGGAAATTTATTAAATCAACGCCTACTTTTTTGCATTGGATACAAAAAAGGCGACTAATTTAATTATGAAATGAATGTGGTGAACGGTAAAGAAGAACAAATTGAATGGTGTAAAAAAGTGCAATGTTGTTGTTGTTGTTGTTGTTGTTGCTTACGGCTAATGTGTAATGAATGATTGAATGTAGTACCTATGTATGTACGAGTATGTATGTATAAATCAAATTTATTTTAAACTTAATTTATGGCCAAGAATTATATCCGCCCTTGACTAATGAGCTACAGCCCATGCAATTATTTTACTCTGTGCGCAAAAAAAAAAAATGGAAAAATTAAATAAAAAAACAAAAAATTTGTATTTTTACACTTGTACATTTGAAGTTGTTTTTTAGCATTTTTTTTGTTTTTTTAATTTAGTTTGTGTTTTTTTTCTTCGCTGCGAGTGGAAGTCAATTTGTGCGTCGCTTACAAAGCCACCCGTGTGTTTGTTCGTTCGTTCGTTTGTTTGTTTGTAGAGTTTGCGTGTTGCGCTTAAATGCCCTCAAAGATTAGTTAGCCGGTCGAGAGTCAGCAAACAACAGCAGCAACAACAACACCCAAGCTAAGAAGCAGCTAAAAAGTCTGGCTTACAAATGTTGCTCCAAAGAGTGTTGAAGGCGAGTTGTTGTTGCTGCTTTTGCTGCTGTTGGCGGCGAAGGAGATTGTCTTTTGCATGGAGGAGGATAGGAGTGCGTGAAGGAAGAATGAAAAACAATTTCATGTACTTATACATACATATATACATATGTATATGTGCGAATGTCTGCATGTAAATCGCACATTTGTACAGTTGTGTATTCCTTATGATTGTTGTATTTTTTTTTACAGTAGCCTAAGGTAATTATAGGTCACTCGCAGCAGAGTGTGTGTGCGTGTTTGTGTGTTTGTGAAGTCTCAAATGGAATTGCTACTGCCAGTTCCATTTGCAGCCGCCACGTACGGTGTTTGGTGCCACGACCACTGTCATCATCAACAATGGCCAACAATGAAGCAGAAGCGTCGCGTAAACGCAATTACACCAAAGTATGTTTAAATGTCCATAAAGAAGAAATAAAGGCAAAAACAAAAAAAAAAAAAAAACTACAGAAACAGAAACAATCAGGCAACGTTGGCAAAAAACAGTAGTCACACTTGTATTTAGCAACAAGCTTTTGTATGCGTCGCCAACCGAATGGTGTTGCCTCGCAGAGCTCAACTGAACTGCACATTGGCACAAAATGATGAGAGTTTCTTCTTTCCATAATGAAATAATTTTCTTGTCACAGTCTATAGTAGCGCTTAGACGAAAATGTCTATTTCTGGTTGAAAGCTATCTTTCAAATATTTTTGGATACTCTAAGTGGCGTCTGTTGTAAAGCAGCTACATACATAATTTTTCCTAGATTTTTTTTTAAAGGGCTCAAATTCTTCTTCTTCTATCTTTCTTTTATTCAAAGCTCAATGTAAATTATTTTGTTTTTTTTTTTGAACCTGCTAGAAGCAGTAGCCAAAACGTTAATAGTGCACGCTGCCATGTGAGTGACAAAGGATTCGAAACATGGCCAGGCCAACAAACAACAAATTTTTCTTACTGCGTTCGCTCCTCGTTTGGAGTAGTCAATCCCTCCGAGTGTATTTCTGACAATTCTAAAAAGGAAAGCATCTCTTGAAAATATATCAGCGCACCAGAGGTGGCTTAGAAAAAATTATGGATTCCTCAATTTATTGGAAAGCAATCAACTCGAAAAATTCGCAGAAAGAAATCGGAGGAATCGTGAAAACCGCTTAAGCGGTTATAAGGCACCAATTATACATACTTTCATTTACATACATATAATATCCTATCTTTCCTATCTCTCATCCTTTAAGTGAGTATACAGAAATACTTTTGATTACTTTGTGCCGCAGATCTACAATACTCATAACATCACTTTCCTTAGAATATTCCTGATGTATTCTTTAGCCGCGGTAGCCGAGTCGTTAGCACTGCGTACGGCCATTCGGAAGGCTCGGGTTCAAATCCTGGTGTCGTACTAACATTCAAAAAGTTATAGAAAATTAATTTAAATAAAAAAATTTAGGTAAATTCTCAAACTGAGGTCGCCCCTCGGCAGGGAAATAAATCTCCTCATAAAAAACCCATCAGCCGTTCGGAGGAGGCTTAGTATAAACTCTAGGTCCCTCCATCTGTTGAAAAAACATCAAGACGTGAGCCAGTAAGTGTAAAAAATAACCCAGGCTCCAATTGCTAACAAATTATACTTCCTTTATCTCCTCAAAGCTGCTCTGCCGTCGTGTAGAGACCTAAAGTCTTCAAATCGTGAGAAAGCATCATGAGTTGGACTAACCTGGATCCTTAAAAGTCACAGTGATCTTCTGCAAAATAATCGAGACCTTTGAATTTGCAATTATTCTTCGTAAGCCTTCAGGTTGAAGAACCAATGTAAAACATATTACGCAAAATATCCGTCTAACAATGTGATAGCCAGCTTACCAATGTATCAAGCCACAAATAGTGCGCCAGTTTGAAGTTAGAAGGAACTTAGAGAGCAGTCCAACACGGTAAAAATCTTTATCTGCGCCCTACCTCATGACACAGTCCGTCCAAATTTCGTAATTCCAATATTGAATTGGAAGGTAGAAAGAATGGTGTTGAGAGCCTGACCGCGGGCGACCGTACTAAGTCATTCAGTAGGCTAATTGGGTTCGACATCCATGCTTGCCATTTACGTTAAGCTGGAGCTTTGGTGTTCGTGGAAGACATGACACCCCAATCGGTTTAAGGTCGAGCACTCGGGTTTTATACTATTCTGTACGTGCTTTGTTCTCAGCTTTAGATTAGAATCTTTCTTGTTTTTGAAGAAGATATCTCAGGACTACATTTTTCGTCAATATACATACGAGGACGCCAAGTTCGCCTTTGCTTAGCAACAGTGATAGTTTGATCTATCTGCAATCCAGTTTGCTGCGCATTAGTATAAGGTTACGCCCTTGGAAATGCTTCAGGACCGTAAGCGTTCCGCTAGGGTCTACTGCTTTAGAAAAATTCTGAGTAAATCGGCAGTGACAGCCAGTTAACTTCTAAATTCATGTGATCCGAGATCCCATTTAAGTTCATCATATTCGCCCGTGATGGCCTACCTACCATACTTGTATTTTCCTGCATATTTGAACTTTGTGTTGTAAACAACGAACCTATCTATGATTCCCTATTAAAGGACATAGTCATTGAGTTTGGAGCTATCTTTTTCACTAGCGAGGACACAGAGCAATCCTACTGCTTAGACTCATCAGTATAGATAAAAATGTCTTCCGCTCAACCTTCCCTGCTCGGGAATATATGTATTAACTTGCTTATAATTTTCTACTACTAAACTTTTGATTTGGTGCTACTGTACTTACATATGCACATACCTATGTATATATATATTGGACTTAAAAACGAAAAAACAAAACCCAATGGCCAAATGACTTGTCAAAGTCATGTTTCATTTTTCCGCAGTTCTTTCTGCAGAAAATACTAAATGCTGCAGCTATGTTGTTAACGCTATTGTTGTTGTACAGAAGTCAAGTGTCGAACCGCAAGTCGGGTGTCTGCTGCAATACACCAACAATATGCGGCAACATTTGCTTTTACATCGTGCAACGCTTCTCCGGCGAGATCCGCACACACAGATATTCATACGTGTATGTACATGCTTAGAGTAGTAAGACTGTGTTGATTTTTTGACTTTATTGCTTTTCGAGTACAAAATCTTCTTAATTTTTTGTTTTCTTGTTGCACTTGAAGATGAAAAATCTCGTTACTCAAATGTGAAGCGAAAGATAATCATAATGATTACACAGTAGCACATTGTACGTGGCAAGCGGCATGCCCTTAAAGACAACAAAAACAACAACATAGGCAGCAGCAGCATAATATCACACCACGCCATACATACCAACCCGAACTACTGGACCACGCAGAAATACAATGTGGAAAACAAAATTATCAGAAAAATTATAAATATATTTTTCAATGCAGGCAAACGGACCCTGTCGGAAAAGGAACTGGCAAATTATGCCCATCCTAAAAATATTACCTGCTTTTAGAATTCTACAAAATAGTTGTTAGCTCTCTGTTTTCTTCGTAGGCTTTTGCCATTAGGATCTCCTGATAATCGGGTGATAAAAAGACTATCCATCGCATTCGCACTTTGAATTTTTTGGGGATAACTCTGTGGTCTGGGTGTACATCGAACAATATGCCGTGAAATGTATATCTGCTGTAAGAGCTCTCGTTTCCTCAGAACTTTTGTGGCGATTTTGAAAAATAATGTAAATAGCAGAAAATTCTTGCATTGTTTTACAGCTGTACCAATGTCTCCCTAATATAGTGGGCATTTTGCGAGATAAGCATGTGCCGAGAATGCTCATTGTGCTGGTCGCAGTGCCATACGCTCGTTCTATCGGCAATCATTTTCTTCAAGTTTGGTGAATTCATATAATTTGTTCGCATTTATGGTGCGCAGAGATCGCAAAGCCACCATATAACATAATTTATGACAAATAATAATATCAGCCTGGAAATCCAACGCAGTTGCAACTTTGTACTGAGTACAAAGCCAAATTAACCACAAAACGCTATTCTTCTTATTTGGCTCCAATTGGAGACTACAAGCAAAGCCACGTGATCTATCTAACGAAGTCAAGGTTTTCCTCTTCCACTGCCATCGCCGGCGGATACTTTGAACACTTTCAAAGTAAGAGTTCTTTCATTCATCCGGGCAAAGGTGACATTGTTGTTGGTGTTGATGCGAACTTAAAAATAGGCGAAAAGGTCTATATCTTCTAAATCACGACTACTAACGTGGGCGCCAAGACGCAAATGCACTGACTGTTTGTTTAATGACAGGAGATATTTATCAGTTGAATTTTGCCGGTTTTTTCGACAAAGGAAACACTTAATTTTCAGAAGAATTTCAAAATTTTTTAATTCAAGGTATTGACCATTGGTTTCTACACATTTCGCCCATCTCTCAGGCAAATTATGGATACCATTCCAAAAAAACTTTTTCTCTTTCGAGGCAAACCATTCGACAAGCCATTTTTCGACTTCTTCAAAATAAGCGAAGCCCTGCTCTGCAAGGGAGTGTCCCATCGATGCGAAAAGGTGATAGTCGGACGGGGCGAGGTCTGGAGAGTACGGCGGGTGCGATAATATTTCCCAATTAAGTGTTTTTAATGTATCTTTCACCAGTTTAGCGGTATGAGACAGCGCATTGTCATGTTTCAAGATAACTTTGCCATGTCTTCGGGCCCATTCCGACCGTTTTTCGATCAACGTATGATTCAAATTGATCATTTGTTATCGGTAGCGATCCGTTTTCTCCGCTTCACCAGGTTTTAACAACTCGTAGTACAACACACCACACTGGTCCCACCAAACAAAGAGCATTGTCTTACGGCCAAAGCGATTTGGCCTTGCAGTCGATGGGCCAGCATCACCAGGGGAAAGCCATGATTTTTTTCGCTTCGGGTTCTCAAAATAAATCCATTTTTCGTCCCCCGTGACAATTCGATGCAGAAAAGATTTCCTTTCCAATCGTTGAAGCAGCATTTCACAAACGGTTTTTCGATGTTCCATTTGTCTATCGTTCAGTTGGTGTTGCATCCATTTTCCATACTTCTGGATCTTTCCTATGACTTTTAAACATTGGCAAATTGCTCCTCGAGTCACATGTAGTGTTTCTGCCAATTTTTGTTGCGATTGGGTTGGTTCAACATCGAATAACGTCTGCAATTTCTCGTCTTCGAACTTTTTCGCTGCACCAGGATGTTCATTGTCTGTCAAATCGAAATTTCCACTTTTAAATTGACGAAACCATGTCTTACATGTTCTAATCAGTGGATCATGTTCACCATAAGTTTCTACCAGCGACCGGTGAGCTTCAGCTGCTTTTTTCTTTTGATGAAATAAGAAAAGCAACGAATGCCGCAAAAGTGATTTACTTGGAACGAAACTCGACATATTCACTGAGGTAAACAAATATGACGCTATTATTTTGGCGGAATGTGACTTGCGTATTTTTGTAGGTTAATGTCAATAGAAAAAAATTACATATGTATATGCCAAATCATAGAAATTTATACATATTGCTAGCGACATCTACTAGTAAAACCGGCAATCTTCAACTAACACCCCTGGTATATGTCCGTGCACTACCATAGAATAAGATTGCATCTTCCCTATTTTGCTTTGCAACTCTTTTTAATTTCCCACTTTAAAGTAATGAAGTTATACCATAAGGTGTCATTTTGTCTAAAGGTTCGTTTGGCATCAAACGACTCGGAGAGGTCGTACGCGATTCTAACTGAGCTTTTGGTATCGCTCAGGGTCAGAGGACAAATTAAAAGAAAGCTCGGCCGATAACCGATAGTTAGAAAGTGCTAATTAATTATTATTAATTTTATTTTATGAAACTCCTCAAAAAACTAGTTGGCAACTATGTAGTTTTATAAATATAAAGAATCTTTTTTTCTTAAAGCATCTTCGTTATTTGAAGAAATTCATTCAAAAAGCAAACTGCTCTGTAAGTAACTAGTTGGTAAATAATTGTAAATAACATAATAATTTTCCAACATTTCTCGAGAGGGTATATGTGTTATCAATGTTGCTAAAAGTTAGACCAAGGCTACGCTTTTACCTCAATAACCGCTACTGGTGTAAAGGATCACATTAGTTCACTTATTGCGGTTGGGTGTACATTTGGCAATGGTTGTCGCGCTCATTTCCACAAACATACATTTGTACATAATTTTTCAATATACGTATGCACAAATGCAAAACTGCATGGTCATTACACGAGGAGAACACAAGGTTATATGTAATTGTAAACACACACACACACACACTCACTCACACAAGGATACACACGTGGGTATTATTAATTTAATGGCCTCATATACTACGAACGATGAAGGTGCACAACATTACTAATGGCTAATTTAAAATAGTATTTGACTGCTACTTTTATTGACTTCGCTCACGCGCTCCCATTACGATGAGCATACATACACAAGAGTAAGGCAATAAGTAAGACGCGAGCACTAAAATGGCACACACCACGCACCATATTGCCTTCGGACGCCTGTCACTGCTTAACCCGCGCGCTTGTCCAATCCAACGTCCTCAGCCCAATTCTAAAGTTCTATGCGACGCTTTCTGCTCCAGTAGTCCTTTTGCTGATAAAAAAAATGGTTTCTTGGTTTTGTTTGGGTTGGTGAGCTTTCTTTAACTTTTTCCTTTGTTGTACTCTTGGAGTCTGTTGGCTCTATGGACCATAAGTTTTCACACACACATACACACACACCTACCAAGGCTTGAGTAGTGAGTATCATATATGTACATATGTATGTTAGGTAGTTGGGTGTGCACATATTCGCACATTGGCACGAGCTCAGCACACGCCGTCTTTTAAAGTACAGACTGCGCACATGCGCGCCAAGCCAATATGACCAAGCGTGCTCAGCCATATGGTGGTTGGTGACTTGTTTGCCTTTGGCATCAAGCCAACTTTAACGAGTACCACTTGCAAACCCATACGAAAAGATGAAAAATAAAAGATCTTACTAAGCTAGAAACTTAACGGCGACAACAGAACGAAAGTTAGCCGGGATGGTGTACAGTGCCAGCGAGTGTATGGTAGTCGAGCAGCCGCCAACAAGGCGTAGGCGCGCCAAGAAAGATGACGCTGTTGTATGTACTCAAACGCAAAACACACTCGTACATAGCAATGTTTGGAGTTGGCAATAAAATGACACGGAGCAGCAACAAAAAAAAAATAAAGAACAATGATTGGTACATAAAAACCGAAAGGCAGGAGCATTTAAAAGGGCAGCAAGACCGAAAACAGATGTGGGCCGCGCAAACAATAACAGCCCGAGATGATTGACGATGGCGATGACGATGACGACGACGATGAGGACGACGACGCGGACGACGAGGACGCGGACGATGACGACGCTAGACGTTAGTAGGTAGGTAGGCTCCTCTGACGTAGGCCACAGAAGGTTATGTCAAAGCACGTAAATAAAAGTGCGAGACGAATTCGAAAAATTGAAAATAAAATGTTTTACCATACGAGCCAACGCAACGTAACGCTACGTGTTGGTGTTATGAAAATCCCCAACAAACAAATGAAGAAAAAAAAAACAACTGACAACAGCTAGAAAAACGTTAAACACGTTGCCACAAACCAAATACTCTCGCACTCGTACTCCAAGTAACCAACCTGACAACAATCGCCACCGCAACCGCCAACTCAACGCGCAAACCCACAAAACCAGTCGCTGAGCGAGTCGGTGGCGGGCTGTGTCAACCCGCAAAACCCCTGCAGCCGATAACTGCCAACGCGCGCGCTAGGCTCAGTCCAACGGTCAACAGTTGATGTGCGTAAAGGCCGTACACCGTCAGTCAGTCAGTCACTCACTCACAGTTGGCATCGCCTTCGTCACCGCCTTAACCACGCAATCGCACAATCGTTCATACACACGATAGCCAAGCATTAGCCTGCGTTCGTCTGTTTGTTCGTTCGACCGTCCTTTAAAGTTGTTTGCCCGTTTTCTTAATCTTTGCAACGCAATGCGTCTCCTGACTGCTTATGGTACTCGACATAGTCGTTCTGTGTTTGTTGTTCGTTTGCTGCTGCTGCAGCGTCCTTTCTTTCATTTCATTTCATTTGTTGTTTTTGATCGCTCATAAAACAGAATTGTACGTCAACCGTGGTCGCGTCGGTCGGCTCCAATTGCCACCACAACTGCATGCAATTCCAACCGCGTGATATGGACGCGAGTACACGATATACGTTTGTACTTTTGTACTTTTGTACTTTCAATCCGCGACTACAATGCCTGCGTCCGTGTGTATTGCACATATACACGTATGTGGCACTTCCATAAGTTTGGCTCGTTGTTGCGTGTGTTTTGTTGTTGCCGTACGCAGTGGGCCAATGCAGTAGTCGGCTGGCACTTTTCGTTTTCTTTGTACAAATCGTGTTATTTTTTCGCCATTTTTAGCATTAACCAACAACTTTGGTAACACAGTAGCTGTTTGTGGTGTGTTTTTGTGTACCCAATGTGAAAACAAGAAAAATTAAACCCACTCCATGTACCTATATATGTACATATGTATGTATGTAGAAACAATAAAACAAACTGGTAAATGAAATCAAAATAATGGCCTTCGAAGGATACACTGGGAAAAATATGATCTAAAATATTCTGAGTGGTTTTTCCGTCAGCGAAGGAGTGTCAATGTTGCCCATTAGTAAAGAGTTCTGCAACAGTTTTTCAAGAAAAATTTTCTACAATACCGCCATCCCTTGACAAGAATTTCCGATGCCCCTGATTGTATCCTTAACATGAAAACATTAGCTGCTTATAGTAATTTACTAGTCTCTCGAAGACGTCTTATCTCTGTAGATTCCTTTATTCAAAGCAAAATTATAAATTACCAAATTAGAGAGGAATTTTGGTAATAAATCGGTTAGACAGTCAGAGTGATGACGAAGTGGCTTCCTTAAACAATTTTTGCTTCTTTAATTTTTGGCACGCGTTTATGGGTATTACGAGTATAGATACCGAGAATTGAAGAGAGAAGCGTGAGTACGTATATGACGAGCTCGAGAAGCTGGCCGACAAGGGTTATGCTCGAAAATTCTATGAGAAGATACGACGGCTAACAGAAGGTTTCAATACTGCAGCAAACTCTTGTAGAACACAGAAAGGTGATCTAGCAACGGATGCCCAGAGTATATTGAATTTATGGAGGGAATACTTCCCCAGCCTGCTGAATAGCAGTAAAAATGGAACACCCGGAAATGGTGGAAACGAAACCCTAATCGATGACGATGGGAAAGACGTTCCATTACCTGACCACAAAGAAGTTCGAATAGCAATCGCTCGCTTAAAAAACAAGAAAGTGCCTGAAGCTGACGACCTATCGGCAGAGCTATTCTAACATGGCGGTGAAGAACTGAGCAAAATATGCTCGGACGAAAGCATGTCCGACGATTGGAATTTAAGTGTGCTCTGCATAATCCATAAAAAAGGGGATTGGTCTACGCCAATTACCGTGAGATAAGTCTCTCCAGCGTTTTGTGTGAAATACTAAAGCCCACCGTCAACAAACTAATTGGACCTTATCAGTGTGGCTTTAGACCTGGTAAGTCAACCATTGACCAGATATTCACCATGCGCCAAATCTTGGAAAATACCTGTGAAAAGAGGATCGATACACACTACCTCTTCGCCGATTTCAAAGGCGCCTACGTCGCTATGTCTGAATTTGTTATCCCCGCCAAATTTATACGGCTATGTAAACTGCCCTTAAGCAACATTAAAAGCACCGTCAGGATCGGGAACCAACTCTCCGAGCCGTTCGATACCAAACGAGGTTTCAGATAGGGTGATTCCTTATCGTGTGACTTTTTAATTAAATGCTGGAGAAAATAATACGAGCTGCAGAGCTGAATAGAGAAGGTACAATCTTCTATAAGAGTGTCCAGCTGCTGGCGTACGCCGATGATATCGACATTATTGGTCTCAACAACCGCGGCGTGAGTTCTGCTTTCTCCAAACTGGATAAGAAAGCGAAGGATATGAGTCTGGTAGTGAACGAAGGTAAGACGAAATATCTCCTGTCATCACGCAAACAGTCATCGCATTCGCGACTTGGCTCCCATGTCACTGTTGACAGTCATAACTTTGAAGTCGTAGATAACTTCGTCGAATAACGAAAACCTGCTTTAAGGTGCGGAGGCATGGACGATGACGGTGATTCGGTGTTAGGAGTTCCCTAAAGAAAGGTTTTGCGTAGGATTTATGGTCCTCTACAAGTTGGGAACGGCGAATACCGCAGCCGATGGAATGATGAGCTATATAAGATATACGGGGACATTGACATAGTTCAGCGAGTCGAGAAACAGCGACTACGCTGGCAAGGATATGTGGTCCGGATGGATAAGAATAATCCAGCTTTGAAAGTTTTCGATGCAGTACCCGCCGGTGGAAGCAGAGGCCTTTGCTGTACTGGTCGACTACTGTAGTTGATTAACTTTGATGAATCAGAGTTAATATGAAGGTTATACATTTTTATCATCAAAATCTATCCGAAAATATGGGTAATGTTATAAATCCACTCTATCGTCTACTAGATGCCAGGGACTTTATAAAAGTACAAACCGTCTTAGCTTCATTTCCTTCTAATAATACAAAACTCGGATCATATGTACGATCTCATTCAGCAGATCAAAACACAGAGGTTCTTACAATCGAACAACATATTTTTGAAAAGAAATAATAATAAAGGGTCAGTGGCGGCAGTCGAATGAATGAAGTGTTGCTCCGTCATAAACCGGAATATTAAAGGATTTCAATAAATCATCTATTTTCATAATGGTATTTCTAATTTCAAATTGTAGCTTCACTCTATCTTTTCACAAAAATAGATCCTCATTACAAGTTTTGGTAATAATTCGACTGCGGCGCCACCTAGTGGATTTCTTTCTAAATTAATTTTTTTTTTCAACACCTAATTGAAATATATTTTTCTTCTGTTTCTTCTGAAGTCGTTTCCATCTCTGTTCCAACTGATTGAACGTCTTCTACTTCCTCTACTTCCACCAACGTCGAAAACTCTAAAGCATAATCGCTGTCTACTAAGTCGCTGAACAATGTCGATGTCTTGTAGAGATAAGTATTTGTACGTCGAGCTAGGACTTTTCAATTGTCTACCAACCCAAAGCAGCACCTGTTGGCATGAGTGATTCTGCATTGGATTTCAAGGCAGACACTTTTTTTTTTTTTTGGTGTTGATGCTGGTTCCAAGGTAGACGAAATTATCCAAGTAGTGACTGTCAACAGTGACATGGAAATCCAGAGACGAATATGCGAATGTCTCATCCATGTTCACTACCAAATTAATGAAGTCTGACGATAAGATGTTACCTTGCTGAAGCCACCTTTGGTGTCGAATGATCATTTCCGATCATGTCGGGACGTATAAGCTTTGCGTGGATGACTATTTCAAACGTAGCTGCGTAGAAACACTTTTCGTAGTAACGAAGGTAGCTTTAAAATCCACGAAGTTGTGGTGTGCCCATCCTTTTTATAAAAGTCAAATCAATATTTACTATATATAAAATTGGCACTTTGTAACCGCCGAAGCGAGTTCCTCCTCCGATTTGTGGTATGTGTCTTTATGTTTTTCCTACTAATGGAGGGACCTACAGTTTCTACTAGGCCGCCTCCGAACGGGCAATGGATTTTCATATAGAGCTTTTTATGTTTAATGTCAGAATTACACTTAGAGGCCGTTGACATTCCCAGCTGAGGGACGACCGCAACTGAAAAGTTAATTTTCTATCACTTTGGATGTTGGTCGGACCAGGGTTCGAAAGCTAGTCTTCTGAATGGCAAGCATTTCCATTAGCGTGGCTTTTGCGGCCACGAAATTATTTTAACCTGGTAAATATCTGATAAATTGTAGATTTGCCAGGTTTGAAGCCACACTGAAAAGGTCCAAACAGTTTTTTTGACGATGGGATTTCACACAGTACGCTGGGATATTGTAGAGGCTTATTCCAAGTTAATCAGCGCGAAATTTCTGTTTTTTTGGTGAGGAGTACTATGTGTTGTATGTCAGTATTCGACTTATATGTACGATCCTTATCTTAGGCTAATAGTCATAGACTGTACTGCTTTTCACTGATCAGCGATTTAAACTTTATATTCGAGGCGGCCGCGGTAGTCGAGTGGTTAGCATTGCGTACTGACATTCGGAAGGCTCGGGTTCAAGTCCCGGTGCCACCAACATCCAAAAGTTATGGGAATTTAATTTAAATAAAAAATTAAGTTAAATTTTCGAATAGCGGTCGCCCCTCGGCAGGGAATGTCCATCCCTCCGAGTGTGTTTCTGACATGAAATAAAGCTCCTCACAAAACTATCAGCCGTTCGGAGGCGGCTTAGTATAAACTGTAGGTCCCTCCATTGATTGGAAAAACTTTAAGACGCAAACCCACAAATTGGAGGAGGAGCTCGGCCGAAAATCGCTTCAGCGGTTACAAAGCGCCAATTGTGGTATATATATATTCGAGTTTGTCATTTTATAAGAGCATGGATTCAAAATCGCTGCAAAGTAGAGGCGATGAGAGGCCCTCTTTATTGTCTTGAAAGCATTTTACAAATGGATAAATAGTTTAAAAATAAAGTAATTTTATGTGGTGAATAAAAAAAAAGAAATACTTGGTTTCTCGTACTTTTGAATCTACTCATTTTTAAACAGATGTACAACTGGGAATTTAGAATTTTTGTTTTAAATAATCTGTAGCAGTAAATTTGCATGAAAGAGAGGATCTTCCGCTCTCATTTCATCTCTTTTTTAATTGTTTCTCACTTACCATACTTACCGCCCAGTGGGGAAAGTGTGGAATAGTAGCAGGAGCGCCCAAATTTTATCGAAACAGACTGTATGTTACATATACGTACATATGTATGTATGTATGGTATAGTAAAATACGAAATTCTGTTATGTATGCATAAAAATGCATAAACACAAACTATGCAAACATTCATACATTTTATATATTTTACAAACTAAGACTTTTGCTTGCAAGTAAGTGTAATTACGTGATGTGTCGCACGTTCCACTTGCGAATTATCTTTTTTTCTTTAGATAATTTTTTCTTACTCTGTGATTTGATTTGATATTTATTTATTATTTTTCTTTTTTTTTCTCTCTCTCTTCTTAATTGCAATGCGCATCTGTTGCTTGCTTGACATTTTATTGCACGTGTAGATTGCAGACGATACTTGCTTACTGCATAATATAGGTATATGTATGTATGTATATATGTACGCACCACATATGAGTTAAAAAGATGCTGCAGATGGTCCGGCTCGAGCGAAATTTTTATATCTGTGCAAAATAAATACAAACATATCATTAAATGCACATACATATCTACATACTCGCATGTACATATGTATGTAGATAGTACGTATGGTCACAAGTAGGCGTACATTTGTATGTTTGTACAATTATTTAAGAACTTGTTTGCCGTTCAAGCATTTTATGCGACAATGTTGCAACCAACAACATGTGTGTAGGTATGTTCATATGTGTTCGATAATGATATGATATTTTTAGATAATATAGGAATATACATATCTGTGCTTATAGGCACAAATCTACTTATGGAAAATCGATACAAAACATCGATAATTTACTAACTTTGGATTCTCGAGAAATTTATGATCAAAAAGTTGTAGAAGTAAAAAATACCTTTGGGTACAAATGTGGAGGCGGCTTAACATCCTTCCTTCCTTCCAGGAAAGTCATCACTATGTCTATCTGTGCCACGGAGCATCGCTTGAGAGGTTGTAAAGCGTGAATTACACTCGAAAAAAAGTTGACCTGGAACCAAGAACCACCGCAGGAGAAACTGTTGCTCTCTCTCTCCTCTCTCTCTCTCTCTCTCCTCTCTCTCTCTCTCTTTTAATTCCATGAATATGAAATACCAAGATTATACGAATGACGAGCTGAGTTGATTTAGTATTGTTCACCTGTCTGCCTGCAAACTTGTTTTTCAATTTTCTAGATATTTGAACTAAACTTAGTATGCGTGTGTATTTTGGTAATGTATAGACCATTTATCGGAACAAGCCAGAATCCATATTACTGATTCGTTCAGAGGTGAGGTTTTGGGTAAAAAATTCGTCATAAAAGCTTCGAAAATCATGAAATTTAATATTACGATTGAATTCAAAGAAATCTTGCAATAAATTTGATATGTCCATGGAAGGTATAAAGACCACATCAAGACTTCTTTCTTGTTTTTTTTTTTTACTTTCAGTATCCAAGTGAAGCCAAGTTGCTCTACCGCTGATGTTGCTAACAAAATAAACATATTTCTCCTTCTACCTTTTACCAGTGACTACTAAATATTTCCGATCCCAATAATAAGCCAATCTCTCGAAAAATTCCAATACCGGCTCATTGAATCTTGTTGCCGTACTATGAACTTATAGATTTTTTTTCATATTCATCAAGAGAGCACTTCGATTTTCGAAGCCATACTTAGTATAAAAATTAATCCGTTGTCAAAAATAACTATGCCTTGGCTAGGCTGTTTTTTTTTTCTTCTCTTTCTTTACTGGTGTAGACACCACATACCCAATTGTAGCCGACTCAACAACACTGCTCCATTAATTTCTCCTTTTCGCTATTTGACGCCAATTGAAAATACCAAGTACAACCACGGAGTATAGGTCTTTCTCTTTCTTTGCTTCCACCGGAGGGTAGTGCATCGAAAACTTTCTAAGCTGGAAGATCTACCCAGCATAGCCGCTGTTTCTTGATTCGCTGAACTATGACAATTTCGTCATATATCGCATACAGCTCGTCGTTCCATCGGCTGATGTAGTCACTACTCCCAACTCGTATAGGACGATAAATCTTACGAAAAAACCTTTCTCTCGAAAACTCAGATATTGTCATCGTCCACGCCTTCGCACAATATAGCTGGACGGGAACGTTGAGTGATTTGTAGAGTTTGGAGTTCGTTCATGGAGAGAGAAATTTACTATTCAATTACCTATTCAGTCCAAAGTAGCACCTTTTGGCAAGAGTGATTCTGCGTTGGATTTCCAGGCTAATATTGTTTTTAGTGTTTCCAAGATAGACGAAGTTATCTACGACTTCAAAGTTATGACTGTCAACAGTAACCTGGGAGCCGAGTCGTTACTACGGGAACTGTTTGTTTGATGACGAAAGATAATTTGTTAAGTTAAAGAAGTGATCTTGCTTGAAACTTCGGCTACGTATCGGGAAGATCTCTCCTAATTTTTATGAATCTGCTTTGCTTGCTGTTGAAAACGGATGAAGAGGTGTTATGTGTCGATCCCATGAGAAAGGGGGTATTTTCGAGGATGTCTAGCCTGTTGAATATCTGAAAAGTGAGCGATTTACCAGAAGCTAAACTTGTTAAGTTCGATCACATCTTTGGCGGACGGTTTTAATCTTTTCCACAGTACGCCAAATTGAATTTTATATTTAACATCGAGTGGATATCAATGCCATATTAATTTGAGAAAACTGCGGTGACCCCCGACTGCTGAATTAGGTAGAGCAAACTTTGATTACAATCGTCAGGCGTTTTCTTCTCCGACCATATCCTAGAAAAAATTGAAGCTATTCAAAATTCAAAATTCGTCTTAGGATGAGAAGTACGGTTGGGGGTTTTTTCGGCATTCTATGTAAGCAAGCTCATGAAGGGGTGTCTCATAAAGAGTTCCCGCCACGAGTATGTATGGGATTTAATAAATTTCTGAGAGTAGCCGCAGCTTTTAACACAGCATTTTCGAATGTGTTCCCATATCGGCCAGGTCTTCCTGCCCGTTCTACGTACTTACCCTTCATTCCTCCTTGTATTCATGTATTCCAATGCGAAACGAAGCGCAGAACTTAAAAACAAAAAAATATTAATTAAAACCAAAACGCATTTACCGCGCCCTTTTTCGCCTAAATATAAGTTGGCCAATGATGAGTGTTCTTTTTTATGCGCTTTTTTCATCAATGCGAATTTCATAACAAAATGCAATCGCCGTCGTCCTCATTGCCTCATTGCCTTTTGATTTCTGATTTCTGATTTCTCTTTTCACTTATACGTGAACGTATGTAAGTATGTTTGTATGTATGTATGTATGAGTGTACAAGTGCTACCACCTTTCGGCAATAAAAAGTGTAGCAGCGCGCTTCAAGATCGTCGTCGAGGATCGCCATTGTGACAAGGTCAGTTCCAAGTTTGCGTTTTATGCTTTGCGTTTGCTCTTTCTTTAGTGTTCTTCTTCTATACACACTATTTACTTGCTAATTTGTATGTTGTGCTTTTATTGTTGCTGTTCATATTTATTTTTTCTTTGTTGTAAGCGAGTAAAATTTAAAATGAAATCAAAACGTTTAACGGAAATAATAAGCAAAACAAATGGCAAAATGTGACGTGCAAAGTGTGCGCGAAGAAGAAGAAGAAGAAGCAGAAGGAAAAGGTGTATGGCGGGAAGATAGATCAACTAAAGGTAAATAAAACAAACGCCCCAAAACTAAAAGAATCATCAAAGAAGCAGAAAGTATAATCGGAGAGTACACCAACAAAAGTACAGTCTCAGCCTCAAAAAGCTGTGCCACTACCATAAATGCCAATGGAGTTGAGTGTGTTTATGTACACGTATGTGCATGTGTGTGCCGTTCGATGCTGCGTTGCGACAAGAAGAAAACAACTTTGCGACGTTCAGTCAGCAAAAACAACAACAACAACAACAACAACAGTATTTTGGAGATTACAAGAGTATCAACTCCAGCTACGGTGCAACGAGATTTATGTATATACACACATATGTTGGGAAGGTACATATACTCTAATATCTGTATATATATATGTATCAAGATTCGTAAGTTGTTAGCTTTACTTTTCTTTTTTACCTCTTTACGCTTTTAAGTGCATGGCGAAGAAGAGCTTAAGCCAACAAAATCTGGGCGGAAAGAGATGAAACCAGAGAAAAAGACCTCAATACGCATCATCGTAACGTTGCTGTTCAAAGCAAAAACTTAATAAAAACAATGAACGTCGAACGGTGAACAGCGACAACAACAACAACAACAACAATATTAATAACAGCAACAAATATTCTACAAAGGCATTGTATGCACGTAAACACGTTTGTTTGTTATGTAGGTATGTATTTATATATATATATATATACATATGTATGTTTGACTGAAGGTGGGGCAAGGTGGGTGCCAAACTGGTTTTTTGCCATAACGTTGTTTATTGTGATGTTTTCTCTCTAGTTGTGCACATACATACATACCTACATACAAACTACATATATGGTACATACTTACGCACCTACATTTATGTATATGTTTATATGTTTGCTTTTGTTTGTTTGTTATTTTCATATTGGTCTTCTTGCAGTGCTTTGTTTTATGCTTTGGCCTATACTGCATTGTTGTTGTTGTTGTTATTGTTGTTGTTGTTGTTGCTATTCTGCTAGCTTTGTTTGCATTTGTGGCTATTACTTTTCGCTTGCACATGGCTGTACTTTGGTTCAACAGAAAAGCCAAAAAAAAAATGAGTCAAACAAAATGTAAAAGCTCCAAAATAAAAGAAATCTACCAAACCGTTGACTTGAGGGAGTTAGACGTGAGTTCAGCTTGAGTACATACTACATACATATACATATAGATTTGATGTTGTGAAATTTGGTTAATCAAAAGTGTGGTTGTGCGGCAATATGTATGTATGTATGTGTATACTTATGGGATAAATATATTAGGGTCTAATGAATTTGATCTTTATGGACATACGTATGTATGTGTGCGTGTGTGTTGTTTAGATGTGGTGAATTTCATCAGATCCTTCAATTTTTTCAAACACAGAGCATTGTCTTACGGCCAAAGCGATTTGGCCTTGCAGTCGATTGGCCAGCTTCACCAAGGGAAAGCCATGATTTTTTTCGCTTCGGGTTCTCAAAATAAATCCATTTTTCGTCCCCCGTGACAATTCGATACAGCAAAGATTTCCTTTCAAATCGTTGAAGCAGCATTTCACAAACGGTTTTTCGATTTTCCATTTGTCTATCGTTCAGCTGGTGTGGTACCCATTTTCCATACTTCTGGATCTTTCCCATGGTTTTGAAACGTTGGCAAATTGCTCCTCTAGTCACATGTAGTGTTTCTGCCAATTTTTATTGCGATTGGGTTGGATCAACATGCAATTCCTCGTCTTTGAACTTTTTCGCTGCACCAGGATGTTCATTGTCTGTCAAACCGAAATCTCCACTTTTAAATTGACGAAACCATGTCTCACATGTTCTAATCACAGGAGCATGTTCATCATAAGTTTCTAACAGCAACCGGTGAGATTCAGCTGCTTTTTTCTTTTGATGAAATAAGAAAAGCAACGAATGCCGCAAATATGATTTACTTGGAACGAAACTCGACATATTCACTGAGGTAAACAAATATGACGCTATTATTTTGGCGGAATGTGACTTGTGTATTTTTGTAGGTTAATGTCAATAGGAAAAAATTACATACATGCCAAATCATAGAAATTTATACATATTGCTAGCGACATCTACTAGTAAAACCTGCACACTTCAACAAACACACCTGGTAGTTATAAACAAATTGCATAGATGTCAAGAAAATTTATTTCTTTTATAAAAACATGCAAAACCTTAGCAAACTATTTGAATCCATGATTTATATGCGAAAAAAATTAGTCATGTTAAATGTTCCGTGCGATAAAAGATATTGGAATAATTATTAATTATCAATATAAAATAGCGTAGCCGCTATTTTTTATAACGCCACTGTTCCTCCTCGGCATGTGAGCAATAAGATTGCTAATAACTTCCTGTAGAATACTTAACCGGGCAACTTTGAATAGTTTCATTTTGTCCCTGTCATCATCTTCTCTGTCTATCCTCCAATCCATTGGATTGAGATCCGTTGATTGTCCTGGCCACTTAAGGATATTTATATTATCAGCCATGATTCAATATGCTACTAGTTTCGAATTGTTTTTTGGGTCATAGTCATGCTGAAACCTCCACAAAAGTGGCAAATTCCCCCTCGGCATTGAAAAATATTACGCTTTCAAGAATTTCCTTTAGCATAAACCGATCAATAATGTCATTTATTAGATGCAGAGCTACAAAACCAAATCCAGAAAGACAATCCCGTGACATAATATTACCACCGCCATGCCTAACAGTAATATTACAGTATCGACGATATAAGCGTTAACTCTGTGGTTGGCGAAATCTTCCCATTCCATTTGAATATTTCAAATTAAAATATAAATATCCAAAATGTTATAAAAAATTATTTTAAATAAAAAATTAAGCTAAAGTTTCTAATTGCGGTCGCCCCCGGCAGGTAGTGTCAACACCTCCGGGTGTATTTCTGACATGTTGCCCAATATGTTTTGTCCGACACTGTACATACATATATTCCTCCAACGATTAGTTATTAGCCTCTTCTACCTCTATTGGATTTTTGCTCTCTTTACTGCCACCTATCTTGTTTTTAACAATACATCAGCACAGAATATTTCTGTTGGTCATCTTCATGTGTAGTAAAGAGTGTTTTTTTTAAATATGTGGATTTCTAGATGAAATAAAAATTATATTCTATAATTTAATGTTATGGCAAAGAATTTAGCTTTACCATAAAACTGTCATTATGTGGCTCGTCCGAATAAATTCCAGGCGAGAGGTCAAATTTTCGGCTCTTTTTTGCTGCAATAACACGCCAAATATTCTTTGTCAAGTCATCAATCATCTCGAACATACCTGCGTAGACATGCTACTTCACATAACTCCACAAAAATAGCCCGACGATGCTAAATTGTACGTCTTGAAGGTCACGACACAGGCCCACTACGCCATATTAAGCGCTCACCAAAAGTTTGCTTCAATAAATTGCATTTAGTGCCGTCTGGTTGGAACCAAAGTTCATCCACATCAATATTCTCCAATAGAGGCTGGAAGAGGTCATCAATCGGGTCTTTGTAGCGCTCCCCATTGAGTGTCAAATTGTGATCGGCTTCATTTTTAAAGTAATAAGGACCAATGAGTGCTTCCCATTGTCCACAGTGTGCACCAAACAGTGACCTTTTGAGGATGTAACGGCGTCTCAACCATGGCTTGTGGAATATCTTCACTCACAATTTAGTTTTTAATGTAGCCATTCTGCCAAAAGTATGCTTCATCATTGAACAAAACTTTCTTGTGAAAATCGGGATCGGTGACCATCTCGTGTGGGTAACAAAAAATTCAAGTAACAAGAATTTTTTGAATATTTGGGTCTCTGTACCAGATCTCGGAGAGAAAAGTAGTCTTCCTGCTAATCTAAATAACCAGCCACCTGTGCACTGAATTTGAAGTAACCAAAAACAGGAATTTCTCGAATTTTCCATTCCCCAATCCACTTCCCGAAAAAAATTGTTCGTACAAACCTCTACGGGAACCATACAAACATAACGAAAGTGCTTGCAGACTACTGTTGGAAGCACAGCGCAGTAACTATTCTAAAGGCGCCGTCAGACGTAGCAATTAATTAATATCAAAATGCATATCAAAATTTAATTTCAAGAGCAATCACACGTAGCGTAAAAACTCTTTTTCGACAATACTCAAATTCCTTGACAGCAATTTCAAGGGAAATGAAAATTGCTTTGGCAGCACGAACAATTGGAAATTTAATTTCTGAAATCAAACTGCACACGAAGAAATTGCACGCTGAACTTTTTATTTCTGAAATTTCACGAAATTAAATTGCAGAAACTAGTTTCCGGGTGGAAAATTTGATGTGGAAATTGAATTTTTAAACAGCAAAATGTGGGAAAGAAATAAAAATTTTGTGAAATTTGCAGCTTAAGTTTATTAAGTTATTAAACTGCTACTAAGTTTTTGATTTCATTATCATTTTTATATTCATCACACCAACACTAACAAAAAACAAACGCACTTTTTATTAAAGGTACAGCAAATGAACCAAAATTTGTTGACTCACGAGATTTATAAAAAGCAAAAAAGAGAATAAAATCATGAAACAAAGTCAAGCACATACACACATACGAGTACATACGTACATGCATGCATTTATTTAAACAAAAAACCATTCTCGATTGAGAATATTTAGTTTTGAGCAACGTAACGGGTTAAGTCACGTTTGTATTAAATTAAATTTATTTATTCTCTTTTTTTTGTTGAATTTACGAGGTTTTTGTACTTTATTGCACATTTTGTGTTTTGTTATTGTCATTCGCAAGTGAAAGTGTACTGATAAATTATTGTACAAACACCTTGCAAGCAATTGTTGGATATTCGAATTTACTCATAATATGTTTGTATGTACAGGGTTATCGATTTTATGATAAATAAAATGCATTTAAAATATTTTTTTTTTTAATTCGGCTTGATATTATAAAGTTTACACCATGGTATTATATAATATGTGAAAAACTACATCATTTAAATGGCCGCCTCTCTAATTTTTGCAAACTTCCATCCGTTTGAGGTAATTTTCGCGTACTTTTTGGCACATATTGCATGGTATCTCAGCCATAACTTGGCGAATATTGGTTTTCAAGTGCTCAAGACTTAAAGGTTTAACCGCATAAACACGATCTTTCAGGGAGACTCACAAAAAAAAATGTCCAACGGTATCAAATCGGTGGCCAATAGGGATTGCCAAGACGAGGGATTTCGGGGCTGTGAAATTTCTCTCGCAAAAAAAGATATTGTTGCTCGTGTTGTGCGGCTTGTGGCATCATCTTTTCGAAACCAAATATTGTCCAAGTCGTATTCACCGCTCCGAATTGACAGCGACAGTATCGACGTTATCGTTTTCAAAAAAGTAAGGACCAATCATGCCTCTGTACCAAAGAGCGCACCAGACAGTAATTTTTTTTTTTTTTTTGTGTAATGGTCTCTCTTCAATTATTTGAGTATTCTCGGGCCACCAAATGGGACAAGTTTGCTTAAGTGAGAAAAGTGCCTCGCCATACTGAAGATGATTTTCAAGCACCCAATGGCTTCAGTTGTTGTGGGAGTTGAACTTTATATGGAAGTCCAAGTGCAAAATGAACTAGCTCTTGAGAATGTCAAGAAATAGACACATTCATGTCTTCGGCTAGACTTTTCACTTACAGTAGCGATATTTGAGCTGAGACCTTAAAATACCTGTAGATGTGTGACCACGTTTGAATCACCATTTTTAGAGTAGGGTTTTACAATTTTAATGCGTTGTGCGGTTGTTAATCGATCCATTTTCATAAATGCCTGACTTTTAACTAAAACTAAACATGTTTGGTTTGACAGTTACGTTTAACAGATGTCAAAATACAACCCTGTACTTTTGTTACCACGAAACGGATAACCCTAAACATGTTCGTGTTGTTCATTTTAAAAAATTATATTTGTATGTATGTAGGTATGTAATTTTAAATGGTGATCCATTTCGAGATTCCCTACTTTTTAAAGAAAAAAAAAACGCAGAAAATTACAATTTAATGGAAGATGTTTAGTATCATTCGAAAGAACATTATTTGGCATTTATTTTTTTAAGATTATCTCTTTCAAATGTTGGCCGCAACTACGTCTCAGTTGGTCCATCCGTTGAGTCCAATTTTTGATTACTCGTTCGAGCATTTCGACTGGTCCGTTTTGTTGAAACCAAATGTCGCCGAAATCACGAGCTTCAATTTCAAGCATCAAATAGTCGGTTATCATGGCGCGACAACGCCACTGACGGTTAAGTTCTCACCGACAACATATTTAAATAAATATGGACCAAAAATTTCACTGGCCCATCAACCCCACCGAGCCGTTGTTTTTTCGGGATGAAATGGCAGCTTTTGAATCTCTTCAGGTTGTTCTGCATTGAGTCAGATATGGGACTCATCGCTGAAGAAAATTTGGCTCGAAAACGTCGTGTTTCTTGGAACTTTTCAAGAGCTTGGAAGCGGCTTCAGTCCTTGCACAAGCTCTATTTTATACGCTTTCAATTTAAGATCTAGACGTAAAATGCGCCAAATCGTGCCATACGTCAGTCCGAGTTGCCACGTACGGCACCGAATCGATTCTCCACGGTCTTCGTGTACACTCTCAGCTATGGCCGTATGCTGGACGTTCAATTCGATCGAATATTTTCCAATGATGAATGCTGTGTCTCAAGATGGGTTATAACTTAGTGTTGGAGTAGCTCTACTGAAACTTCCTCTCTTTTAGCCGTGACCCAAGGTTCCAAACGGGTTGATTACCACATATTGCGCAAGGTTTGCTCAAGTTTCCAGGGTGCGCGACGGGGACGCAAGAGTAGGGATTTAGTGTAACATTGTGACTGTAAACGCATACCTAGAAGCTTGATTACCTTCCATTACACCGAAGACCGGATCAAACACAGTAAGGGGATCTGGTCACTGATGCCCAGAGTATACTGAATTTATGGAGAGAACACTTCTCCAGTCTGCTAAATGGCAGCGAAAGTGCAATACCATGGGATGGCGAATCGAAGAAGCTCGAATAGTAGTCGCCCGATTAAAAAAAAAAACTAATCAAATACGGTTGTGAGTATTTAATTGCGTCTATCACCTTTGGAGCACATGGACACACGGCGTTTGAGTTCATCATTTTATTTTGTAATCCATATAGCTTTTAATAAAATAAAGAAAATAATAGTCCAAACGCAGAGAACGAGGGTTCCAAAGGTGGAATATACTTATGTATGGCCCAAAGTTGTGATAGCGACTGATACTAAAAGTATGTTAAAAGGAGAGAACAGTTCTTCATCCTGCTAAATGATAGTGAAAGTAAAGCTTCCGGAGCTGGTAAACCCGAATTCCCAATCAGTTACGATGGAAAATACCACAGTACTCGATCATGGCGAAGTACGAATAGCGTTCACTCATCTGAGGAACAACAAAGCGGTGGGAATCGATGACTTATCGAATGAGCTACTCATATAAGGCGCCGAAATGCTCACAAAATATGTACATCATCAGCTTCTCTGCAAAATAACATTGGTCCAAAGCACGCACGACAATTAGAATTGAGTCTGAGCCAATTATCATTGGAAAGGCCTCCTCAATATCGCATACCTACAAGATCTTGTCGATCTCACCGTTAAAATACTGTTTGGGCCTTATCTGTATGGCTTTAGACCTGACAATTTTATAATTGATCAGATATTCATGGTGGGCTAAAGTTTCGAAGATACCCATAAGAAAAAGAACGACACACACCACCACCTCATCGTCGATTTAAAAGCTGCCTTCGATAGCACGAAAAGAAGCTATATCAATGCCGCGTTGCCTGTATTTGGTTTCCCCTGAAAACTTGGGCAGTTGTTGAAACTAACGCTGAGCAACACCAAAATCTCCATAAGGATGACAAAGGATCTCTCCTAAACGTTTGATACCGAAAGATGTTTCAGGCAAGGTGACTCGATGTGCCCCAGGACATTAAATGTTGCTCTAGAGTCCATCCGTATGACCCAGGACCCAAGTGTAGGACTCAATTGTTGGAAAAGCTTTAAGAAGCACACCACAAATTGGATGAGGAGAAGCTCGTCCGAGAAAATCGCTTCAGCGGTTACAAAGTGCCAACTATACATACATATGTACACTTCTTAAAGATAAATGCGTTCTTTGTCTATGAAAAGATTCTTCAACAAAAGGTACATATGTATAACATTATACCCTCTCACCAAAGATCCAACAGAGAAAGGAAATCGTTAAACAAATTCCGAAGACGTACACCTTCGTTAAGTTTACTTTTCTTATCGACTCATACTTCTTAAAAGCCCGCTTTTAGAGAGAGAAACGAATTAATAATTAAAATAATTAGTTGGAAGACACAAAGTAAATCAAAGGTTTGATAGGAAATTTATATTTTTTAGCTGCTCTTGCCTGCAGACCGTCTAGCGTCCTTTGTTTCTAATTACCAGCTACCGGAAAGTCGCTGTAATGGCGCTACATCTATGTTTATATGTGTATCTATGTATGTAAGGATGCAACTTAATCACTGTTCCATGCTGTTTAAGGCGGCGGCCTCTTTTTATGTTTAACTCTTTAAATATTTGTTAAGCATCTTAAAAGCTATGAGCGCGTCTTCTACAGACAAGTGCATACATGCATACATACAGACAGAAGTAATCAAATGCAATATATTTATCTATGAATGCAAGTAGTTAAGTAGGCATGCATTTACTAAGTACTCATCTATGCATGTATGTATGTACGTATATAAAAATATGTTTGTGCGTACAAAAGTTTATTACTTGAATGTATAAAGGGTGCAGACAACTCTTTTTTTTTTTTGCTGGAAAATTAATTTCCTAAATGTTGATTATTTTCTCTTTATATACCTACATATGTATGTATGTATGTATGTATGTATGTATGTATGTAAATATGTCTGTCTGTAAGCAATGTAATTAATTTCGGAGCCTTCAACGCTTCCATATACTTCAAGTGATGGGTCAATGCCTGGCGGCTGCCAGTGACTGCCAGTTGATAGCTGTTGCTGCTTGTTGTCTGTTGGATGGATGTGCTTACCGCTTTGTGGGCTGTAACAGCGTCGCCAAGTGTAGAACGTTGGGATGTGATGGCTATTTCTTTCGGCAACGGCCGATTAAATACGACCCACGCATATGTACCATATACATATGTACCATGTATGTATTGTACAAAAGAGTATATACATATGTATACCATATATCTGTGTACTGAAGGCGCTCCTGACAGATAATTAACGTTGTGATTTGCACTGCTCCGCTTCGACGCCCAGCCGGATGTTGTATGTATGAGAGTTTTTGTATATTTTCATTAGATGTAGATCACTTTGAGATATACATATATATATATGTTTATTGCATATGTGAATTTACATATCAAGATTTGTTTGTATGTATGTACATATGCATGTGTATATGTATATGTATGTCTCTGTAGTCATATGTAAATTCCTTTCCTGTTTATAATCAGCGTTACCAACGCTACAACTGTATATACCATACATACATACATACATACATACGTACCTTGCCCAGCGCTTCTGTTTTTCTTTGCGGCGCACATATGTATTTACATACATATATTGAATTTCTACGGTTAAATCAGCAGAGCGCAGCGATATAGAAAAATTAATTTGGTGCATTGTTTCATTTTAGCATTACAGTTTGTTGTTGTTGCTGCTTTTTTTTTTGTTTACTTTTTTGTGACTCCTTTTATTGTTTATGACGGAATTTGTGCGGATGTGCCTGCCCCTACGTCTCTGATGACCTGTCTGTCTGTCTGTTTGTTGGTCTCTCTGCCTGCGCCACCAACCTCAACAATTTCATTATCATTACGCGCATGCGCCAGCGGTGAGCAGGTCGACGGAATTAATAAGATGTGTAACAACAACAAACAATAGCTTTGAGTTAAAAACAATAACATTGGCAACAATTTCATATGCCAATGGGTGTATGTACATATACTCGTACAAGCATGTATATATGTATGGGAAGTATGTATGTACGTATTTAAACACATTAAATGAAATTACCAAATTTTACTTGCAAAAATGTATACAAATTGTGCGAACAAATTCTCACATAAAAGGGACGACACTTTTTTCTGTTTTTTTGGCTGCTAACACACGTTTATCGTCGCTCGCGAATCAGCAGCGCAAAGGTCACAGTACGTTGAGTTCAGCATTTGCAAATAATAGTAATAGGCGTGACAAGTGCGTTACGCTCTGTTGCGTGTCGTAATCAGTGACATCAGCGTCAGCATCAGCTTTTAGCCAGTCGCAGCCTCAGTTTTGTGCTTTAACTTTTGTTATTTAAATATCTACACTCACATGTACATACATACACGTATGTATGTATGCTTGTATCTATTGTGCGCCAATTTCAACATTAAAGTCACACAAATTATTGTTGTACAAAAGATAATTACAAGATTTTCAGAATTTCATTAAATTCTATTGTACAAACTCAGCAGCTAAGTGTGTATGTATGTACATACATATGTATGCATCTACATAGGTATAAGTATGTATGCGATTATGTAGGTGCTGTATTTGGTGAAAACAATTCAAATTTAAATTTAGTGACAATGTACAAATTCCTATCTTGCCACAAACTCATACTTACATACATAACATAAGTATGTATGGTATGTACATAATCCGTGCAGGGCAATTACTTCCATAATTTTGGCTGTCATTCAATGTTTTTGCCGACACGCATGCGCAGCTTTTCATTGTTGTTCTGTTGAAAAAAAAAAAAATTTGAGAGAAATTTACATTTAACCATTTATAAGTGTTTTCCATTAAAAATATACTTAAATTACATGATTTATTTCGTGCATACAGTGGTGTTGATAAAATATTTATTAAAAATCATACTGCCTTCCTTTAATTGATATAAATTTATTTTAGTAAAAGAAATAACTCTTAATGGATTTTCAAGCTTTAAAATAATCTTTATCTTTGTAACTTTCTTTTCTGAAATTGCAGTTCAAGAAAAGACGTCAACCGATTTGCTAACACAATTTCTTTAAAATTGTATTAAATTCTAGCAAAAGCCTAGAATTCTAAACAAGTCCGAATAATTAGTGATGAAAATGTTGCCTACATTTCCGCGCAAAAGCATAAAAGCGCTTTTCAAATAAGCTTTTAGTATTTTCGAACTTTTTTGAATCATTGCCCAATGTCTCTACTAGCTTTTTTTGTAAAAAAATTAATTTCATTCTTTTTAAGTTATATTCAATAAATACAGCCTTGGCCAAAAGTATTTGGCACCCCACTAAAATACAAGTGGCTATCAAAGTTACCACTTCTTTTTGTAAATGTCTTACATGGGCATGGTTGATTAAACGAATAAATTGTGTAATATTAAAAGTCATAGCACTCTGGGTAAGCTAAACCTAAAAATTGTAATTTTTAAGAAATCCATAAAATATTTTCGCATTTAAAATTTGAAAGTGAAAGTGTACATTACATTCAGTGAAAAGTTACCAATCTTATAAAAACAGTTCATATTTACCGAAATGCCTAAAAAAAGTGAAATTCGTTACGATGATGTTCGCGGTGCTCGGTCCAATGTGCTATCCGGCGATTTATGGAGACGAAATCCCACAATAATAAATCAAAAAGTGGAAGAAATCGTCTAACCAGTAAACGAGAAGACCGAATACTTACACGCGAGTCCCTCAAGGACCGCAAGAAATCTTCTTCTGCCCTTGCAGCTTCCCTTTCGGATGAATTTAGTAAACCAGTTAATGCTCGAACAGCTAGAAGACTTCTGGAGCAGGTTTAAAAGGATGTAAAGCCCGAAAGAAGTCCTGGCTCTCAGCGAAGAATAGGAAAAATCGTTTGGAATGGGCTCGTCGATACCAACATTTCACGGAAGAAGATTGGTCGAATGTACTGTGGTCTGATGAATCAAACTTCCAGGTAAGCTTAGTTAAGGTCGTCTTAAAGTTCTTACTCTAAGCAATTTTGAAGACATAATACAAATCTTATGAAAACATTATTTTTTCTTTTCAACAGATAATTGGAACATCTGATGTGACGTTCGTGAGGGGACGGGATGGGGAAGAATATCATCCAGATTGCGTGGTACCCACTGGTAAGCATGGAGGAGGCAGCATTATGATCTGGGGGCTGCATGGCTGCTGAAGGTGCCGGCGAAATGTTCGTTTGCGAGGGTCGCATGGACAATCAAAAGTACATAAATGTATTAGAAGCTGTTCTTCTGCCTTCGTTAAGGCGCATTTTCTTCAATACTAATTTAGACGGGGTTCAATTTCAGTAAGACAATGCTCCTTGTCACAAATCAGCGACTACGATGCGTTGGTTTAGAGATAACAACATTGTTTTGTTAGATTGGCCCATTGAGCACATGTGGGCTTTTTGAAAACGCAAGATTAAGGAACACGGTATAACATCAAAAACTGCCTTAAAGAATGCCTCAATTAACCAGTGGTACGCTATAAATGCGTACGAATGTGCAAAGCTTGTACGCAGCATGCTTAGGAGAATTACTGCCGTTATTAAATCGAAGGATGGACCTACTAAATATTAATGTTATTATCACTAATTCATTGTATTTTCACTGTTTCACTAATAAAACTTCATTACATCACTTGTTAAAAAAAAAAAATTCAGTAATTAGTGGGGTGCCTAATACTTTTCGCCATGGCTGTATGTATGTATATCTATTATCCATTTCATGGTTTCAAAAGTACAGTGCGGTATTAAGACATTTGACAAACTTAACTGTTGAATAAAACATGTTTTGTTTTACTTAAAGGTCAGAAATTTATGAAAATGGGTCGCTTACGGTAGTTGTCTGCTTTAGAGGATTCAAAAAATGCATTTTTTAATCTATTCTAAAACTATCCAAGAATATCTTCTACTCAAATATAAATATTATCCATAGCTCGACAAGGACAAGACATATGGCCATACTTTTTTTTCGTTTAGGTTGTCAGGACTGTTATATGTTTACATGTCAAATTTGAGCGCGATCTGTCACATAGTTTTTTTTACGGCACTATAAACAAGTCAACCTCGAGTGTGTTTTTCGAATTTTTACTATGGAAATTAACGTTGAGCAAAGAGTTTGTTTGAAATTTTGTTATTCCAATGGAATAAGTGCGACGGACGCAATGAAAATGTTGCAGAAGGCATTTGGGGAGTCTTGCCTATCACGTGCACGTATTTTTGATTGGTATAAGTCGTTCAAGGACGGCCGTACATCGCTGGAGAACTTGCCACATGATCGTCGTCCAGCAACGTCAATAAACTAAGAAAACGTCGAAAAAGTAAAGAAAATTGCGTTGGAAAATCGTCGTGTGACTGAAAGAGAGATAGCTAGTGAGATCAACATATCAAATAGATCCGCTCATAGCATTATTCACGATGTTTTGTTTTGTTGCTCATACGTCTCGTCTTGTACGCGATTATTTAACCAAAAACAACGTAAATATTGTTCCGCAAGCACCGTATTCACCCGACATGGCACCGTATGAATTTTTTCTTTTCCCTAAACTCAAATTGCCGCTTCGTGCAAAGCATTTTCAGTCGATTGAAGTCATAAAAGAGAATTCGAAGAAGGAACTGAAAGCCATACCTAAAGCGGCCTACCAGAAGTGTTTTGAAGATTGGAAAAAAAGGTGGCATATGTGTATCGCCTCTAATGGTGACTATTTTGAAGGGGATAAAATAAATATTGAAGAATAATTAACCGTTTTTGTTTTATTGAGCAGTCTCGTTTATATTTGAGCAGAAGGTATGTCTTTAAAAAATATAGAATTTTCCAACTTATTCGGTATTATCTTCGTTCATATAGATGAGACACTTATAAAAAATTGAAAAAAAAAATGTGTCCGAATGTTTCAGATGCATCGCACGACCTCCATCACCGGCACCGTTTCACAACTTCCGAATGCAGCCGCTTCAGAAAACTCATCACAACATTGGAAAATTCCATTGATACTAAAAATTCTTTACTGAAACTTAAAAACAGTACATTATTTTTAGAATATTATTGGATCTAAATTCCAAGAAACCGACAACGGTGAGACTGTTACATTCAATTCGGAGCGTTATGGTCGTATTATAACCGTCTTTTTTGGGCCCGTAATTAAAAAACACGACTTGGACAATATCTGGTATCAACAAGATGTCAATTGCCCATCGAGATCATAGGATTCGCCACCATTGGACTTTTTTGTGGATTTACGCGAAAGACTGTGCTTATGCAGATAAGTCTTTAACTCTTGAGTATTATATTTTAAAACCCACACTCCTAAAGTTATAGCTGATATACCGCGCAATTTGTGATAAAAAATGGTATAAAATTACCTTTAAACGATCGGAGTTTGCAGAAATTCGCGAGACGGGCATTTGAATGGTCTAGAGTTTGACATATTATATAATGACAGGGTACAAACTTTATAATAAAAAAGGAAATTCATCAATATTGTAAAAACATGTCATTTATGTTTATTATTGAAACCGCAAAGTGGATAACCCTGTACAAATACAGATTGACAACGAAAATCATCGAAATCGGAGGATTATAACATACAGCCTCCATACAACTGATTTTTTAGTTTTAAGAATTAATTTGTATTAAAATAAAATACTATAAATTTTATATGGGCATTTAAGGTATATAAACTTCGACAATACCGAAATCATCTTGTCTTTATTGTCTTTCATATATGTATAGTCTACCAATTACCCATTTAACCTATTTAATTTTTTAATGATTTCTCCTTTCTACTGGGTATAATTTGAAAAATTCTCTCATAATTTAGCATTAAATTTTTATTAGAAATAATACGAATTTGTTTGGCGGCCGCAATAGCCGAGTGCTATTTTGAAGACCAGGGTGCGAGTCTTGGTTCGACCAACATCCAAAAGAAATGTTTCTTATTGTGGTCACCCCTCACCACAGAAAGTCAAATTTCCCGCGTGTATTTCTGACATGAAATTGAAGGTCCTCATAAAAATCCATCGACCGTTCGAAGGCGGCTTAGAATAAACTGTGGGTCTCTCATATATATAATATGAATTTCCTCAAACTTGTCCGTAGAAAATTTCGAATATTTCCACAGATACGTATATGTCTTTATATAGACATGCAATTTTATAAAAGAATTTCTGTTTTTTATTTGTTAATTTCATTTAAAATTCATTTTTAAGAAAATTTCTTCTATTTAGTTTTGAAGACTGGTTACTGTTTTAAAAAATTTTAATAGAAGTATCGGTGACGATGAACATGGAAAATTACACAAATAAGCAATAAAAAGAATAATATACTCGTACATAGGTGCATTTGTTATTCGCACTACTGTAGTTATTTATGTAATATATATATATATATATATATGTATATATATATTTGTACTCACTTGTCAAAGCGAACTGAATTAGTATAAAAAGGTAAGACATAATGGCCGATATAATGACTAAGATGAACTCATTGTTGAGGTGAAAGAATCCCAACACTTTAATTTCAAGATTTTCCACTTTACGCTGGCAAATGAACGCTTCAACCTGTAATGTTATGGTAATAAAAGAAAATATTTATACAGTTACAACAACAGCAGCAGCAACAACAGCAATAGGAAAATACCATACAAGTGTTGGTAGTTAGAGGAATGGAATTTAGTCAATTTATATGTTTACCATATATATATTTTTTTAAGTTTTGTACGGTCTGTGCGCCTGAAATTTTCCACCACAAAAAAAAAACCATTTCCACATTCGCAATAAAATTTTACAAGCTTATGGAATTTGAGCTTCAGCCGTTGGAACGATAAATTTAGCATTTAAATTCCCTAATGTTACACCGGTCGATTAATAATAGAAATAAATTAATTACATTGAATTCTAAAAGTTTTTTCCTGGAAGGTGGAGCTTTAGTGTTAAGTCATACCTAAGAGCTTCGGATCCTCGATCCTCGTATTTATATGTATCCCTACATTTCTGTATTGGACCTTCTCGCCAGCCATCCATAAATTAATTTGAAGAGTTGTCAAAAGTGTTTCTCTGACGAGAGTTTCCTTTCCATGTTTGCAGGATCAATATGGCGCTTCTAAAGAGAAAATTACGGCAATCAATAAAATACTCTCTCCTCTTTCTCTCTCTCTCTCTCTCTCTTTATTTCACCCAAGCTTTAAGAAAATAGCAAGTTTTCTGATAGCGAGATGGCTAAAATGTACTTATTTATGGTACACTTGGATGGTAAGTCCAGCTTGATGCACGTGGTAAGCATCCTCCAACATATATAGCCATACAAAAGGCTGTCTCTGGCACCCGGAAAATCACGAAATTTCGTGAGCAGATTGTCACTGCCCTAGCTAACGCTCTGACTAGTACCTGTACGATCTTTAGCCAAGTGGGAAGATTAAAAACCCTTCCCGATTTGGAAATAAGATAAAGTGGAGCTTTAACCTTCTATGTTCACACCACGCTTTCAGTATCTTTGTTGATCTAACTGTAATAAACATTTTCTATTTTTGCTTCTGAGTCAGCTAGTTTATGTTACAATGCCAAATGGCGGCCAAAAAAAGCCGACTGCATTGTAGCGTGTGGTGGGAAGGGAAGAATCGTCACTTCGAGTCCTGACCAAGCCAATACATAAACTGCTTTCCTTTATGAGGTGTGTTGTTGCTAGTCCAGTAATGTCTTCCAAAGGTTTTTCTGGCATGAAACAGAAAGGCCCCCATAGAAATCCATCAGCCATTCTGTGCTGGCTAAAACTGTAGCTCCGTCCATATGTAGGAAAAGTATTAAGGGAAAGACCAGAAAAGCAGAAAGAGCTCGGCAAAATATTACTTAAGTGGTTATAAACCTTCAATTATATATTTATTTATTTTTGACGGTCACTCTCTACAAAAATCCGACACGCCCGGTAAAAATATGAAGCGCACTTGGATAATTTAAGTAAAACTGCTATGGTTCGATGCTTTGTCCTTCGGCTTAAGTCGCTTTTCATATCAATACGAGTATGTATTTACGTCCTAACAACAACAAAAAAAACTCAGTCTCTCGTTAACTTACGCTCTCATCCCATCTCGCGTCGATATCCGAACATACCAAATCCAGATTGAGTAAATCAGGCAGTTGAGACTTCTCGACAACGCCATGTGCGGCTAATATCAACATAGCCAAATTCCAGAGTTTGAAAAGTGACGAGAAAAGCGCTAAAAAGTCCACATAACCCGCAAAAATATACTGCCAGACGAAACTATGCATTACCATGAGTATAATCACGAAGTTGTAGTATATTGAGTAAAGCAGTTGCCAGCGAAAAATATGGTGAAATTCTTTCGTCAACTCATACAACACGAAGTAAATGTTGTTGCTATCGTTAATACTTTCCGAATGCGCACACAATCGTTTCATACGTTCATGTTTGCTGAGATGTCTTCGCGGTTCATCTGACTCATAGCCGCTCATTGCCTGTACCATCTCGCCCAAGTATGCCGCCATGGCAGTATACATTTGTCCAATGATCAGAAATCCCAGAAAGCAACCATCCAAGGTGTATATTGTGCCCAACCAAAGGTAGATGCCACATAAACTCTTAATTGACTGATCACCCTCCAAGATTAGCGGTACCTCATAGATCAGCCCCAAGAAGCTGAGCAGCAATTTCGTCATGATAGAAAATATAAAAGTTCTGTCGAGTATTTGTCGCACGTGCGATTTGCCGTAAATTCGCTTGTAGATTTTAACAAATTTTTCAATCATTTTAAATATTTTACACTCTGATAGTTCTTGTATAAGAAAAGAGATTAGGGAGAAGAGTGTTACGGTGATCACTTGTAAATCCGTAAAGAACGATAAAAAACTATTGATGGATAAACGTTGAAATGGTGCCATCATGCTCGGCATTATCGAGATGAAAATCATTGTGATGAAAATGCGCCAAATCAACAGTAGAATGCGGTTTGTGGATTTTGTAGATCGTACCAACATTTTTGACTTGTCCAACTTCCAACCGAACACGCACAATAGACGTCCATAATAGTAGAGCGCGACGAGAATAAGGTATGCGAAACGCTCTGAGCGACTGTACCTCGACATGGTCAACAAGGAACTGTAGCTGTGTGCCAACACAGGTCATATATGTGAGGTTTCCAAGGGAGTTGTTGGTGTGCCATGTAGTGACACATGTCACTACATGTGCGCCTATAGGTCAGTGCGTGTGCATACTCGTTTGTATGTTTGCATGAAGTTCAAAGTAATTTATCGGCCAATACGAATACCAGTAGCCGCCACATTCGCTGCTTACTTTATTAATTAAATAAAGACGATAAGATGCGTTATGCGATACGTCGCCTTGCATGGTCCGTTGTCCGGTAGCAGTGGTCATATTAGCTCAACTGAGTGTGCACATATTTACGCTATGGCTGAGCTGTTGAAACCTTCAATTGGCAGTCAATATTTAGTCTCTGGGGAATATACATATGTACATATTTATACACTCCTGCGCTATTGACACTTATCTTCAATAACGCATCAACAACAGACTACCGCAAACTTCGATGACGGCTTCGCTTTAACACATTTGAAAAACTATACAACTGTTTTCTATATATGTATGTCTGGGTGTTTGGACGTAGCTACTTGTGTGGTTGTTGTTATTACTGAATGAATAGAATATATATATTTAATTATAAACTAACCCAACCACAAAGCAAGCCTGATGATTGGAACCTGGCTGTGCTCCACCCAATTCATAAGAAAGGAGACCCTATACTTTCCCCAGTTATCGCAGAACAAGACTTCTCAATATCCCATACAATACAATATTGTATAGGCTCTGTTAACTGATCGACCTCATCTGAGTGGCTTAATACCCGATCGATCCACCATAGACCAGATATGCACTATTCGCCAAATTATGGAAAAGTCCTGTGAAAAAAATATCGCCACACACCACCTCTTCGTCGATTTGAGAGCTGCCTTCGGTGCACGAAGAAGAGCTGCCTGTTGTTGTTGTTGTAGTAGCGGTTCCTTAACCCCGCTTAGGGCAGGCTGTGTCAATCTAAGTCACCGAGGTCATCTAAAGGGATGTCCAGGAAATGTGCTGTTTCGATGGGATTGGACCAAAGGGAGAGGAGGGTTAGATGAGTCGGTTTAAGACGGCATGTGAAGAGGTGGTTAGTGTCGTGCGGAGACTCTTCACATGCATGATCTAAGTTGTGCCAGGGTCACGCGGGTCTCTCGAGGCAGCTCGAGCTCGTTGTCTGCAATAGGTAGTGGTTTAACTCCGAGCACGCCATTCACGGGAAGGGAGTCATTGAAGGTGTTGACTGACTCCTGGTGAATGGCGTTCAGTGCTTGTCTGCACGCCGTCCTGTTCAGCGGTTGCTGCACGTGTTGCTGAGTCGTGCTCTTCAAATCAAATACTTCCTTTCAGATGTGCCTAGGTGGAGGTTCAGCTTCAATAAGGTGCCTACTGAGATGCTACCGCAGGGAACTGCTTGCACAGCAAAGCTGCCTGTCTGTGTTTGGTATTGCCATAAAATTCTATTCAGCTCTGTGAACTGACACTGGGTAAAAAATATCAAAAGTTATGTCAGAATTAGGAAAGTTCTCGCCGAGCCGCTCGGTACTAAACGAGGTTTCAGACAAGAGGGCTCTTTATCGTGTGACTTCTACAACGCAGTACTGGAAAAAGTAACACGAGCTGAACAACTGATTCTAGAAGGTACCATCATTCATAATTGTTGGCGTACGCCGATGATGTTGGCTTCATCCATCGACTTCAACAACTAATGATTCTACTTTCTCTAGAATGGATAAAGAACAAACAGTCAATGCATTCCCGTCTTGGCTCTCACGTCACTGTTGACAATAATATCTTTGAAGTCGTAAATAATTTCATCCAAGCTGGAACCAGCATTAACACAACGAGGTCTGCCTTTAAATCAGACGCAGAACCCCTGTAATTGAAAAGTAAAGTCCTTTCTCGATAAACAAAAGCTGAACCCATCTTTTGCTTATTCTCTCATATTGAATTCTTTCCATTTCTTCCTCATAATTGTTTTAGGCTTCTTTTAAGTGATTTCAGCTGGCCATGGCGTGAGGATCTTTCGCTCTTTGATCTTGTCAAAAGAGTAAAGATCTTCCTCGCTCTTCTTTGCTTCCCATAGCGGGTACGAGGCTTTCTAAGCTGGAGTGTTTTCTCCCATTCAAATGACATGGCGAGGTCAGTTGCTGCCTCTGATTACCGGGACTTGATCTTTTAAAAACCCCTCATACTAACGTTGAGTTTGGGTAAGCTGGTATCCAACTGAGCCGAAACCGACAAAAATCAATGTCGATTAAAGCTCAAAGTAATGTTGGCTGTTTTCTTTTATTATCGCGTGGATTTTGCACTAAGAGAACGCATCGACTCGCATGGCTTGATTGATGAAACTATCTACTTAATATAATTCGTCTTTCTTTGTCTACCACAAAACTATTCGCTTCCAGTCCGAAGGAAGCAGATAAGATGACATGAGTGTTAAGACCAATTACAGTTACGGACCATACTAGCTCGAGTCTTGATATTTTCCCTTCAAATTAAGGCATTTACGTACAATTTATTCTTAGACGCCTATCAGCCTCTGTTGGATTTATGTGAGAATTTTTCTTTATTTCACGCAGAAAAATCTTCTTCTATAATTTTCAATTTTGGTCTGTCCAGAATTCGACCCTAAGATAGCAGTGCTGCATCTCAGCCACACCTTTTTAAGAAAGAAACATCGTCTATTCATAAAGTCACTGACTTGCTGCACCAAATGGCAGATAATCTACAAAGTCAGTCTGCATGGAATATATTTGTAGCAACACCTTTCACCAAGCTCAAGCTCTCCAAAGTTATGACTGGTTTTAAATCACTAAAAAAACGCATAGAACAATGACAGATGAATGCGAATGCATTTAAAACCAGGAAGTCTATGATGTGACCATAAAGCCATGCATCTCTTTGTGGAAAACTTGTCCAAACAACTTTCTTTGCCAATTGTGTTCAGTTGAACACATACACAAGCACACAGATACGATCAAACGTAGCTTAAAAGTAGTATAGAGTTAAAGCTTTACACAAACAGTTTATCTAAGATTTCGCGAACATGCAGTCCAAAAAATAGACTTTCAACTGCAGTTTATTTGCTTATACATACGAGGGGCCGCTGATAAGTTTGCGACCTAAGGCACATCATCTCGTTACTGAAAATACTAATTGCGGGACACAGTTCTCACCACTCGGGTTGCGAGGATTGCCTTAAAAGCTATTGGATTTACAGAAAGTGACCATCCACCCTACAGTCTGGACTTGGCTCCCGTGATTTTTTCCTTTTATTTCAAATTTGAAAAAACATTTACGGGGACGAAGTTTTCAGACGACATTGAGATGAAAGCGGCCGTAGAAAACCATTTTGAAGAGAAATCCAAAGAATATTTCATCAGTGTTGTAAAGGCATTGTATTCACAATGTGAGAAGTGTATTTTACTTGAGGGTGACTATATTGAAAAATAAAAACATAAAACTATAAATTTTTCTCATTAAGTACTTTAGGCCGCGAACTTAACAGCCGTCCCTCGTACCTACATACGTACATAGATACATCTGCATATACAACTTAAAATATATATATGATTGTAGTTGAAAGTATTAGCTGCTTTTACGTAAAGCTCGAATCCTGTCCGAACAGTAGCTGTGAACAAAGTGATGTATGTAGATACATAACATATGAGTTTCTATGTACACCAGCATATCGGGATATATGTATACAGTACCAAACTAGATTTGCTCCCAAAAAATTGTAGTTGCGAACCAGTATTTAAATGATGAAATGCTAATAGCTCATTACTAGTAGGCAAATATGTAAGGAGAACGTGAAGCTTATCAATAAATATAGAAAATAATGTAATTAAAAAAATTAACCTATAATAAAATAAAATGAAATAAAGTAAAATAAAATGAAATAAAATAAAAGAATATATAATAATATAAACTAAAATAAAATAAAATTAAATTATATTAAATAGAAAATTAAAATAAAATTAAATAGGAATTTAAAATAAAATGGAAAATAATGTAATTAAAAAAATGAACCAATAATAAAATAAAATACAGCAAAATAAAATGAGATAAAATAAAAGAAACTATAATAAAATAAACTAAAATAAAATTATATTAAATTAAATTATATTAAATAGAAAATTAAAATAAAATTAAACAGAAAATTTAAATAAAAATAAAAAAATTAAAAAAATAAAAGAAAATAAAATAAAAGATTACATAAAATAAAATAAAGTACGAAATTAAAATAAAATTAAATAAAG
Organism: Ceratitis rosa; assembly: GCA_037013455.1. Lineage (NCBI taxonomy): Eukaryota > Metazoa > Arthropoda > Insecta > Diptera > Tephritidae > Ceratitis > Ceratitis rosa. Next base: position 33,741,525 of record JAWMAG010000006.1, on the reverse strand, counting down.
TAATATTAATTAAAATAATATTACATAAAATAAAATAAAATACAGTAAATTAAAATAAGATAAAATAAAAGAAAATAAAATAAACTAAAAGAAATTTATTTTAAATTAAATTATATTAAATAGAAAATTAAAATAAATTTGAATAGAAAATTAAAATAAAATGGAAAAAATTAAATAAAAAAAATAAAACAAAAGAAATTGAAATAAAAAAAAAAAAACAAAATAAAAAATTGTATAAAATAAAGTAAAGTAAAATTAAAATAAAATGAAATAAAATAAAATAAACTAAAATAATATAACATAAAATAAAATAAAGTGAAATAAAACTAAATTAAATTAAACAAAATAAAATTAAGTGATATAAAATAAAATAAAGTACAAAATTTAATTAAAAATAAATAAGTTAAAATAAATTAAAATAAAATAAAATACAGTAAAATAAAAGAGACAAAAATAATAATGAAATTAACTAAAATAAAATTATAGTAAAATAACACACATTAACTAGAAAATTAAAATAAAATTAAATAGGAAATTTAAATAAAATGAAAAAAATAAAATTTAAAAAAAAAAATAAAATAAAAAAAAAAAAAGAAATTAAAATAAAAAAATAAAAGAAAATAAAATAAAAAATTTTATAAAATAAAATAAAGTACAAAATTAAAATAATATAAAATAAATTAAAATAAAGCGAAATAAAATAAAATAAAGTAGTAAAAATATATAAAATGAAATTAAATTAAACAAAATAAAATTAAATAATATAAAAGAAAATTAAACGAAATAAAACAAAATAATATACAATAAAACAAAGTAAAATAAAATAAATTTAAATAAAATAATCTAAAATTAAATAAAATGTAATAAAATAAAATAGAAAACTAAAACAATAAAATGAAATAAAGCAAATTTAAATAAAATTAAATTAAATTAAGCAAAATAAAATTAAATAATATAAAATGAAACAAAGTAAAATAAAATAAAGTTAAACAAAGTAAAATAAAATAAAATAAAATAAACTAAATTAAATCAAAAAAATAAAATAAAATTAATTAATAAACATACAAACAAGTTGGTATAACAAAACAAACTAGTATACAGCTAGTTCCACTCACTTTATGGCCTTTGCAACTTGCAGCACGGATATGGACGCCTTTCCAACCTAACCTATACATCAACATATTATTTCTAGGAGTTAATGTATGTACTAATATGTATATATGTAAGTATATTTGTTATTTTGCTCAGCATAACTGGTTTACTATGATTCTAGAGTCCGTTGACTAGTTGTTAGCTTTTTATGACGTTTATACAACTACAATAGCAAACACGTATTTACATATACGAGTATAAATACTTATGTTTGCATATAAATGCATTTAAGGCTATATGTTCTGTGTGTATTGACTATCTGTACACTTGAATGTGTGTCGTTTGTACAGATTATCCGGTGAATTGCAACGGCAGTGGCAGCCTCAGTTGACGGCACCGCATCTTTGGCGAATTGCCGCCTCTCAGATTTCTTGAAGGTTCATGTGATCCAACTAGCTCTATGACTACACCACATTGTGGCGCTGTTATGTTTAGAAGGGGATTTATTATGATCTTTCAACTCAAGGAGAAGGAAGCTGATGCCTAAACTTATGTAAACACATACATATATATTTGGATAATTAAATATGCACAAACATACATATATTCAAACGGCTAACTATTCGGAATAGTAAACTTAAATAAATTATTTGGCAAAATAACAGCATTCTGAAATGCACCAGAATTAATAATTTGAAAAGAGACTTTCTAGATTTGAGCTTATTAGCTGCTGACTGCATAGCAAGAGGTCTTAAGAAGTTGAAATTAAGGCTAAATGCAATGTTATAACTTGAGTGACTGGCGTTTCATAATTTTATCATTAACTTATTTGCCTCCAATAGCTGGTAAGTAGCCGTTGATTAGAGCGAAAACCTCTTCTGGTTCTGCTGAAAGCGAAACCCACTAAGTTAGAGACAGATCACATCTTATCTACAATAAAAATTTCTGCAAAACTGAGCATAACTCTGCGCACTCGGTGGAAGAGCGTAGATTTGTCATACATTGCTGCCAACCGATGACAGAGTTAATTGATGGGAAAACCTAATATACCTACAGTATGAGCTTTTTCATAATATAGTTCTCCAAAAATTCAGAAAATCACCTGATCCTTGGAACGGAGTGGGGTCTTCTTATTCCTCTGCTTCCACCAGCGGGTACTGCATCGAATACTTTCAAAGCTGGAATGGTTTCATCCATTCGGACGACATGATCTAGCCAGTGTAGCCTCTGTCTCTTCATTTGCTGAACTATTTTAATATCATCATATAGCTCGTACAACATCGTTCCATCGTCTGCAGTATTCGCCAATGCGCAAAGGACCATAAATTGTTCGAAAACTTCTCTGTCGAAGACTCCAAGGGCCGACTCATCAGATCTTGATATTGCCCACGCTTCTGCGCCGTCACCTTCTCCGGGTGTTTCATTTTTACTGCCATTCAGCAGACTGGAGAAGTGTTCAATCCATAAATTCAGTATACTCTGGGCATCCGTCACTAGCTCACTCCTCTGGATCCTATAAGAGTTTGCTCCGGTCTTGAACCTACCGTAAGTCGCCGTATCTTTTCGTAGGATTTTTTGAGCATTACCTTTGTCGGCCAGCTTCTTGAGCTTTTCATACTCACCCATTTCGGCCACTTTCTGTTTTTCCCTCTTCAGCTCTCGGTATCTATCCCACAGCACGGGTTGTGGTCGATCGCAAGGTTGCGAGGTAGGCAGTCTGTATTCTCTCCACTGCGACACGGCAGTCCTCATCGTTCCTTCTGTTCCCTTATACCGAGTTGCTGATGAGTGCTCTCAGAGCGCAGGAGTGCAAGTTGAGTAGAAAACCAATCAGCAGTCTGTTGTGATTGCAGATTTTCAATGTCGAACTTTCCTTGTGTTTGTTGACGGACATTCTTTGATACACATAAGCGCGTGCGTATCTTCGCTGCGACAAGATAGTAATCCGAGTCGATGTGGAACTTACGCACATATACCTAAAACACTGCATACATGTCTTCCGTCTATCGCAACATGATCGATCTGGTTGAGAGTTTTTCGATCTGGATACAGACAAGTAGCTTGTTGAATTTTCTTGTGCTGGAATCTAGTGCTACAGACAACCATATTTCGGGAGTCGGCGAAGTCGATCAGTCTCAGCCCATTTGGGAATGTTTCGTCGTGGAGGCTGAATTTGGTATCTGATAACTCAGAAGTGGATCGAAATAAGTGACCAGGCATGAAGTCTCTTGAGCATACTTTCAGCGAGGGGTCAGTAACAGAAAGTTCCATCCTTCGTTCTACATCTAAAGCGTTTAGATCAAAGCGAGGGCGATGGAGTTGCATATCCTACAAATTGCGCCCCTGTTGTGAGAACACTAGAAGCTTAAGATTTAAAATATCTCAGAGTTTATTTCGAAGTCACGTGCCCAGATTTATGTATACAAACCCGCAAACCTGCAAAATGTAAGAACGAAATAAGCATTGATTTATTGCGTAGAATGTTGCAAATGACAACGGTGATGCGCCAAGAAGACAATCGATGCACATACAAGACAACATAATTTTATAGGTATATACACGTACATACATATGAGTATCCACTCTTATGAGTCTATGACATCGCAATTGCAGTACATGATGTAATTGCAACAAGTAGGAACTGCATCGCATCACAGAGCTCCCTTGCAATCTAAGCTATTCAACATATGTACATATATACAAAAGACGCACATACTCGTACCAGCAATTTATTTTTTGCACCGTTGCATAGTATGTACATATGTACATATATACTCCTATGTAAGTACAAATGTACATATACCTATCTTCCTTGGAGCAATGCAATCGGCTGATCATTGCGCTTACGTTGACCTCATATTCCCTCTGTTGCCATAGCAGAGTTGTTGTGTTGAGAAAGCACAGAATTTTTAACGCAGAGTCATTTCGAAAGCAACAACAATAGCAACACAACTCTTTGCGCCGACTCCAAGTGAACGCCACACTGCCGAGATCTCGATCTCATTGCACGTATTCTTCTTCTACTACACTCTACTCTACACAACGCCACACTACACTTTTCTCTATTTTACCCCAAACACACCTCATCCTACTCCATTTTTGCCATAAATCGAATCAAGGAAGACCTAGTGAGGCCAAGCCAGGCCAATGAACTGTGAATGCAGTTTTTTGTAGTACAAACATATATACATCCATACATATGTACATACCTACATACATATTTTTAGTCGGTAAGTTTGGCCAGTTGGCCGCATGGTCCTCGTCGTTCAACGTTGTTTTTTTTTTTGTTTTTATTTTTGCAATATTGTAAGCGAATAATTGCATAGGATAGGAGAGTTCTGCACGTGCGCCACTCAACAACAGGCAGGCAATATGAGGAAGAAACCGGAAAAAATACAATATTGGGCACATTCGTCGCTGCTAGATGCTGTTGTTGTGAAGGCGAGTTGTTGTAAAAATTTTATGGCCTGAAAGAAAGTTGCATAGACTTGCTTACATACATACTGAAATGAAAAATTAGGACAGAAATATATCATACTTTTCTTTATTTTTGGGTTTAAAATACTTCCTTTTCTTCTTTGTTCGACCATTAGTCGGTGTTTGTAAAGACTCAGTACTTCATACACTTTTTTCCCCTTTTGTGTTTTAGGTAAGGAAAATCAGATGATCTTTTCAACGGAGTGACGATCCTTTCATCCCTTTGGTTTTACTAATCATTCAGCTTATCATTCCATCGTATGAGATATATGTCTGTACGTGTATGTATCAAAACCCCCCGTGATTAAAGTTTCTCAACCGTAATATTACAGACGAGAGCAGTAGATCTGCAGAGCGGGTCCACTCCTACATTCAAAAACCTTTAATAGATTTCTTCATAGTTTTTTTATGCTGCTTAGTCAGCATTTGAGGGTACAAAGTGATCCCAAATTTATGTCCACCTTATTTCCCATACAGAGCGAAAGCCTATCTTTAGGCCTATCGTTCATTATAATTAATGAGTACTACATTAAAAACTTTGATGACGAAAATCTTCTCCGACGCGAAGTTTTTCTTCACTTGATTCCTTTCATAAAGGTTTCAGAGAGTTAGATGAATACTGCGGGCTTAAACTAGGTGAGATAAGGCCAAGCACATTTTTCTTCAAGAAAAGTGTGTTTACTCTCTAAATTATGAGAAAGTAACTGTTATTTCAACGGAGCATTGGTCTGTAGTACGGCATAAATATAAGTTTGGGACTGCAAAATTGAAAAGGAGGAAATGATACAAAGAGTGTGGAATAGCAGCCAGAATACCATTAGCACGAACAATATCGTTACATTATTATGGGACTACTTTGACCTGAGGATAACGTGCTTCCAAAACTAACAACCAATTCAACCTAAACTAATCTAATCGTTCCTGTCTTTTTGCTGTTTTTTTTTTATATCACACTTTAAGGAAGACTCTAAAAAGTCTGGCGTTTTTCGATCCGATTTCCTCTACAAAAAAACTTCTCGTGCTAAAGAGGGATTTGTTGCCTCCCTACGACATCTTCTATAAGAACGAATTTGTGTTGAACACTGTTACCGACAATTCGTCTTTTTGATTTTTTTCGATCGGACATACAGCCTTGGCCAAAAGTATTAGGCACCCCACTAAAATACAAGTATTCTCAAATGTTTCTATCAAAGTTACAAATTCTTTTTGTAAATGTCTTAAATGGGTGTTTAACTGTTGATTAAACGAATAAATTGTGTAATATTAAAAGTCATAGCACTCTGGGTAAGCTAAACCTAAAAATTGTCATTTTTAAGAAATTCATAAATGTTTTCGCATCTAAAATTTGAAAATGAAAGTGTAAATTACATTTAGTAAAAGTTACCAATATTATAAAAACAGTTCATATTTACCGAAATGCCTAAAGAAAGTGAAATTAGTTACGATGATAGAGTTAGAATTCAAGTTCTAAGTGAAGAAGGTAAGTCTCAGGTTGAGATTGCCAATTTGGTGGAATGTTCGCGGTGCGCGGTCCAATGTGCTATCAAGCGTTTTGTGGAGACGAAATCCCACAATAATAAATCAAAAAGTGGAAGAAAGCGTCTAACCAGTAAACGAGAAGACCGAATACTTATACGCGAGTCTCTCAAGGATCGCAAAAAATATTCTTCTGCCCTTGCAGCTGCTCTTTCGGATGAATTTAGTAAACCAGTTAATGCTCGAACATCTAGAAGAAGACTTCTGGAAGCAGGTTTAAAAGGATGTAAAGCCCGAAAGAAGCCCTGGCTCTCAGAAAAGAATAGGAAAAATCGTTCGGAATGGGCTCGCCGATACCAACATTTCACGGAAGAAGATTGGTCGAATGTTCTGTGGTCTGATGAATCAAACTTCGAAGTAAGCTTAGTTAAGATCGTCTTAAAATAATAACAGCCATAGCTTCTTACCCTAGAGCAATTTCGAAGACATAATACAAATTTTATGAAAACATTATTTTATCTTTTCTATAGATATTTGGAACAACGTCACACCAGTTCATGAGGCGACGGGTTGGGGAAGAATATCATCCAGATTGCGTGGTATTCACTGTTAAGCATGGAGGAGGCAGCATTATGATCTGGGGCTGCATGGCGCTGCGCATTTTCGACGATACTTATTTAGACGGGGCTCAATTTCAGCAAGACAATGCTCCTTGTCACAAATCAACGACTTCGATGCGTTGCGATATTGTTTTACTAATTAAACATCATTACTTCACTTGTTAAAACAAAATATTCAGTGATTAGTGGTGTGCCTAATACTTTTGGCCAAGGCTGTATGTATGTATAAAAGACGGTATCGTTATCTAAGACTAGTAAAAATTAAAACTCAACCTCTAAAACTACTTTAGCTTTCAAAATATGTATGTCGAATTGACCACTGAAATTTTGAAGACATATTCTTGAATAGTTTTAGAATAGATTTGGGAAAAAAATGCTGCTATTGAAGCCTCTAAAGCAGACTACTACCTTAACTCGCTACTGTAATAACTCATATAGGATGCACGTTGAGGTTATTTATACCCTCATTACTGGAGATGCATGAGGCAGTAAAAATCATATCGTCCCTTTCCTAACTTTTGAGCATAAAGCAGAAATATCTTGATTTCCTGAGGAAATTGTATACAACTTTACTACTTTCCATAAATTAATTTGCATTTATCTGATGCAAAAGTTTCAACTAATGCTTCGTCATACATTTCCACCTCTCTCGGTTTGTTTACTTAGCTTCTCATTCCGTACCCGACAGCCTGTAGCCATACCCCCTTGGTTATCTTCCCAATATACTAGAACTAGGATATAAAACTCCGCCATGTACATTTCTTAGAATCAAAAGCCAACATTTAAAAATGGTTCTTCCAAGCTTGCTTAGAAAAATGGTAACCTCCACTAAATTACGTAGATCCACGCTTTAATCCGCTGCTTGTATTCAATACCCAGTTTTTATGGCTGTACCTATTGTTGTTTTTTAATTTTTTATTCGATAGTACTCACGTTGTTGCTGACGTGGAAGCAGCGTTTGTGGATATTCATGTTTGTATGTATGTAAGTATGTATGTATGTATAGACTAGTTTGTGAGTAAGTGATCAAGTGCATAGGAAAAATTAGTAATGACGTCGGTTGTGACGTGGTTGCCGTTTCGATGAAGTCCATAATGATGATGATTATGATGATGATGATGACATTGTTGAGGATGACGCTGCGAAGGTTGATTGTGCTGCGTTGAAGCTGACGATAGTGTGGTGGTGGTGGTGGTGTCGGTAAACAGCACGGTGATAGTACGCTATTTGTTGTTATGCCGTTTTTAATGCTTGATCAACAGCAACGTTTCATTTCCCCTCGCCCTCTGCGCCTGCCTGCCTGCGCTGTAATATCTTACCCTTAACCCCTCAGAGTATCTGTGTGTGGAAGCACTTATTGCGTGCTATTCTACCCTCGATCACTTAACGCTGTGTCTGTCTTTTGTTGTTCCTGGTTGAGGTTTTCCATCTCCCTATTCCTGTGGATTTGTTATTTGTGTTTACGTGGGTCTGTATGTGTGTGTGTGTGTATATATATGCATGTATGTATGAGGTAAATCTACGTTCAGCTCGGGCATTATGCCACAAATTGTAGTCGTTATTAGTATCTTCATATACGTGTATGTACATATGTACATAGCTGCCGTGTGTTGTTCTATTTGTTGTTGTTACGTTTTGTTTTTTTTTTTTGTTGCAATCGCTATCCCTATATAAATATACATATGAATTTATGCATGTATATATATGGATTTTACTCGTGCACTGCAAACGCAATGATTGTTGTTGTTTTTTTTTGTTTCTTTTTTTTTATAGCAAAACGTGATTAGAAAGAAATGTCGTTGAACCGACCAAAAAATAAACAGAGAGAGAAGAGAGAGAGAGATACAACAGGGCACAGAGCACTAAAGTCTCCAGAGTCTCCAGCAGATTATCATTACGGGTAAGCGAGTAATTGTCGTAGTATATTTTGGTAGATTGCACGTTAATAGGTATTACATACCTACAAGCACTCATGTGTACATTCATTATAGCTATATATTAGGTCGAGTAAATAGTTCGTTCGGTTTTTTTTATTGATTTTTCAAAATATGATAACTTTGTGTACATTTGTCCGATTTATGTAAATCAAATATGCGCCGTTTTGTTCGTAAACTTGTTGCCAACGAGATGCCAACTTCATTATACCCCTCTCATAGAAGGCTGCGTCCCTATTGGCAGAGAACTCAGAGAGCCAATTTTCACAGGCCTCTCTTGAGGCCAACTTCTCACCATTAAGCACGTTCGCCATGGACAGAAAAAGATGGTAATCACTTGGTACCAGGTCCGGACTATAAGGTGGGTACATTAGGACCTCCCATCCGGGCTCCTGGAACACAATTCGGCCTCTGTTGTTGTTGTGGCCTCTTCTGGATGAGTGCTGCCTTCAAGCGGTCCAGTTGTTGGCAGTAGAGGGCCGAATTGAGCGTTTGGCTATAGGGGAGCAGCTCATAGTAACCAAACACACTGCAAAACCTTCCTGGCCGTCAATCCTGGCTTGGCCACCGTTTCCGCCGGCTCACCGCGTTTCGACCACGACCGATTTCGCTTGACGTTGTCGTAAGTGAATCACTTTTCATCGCCAGTCACCAAATGCTTCAGAAATGGGTCGATTTTGTTGCGATTCAGCAGCGATTCGCAGATGGAAATTCGGTCCATCATTTTTTTTTTGCGTTAGTTTGTGTGGCACCCAAACATTGAGCTTCTTTTTGAATCCAAGGTTATGCAAATGGTTCCAAACGGGTTTCTGGCTTATCTTTAGTTCCTCAGCCATTAAATAAGTGCTCACGTGACGGTCTGTTTCCATTATGGTATTTCCATGATTTTATCGCAATTTTCGACGACAGGCCAAAGACAAACTTTTAGCGCGTTTTAAACACGTTTTCAGCGCCGTATATTCGTAGTATGACAATAACGCCATCTCTTAGATAAAAACCGAACGAACTTTTTACTTGACCTAATATATACATAAATACATACCATGTACGAGTATATGTATGTAAATGCAATTGTAAATTTATGCACACTTTTAATTCGTAAAAAATGTTTAATCAAGCCTCACGTAGACCATCAGTGCGCAAAAAAATAATATCATACACATACGTGTATGTACATATGTACATGTTTCTATTTTCTGCTCGTGTTGGTAGAGTTGGTGTGTATGAACGTTCATCGATTTAGGTGCATTAACGGTTTTGATCGCTAAAGTCGCCGGGGGGTGTGACAGTGACGAACAAACAGGCAAAACTCGCTATAAAACAAGCTTGCAAATAGTATGCAGATATAGATATACATATGTACGAGTATGTATGTATGTATATATGTATACAAACTGGTCTATGCATTTGTTTATTTTGCTTAATTTTTCTTATTTACATCTACTACATATAAATGCATGTACAAATGTATGAATGTATGCATATATGCACATACATATGTACGTGTTTACAAATTTTGATTACTTAAAAATTAAACAATAGCGACTTGAACTCAGATTAACTCGCATTATTTATACATATACCTGTGATAAATATAATATACACATGCATATATGTACATGCATACGAGTATAACATACATACAGCTGTGGACATATAAATGGCACAATATTAGATTCTTGCTCAATGCTAAAAATTTTCTATTGAAAGTCGTTCATAATCAAAAAAAAAATTGTTACCCTAAATTTGCTGAAGAAACACAACCGTATGAAAAATACATGACAGAAATTTCAAAAGTTTTGAATATTTCTTGAAGAAAGTTTTTAGAGAATCCCAATGTATTGACGAAAGACGAAATTCGATTGCCATGGACTCGAAAAGCAGATACGCGCTCGGATTCTGCTATTAAGGAGAATGATTAATTTTAGCGATCGTAACATTCATTTGACACAGAAACATCAAGCAGGCTCGTTCGAAGGTGATATAATTAAGCAAAATTGTTTGGGCGCATTTTCAGGAAAAAACTCACTTCTGTTAAAAAAAAAAGAACATTGGAAAGCGATTGACTTTCGCTAGAATCTATCAATAAAAATGGCTACATTTTTCTGAAAACATATTGTAGAGTGTTGAAACGAAAATTATCAGGATAGGACTAGATGCCAGAGGCGGAAATATTATTATGGTGAGGTCTGCGGTTGTACGAATTAACGACTAAGCGACTACGACCCCAAGCACTCGTTCAAATTAAATATCAATTAGTTGAGTGTGGATATGATCCATGTTTTCGATTGATCAGACCAGAATTTTGACTTAAATCCTATTGAAAACCTATGGAATGAAGTCAAGATTGAAAGCACTGAGAAAAATTGTAAAAAAAAATTGGAAGATAATTTCTCTACTGTCCTGGATGTTTGGTATGCCATACCTAAAGTCAAGTGAGCAAAACTCGTGAAAACTATAAGTCGCAGATGTGAAGCAATTATTGAAATTTAAGGATATAGCACAAAATACTATAGATTAAATAGTGTGTAGACAAATAAACTTGAAAAAAAACGCATTTTCAATTAATTTTTGCCTCTTTTTCTAGGTTGCGCCATTTATGTCTCCAGTTTATTTCACCACCTTTTTGAAATTTCCATCAATTCAATTTTTTTTATCAATTAATTTGAGTTTTTGTTATTACTTAATGTGAAGTGTAAACTTTAGAAAAATACCAAAAACTTGTTGGTTGATGAAGTTTTTAACTGCGCTAAAGCATAAGAAAGTCGACTTAAAAGAATGTGCCATTTATACGTGTATGTCCAAAGCTGTACGTGCAATGTATAAAAGAAATGTGAATATCTGTCTAATTGAAAATACAAGTGACTTTGTAATCAGCTCAATTAAAAGTGAATATTTTTTTTATTAATTTTTGCACTTTTACTGTGAATAATTTCTTTAATTTCGTAATTATGACGCCTCTTCATTTGCATAGCAGAACGGAGCTCATCAATCAATATATTACATAAAAAAAAATTTAAATTGGTTGGATGCAATCACAACCTAGATACGCACTACATCCCATCCACTGCGTCGAGAGAAGTTATGTACATACATATGTATGTACGGGGTTTTCCAATAAGAGTTGTTATTTTGATACTCAAAGTAAATGGCATTTTTTGAATTAAACTTGGATGTTTATATCAACGTAAAGAGGAAGATACGCCAGTAATAATGATAAACAATATCAGCCAAATGTCTGCCACGGCTACTCTTCCAGGACTCCATCTGTTATTAGCTTCACGAATTCCATCTTTGAATTGATGTCAATAGACCAAGACATAGACCTTATCTTTCACTTGGCCCCAAAGGAAGAAGCTGCAAGGTGTTAAATCATAATATCACGGTGGCCAAAAGCAATCACCTCTGCGAGAGATGACAGGGTCAGGAAACTTTTCCCTTAAAAGATCGATAGTTTCGCTGCTTGTGTGCCACGTAGCGCCGTCTTGTTGAAAGTAAACGTTGCCGGATCAAAACCATCCAATTCCGGCCATTAAAAAACTATTAATCATCTCTCGATAGTTCAATACATTTACCGTAACCAACATTATTTTTTTTCCAATGACTCCGCCGGACCATAAACCTGCTCCAAACAGTTATAAGTTGAGGATGCAAAGGGTTTTCAACAATAAATCTCGGATTTCCTGAGCCACAGAAGTGATACTTTTGTTTATTGACGTAGCCGTCGAGGTAGAAATGGGAACTTTATAAGCATTAAGATTCAAGTCTTTATACAGAACAAGGTGAAATGATATTTGAGGAATTCCCAATTCCAGAGAACGACGAGGAATGGACAAACCTGGGTTTTCTTCAACACTTTGGGCTACAGCAGCAATATTCTCAGTTGTGTTTGAGCGACGTAATCATGCTTTATTCTTCACATCACTAACTTGTCTCAACAGTATTTAGTTTTACCAACCGTCTCTACCAGGTTTTCATCGTTTTTATAGTGAATTTTAATAATTTCAATGCGTTGTTGAAGCTTGTATCGTTGCATTTTTATTACTGGCGTAGTTTTTACCTGTCAAATGGCAAATTTATGGAAACACCGAGAGCGCGCGAATCGTTTCGGGAGCGAACTTTTCTTTTCAACTGCTTACCCAGTCCAAAACAGCACCATGTTGAAATTGTTGTTGGTGTTACTGTTAGTTCTAAGATAGACGAAATTATCTATGATCTCGAAGTTATGACTGTCAACAGAGTAACTTGGGAGACAAGACGATAATGCTTTGTCTATTTGTATGATGACAAAAGGTATTTCGTCTTGTCTTCATTCATTACAAGACCCATTCGCTTCCCTTCCTCAGAAAAAAAAACAGCACACGGCTCTGTTGTTGAGGCTAATTATATAAGTATATTCTACCTTCTTTGTTATGTTTGCAGACCATGTAGACCGTCAAACGAAACAGATTTACCTTAGTCTGAAGCCTCATCTGACGGAGCTTTTGATGTTGTCCACCGTCAGTCAAATTAGTTCTTTAACAGCGGTCTCTAATCTTTGACGCAATAAGCTTGACAAGCATGTATACATGTATTGTATATTGCAGAGTCTCCTTTTTTGTGTATTGGGCAGAACGGACAACCATTATTTGAATTTCATCATAGTAGGCTGATGGAGTGTCTGAACTACAGTCATTAATTGAGGTTTCGGGTTCGACATCCTCAAAAACTGAATTCACTTTGAACGCCAGAGCTCCGTTCTCACTCCTACAGCAAATTCTGCGATTCTGAAATTAAAAAAGCGCGAGTATTTCTACTATTCGCCATCTTTCCAATTTTTCCATACTACGCATTCCAGCTACTCTCTATTTCTGTCAGTGAATGACTCTCGTTTTCCTCTCTGTATGTTTCACAAGTGTTAACGTTGGCAGTCGATCGAAGTTCACTATTTCTTAATACATTTTTGGAGTCGCTACTTACACATATTCTCTTGCTCTCAGAAACATTTTAAAAGTTGCAAAAAGTTTTAAATGAAAAGAGCTTTAATAAACATAATAAGTTTCTTCTAGTGTATTTTCTGTTTTCTGACTAGCCATACTCTCGGAAGAGTATAGTACGGAGGCGTCTCTTCTGTCTATCACAATATGGCCGAACTGGATTTGAGCCAGTTGATTCAGAGCCAGCCAAATAGCTTACTGTATTGTTATTTGCTGAGTAATCAGGGATTACAGATAACCGGATTTGTTGTGGCGAAGTGGATTAGTCTCATGCAATTAAAGAATATCTCACAGTGGAAATTGAATTTTCCGACGATTATATCGAAGATAACTTTTTTTCCAAGAAAACTTTCGACGATTTTTATGTCGTGACAAAGGAAGCGCTTATAGATGTTTCCTAGGCGTTGATGGATATTATACACGTATTTAGGTCGGACCGCAGATCAGAGATACGTTGAAGAATTTCGCTTTGATACCAATCGTAGTTGGACGTTTGTCCAGATGAACGATAGTACTAGATAACTGAGTCTCTCTACCAGCCCAAATCAAACACCCAAATTACCCTAGTTCACATGGCTACTGTTATAAAGGTCACCAGCAACGATCTTCTTCCGCCTATCGCCTTTTCTGAATGACGGTTATGCCAGCAGTGGTCGCCATCGTAAATTGAAGTTCTCTTTCGAGGTTCCTCGTGCACGCGTTTCGACCGGGAAGTCCTAGATTTCCACTATATACCGTTGGAATCACTCTGTTTCCTTAAGCGGCGTTACACAGGGACCGAGAGATGACACAACACAAGGAATCTACATATAATATTGAATTCATAATGAACGCTCTCAGAGCGCAGGGGTACTGATTTAATGGAGAAACGTTCCGGTGCTTGTTGTATTGCAGCTATATGATGTCAAACTTTCCGTGTTTTTGTATGTTTTGTATGTATGTATGTACATATGCACTATGGAGATGCATCAATAATTTTTTATTAGAAAATAAATTTCATTTGTTTATTTCACTTTGTAAGTGCGGAATTCTATTGTGTTTGTACAATGTCTGCGCATTAGCATGTAAATTTCTATGTATGTACGAGTATGTATGGATGGTATGTATGTATCTATAAAATAGATTCAGTCGTTGCAACAATAAAAGACAAATTACATTATTTATGAATGCTATTGTCGTGAATCAGAAGAAATCGTCTTGCGTGCATAAAACGCTGTGAAGGGAGATCTACTTGTAGTGATTTCTATGAGTGAAGCTAATTTGAAATTTTTCATTTTCAACTTCACAGGCAATTTTGGTTAGACACACAACATAATCATTATAAGAGTATAGCTACACACACATATATATGTATGTATGTAGGTACATACCCACATATATGCATAATTAGAACGTTCATCCCTATTGGAAAAATTTGTTAATTTTATACAGGGTTACCAAATGCATTTAAACTTATTTTATCACGATATTCCTTTTTTATTTTAAAGTTTTAACCTTGGAATTATATAAAAAAAAGGGTCCAACTGTGTTAAATAGCACGATCTCGGTGGCCAATCGACATCGCCAAGACGAAAGATTACGCAGCCTCGAAATTTGGTGTCAATCGGAAATACCAATTACAGCCAGGTTCTTCTCTACCTAGTCTTTCCAACTTCCTTTGCTTCCGCCGGCAGTGCATCGAAAACTTTCAAAACTGGTGTATTCTCATTCATTCGGACCACATTACCTCGCCAGCGCAGCCGCTGTTTCTTGATTTGCTGAACTATGACAATATCGCCGTATAACTCGTACAGCTCGTTATTCCGTTTCCTACTCGTAGAGGACCATAAACCTTACGCAGAACCTTTCTCTCCTCCTAATGCCTGTCTCTTCTCTATTCAGCTCTGCAGCTCGTATTATTTTCTCCAGCAATAAGTAAAAAAAGTCACACGATAAGGAATCACCCTGTCTGAAGCCTCATTTGGTATAGAACGGCTTGAAAAGGTCCTTCCCTATCCTGACGGAGCTTTTAGTACTGCTTAACGTCAGTTTACACAGCCGTATAAGTTTTACGGGGATACCAAATTCAGACATAGCGGCGTAAAGGCAGCTGCTATTCGTGCTATCGACGAAGAGTAGTGTCGATCCTCTTTTCACGGGTATTTTCCTAGATTTATTGCATGGTGATTATCTGGTCAATGGTTGATTTACCAAGTCTAAAGTCACACTGATTAGGACCAATCAGTTTGCTTACGGTGGGCTGTAGTCTTTCACACAATACGCTCGATAGGACCTTATATGCGTATTAAGGAGGCTTATTTCACGGTAAAACTGTGGGGTCCCCTTTTTTATGGATTGGACAGAGCGCACTTGAATTCCAATCGTCGGGAATTCGACCATATTCTGCATAGTATGCAAAATGCATGCACTTTGTCAACCCTTCACCGCCATGTTACAGCCGCTTTGTTGTTCTTTAGGCGGACAATCGCTCTTCGATCCTCGATATAGTCGGGTAGTTGAACGTCTTTTCCACAGTCATCGATTAGGATTTCGGGTTTACCATCTCCGGGTGTTTCATTCTCACAACACATAGACTCAGTATACTCTGGGTATCCGTTACTTGATCACCCCTCTGGGTTTTACGAGATTAGTTCTAAATATTTATTAAAAAAATAACTCAAAATTAGAGTTTATGGAAACTGTCTTCACCCCGACACCGCTAGCTGGCTGTTTCACCTTAAATAGGCCCGCTGGTCCTTTCTAAAGTGATCATGCAGAACGAATCTTAAGAGTGCCTTAATATCCAATTTTGGTATTACAACTAGTTTACGAGCTGCGAAGTTCCTAGATGTCTAAACGTTTTCTAGGTAAAGACTAAAGACGAACAGAAGTATAAGAGATGTTCCAACGTTTCACTCATGCTTTCCTCTGTGCACTTTTTACTTTCGTCACTGTTACTAGTGTGCATTACTTATTATTCCTCTGATTTTAAGGACATTTTCTTGCATAGTACAATGTTATGTTTTAGTAGTAAATTTTTTTCGAATACATATTTGGATGGTTTCCATTCACAAAGGAAAATGTTTCCTACTGGGTAGGTGATCGCATATTCAAGCACATATTTATAAGACTGCGTGTCCTCGTAAATTTCTTTTTTACATTTACAAAGTTTTTTATACACGCACACACACATAGACACACACATATGTATATATGTATACATTATATTTATATGTTCTTTATTTTCAATCATTTTTATCTACGCAGCATGAAATTTTCGGCTTTGATTACTTACATACATATGTACATATGTACATAACGTATATGTATGTATTTGATGAATGCAAGTGCGATCACACTTGACCCTCTATTTATTTTGGTGCGTAGCCAATTTACGATATTTCCCTTTTTCTGAATCTAATAGCTTTTTCTACGTCTTCACATACTTTGTTTGTTTTTATTACTTGCCTTTGTTTATACAAGCGTACTTACGTGTATGTACATACATATGAAAGAATATATTTGCACACGAAGATTACATGGCATATACACTCATCATGCATGCATTTTAATGAATTTTTATTTTCTCGGATTATTTTTCTATTTGTTTTTTTTTTTTTTGTTTTGAACGCGATTGTCTCATTCTCTTCTGATAATAACCAAAAATTCTTAGTGGCGCTGGTAAGGGTTAAAAACAACGGTTTCGGCAATTTGAACTCATTTGGAATCAAGAAGAAAAATATTTAATAAAAATGAAGTATAAAAAAACCTTCGTTAAGGCAACGGCTTAGAATATTTGAAAAATTGGTCTAAGCAAAATGAATCAATTATTTTTTGTAATAGATGGTTTTAATGGATCTGCATCTCGCGTTCTATAGTTGCGATTGGATTACGCTAGATGAGTTTAGAAAGATGATATTTTGTGCTAAAAAAGGTATCTGGAAAAGTGTTGCTCGTTTAACTCAGTGTTTGAGCGCATGTCAAAGACGTACACCGGCAAAGAGGAAATACTTTGTTCAAAAATTTTCAACCGATAGAGGCGAAAACACCAGTCAAGCAGTAAGAGATGTGAATAGTGTTAGTTGTATTGAGACTTAACAGCAATCATACACAATTTTTGTTTCGTCGATTTCGTTCCGGTAATTTTCATGTAAAAGATGCTCCACAGTGTGTAAAGCCAATTGTCAAAAATGTCGATAAAATACTGGTAATCGTCGCGCCTGGCCATCATGTGAGCACTATTTCGATTTCCCTGATTGAGCTAAGCAAAACGTTTTGAAACCACTTGAAAAATGCTGCGTATGACTGCTAAATCATAACAAGATCGACTCATTTCTGAAACGGATGGTGACTGGTGATGAAAAGTGGAACACTTACAGCAAAGTGAAATGAAAACGTTTCCAAGCCAGAATTTAGGCCAAGAAGGTGTGTGTTTGTTGGGATTGGCAAGGAATCATCCACTATGAGAGTTTGGGCAAGTACGGTCAGAAAAAGGACCATATGAAAGAAGCGATTGCACAGAAACGCCCAGCTTTGGCCAAAAAGTTGTAGAAATCGAGCAAAGGTTTCTATGAGAAGGACATAATGACCTTGAAAATGGAAAAACGGTGCATATTTGACATAAAGCGGATAATTCTAACTATAGTAAATTAAGCCATCACTTAATATTTGTTTGTCGTGTTTTTGAATCACCCCAAATAATGAGACTTACACGTATGTAAATCAGATAATTAGAGTTGCCTGCCAAAGAACTCATCGATGATGACAACTCCCAGCTAATGATGTTCTCATGTCGTCATCAGAATAATTAACAGTTTTTTCAATGTGAAGAAATTCGTTGTTGATAATGACTTCCAAGTTGTACAAAAAAATCAACATTTTTTATAAATGTTCACAAACACAGGCCAATTAACTGAGAAAATTTAATTTTATTTTAATTAGGCTGTTCACAAAGATGAGGTGAAATTTATTCTTAATAATAATTATTACTTTTTTACTTGGTTTTTGGTGGAATGAATTTTTTTGTGCTGGAATGTAGTTATTGAGACATTCATAAGTCTGTCTCCTTGTCTACCCATGCGTTTAGAGGCTAGGAAGTGTTCATCACTACGTTTCACGGCATCACACAGGTGCTCATACGCCGGAGTGAATGAAAGAACTCAGAACTCGATTGAATTTCGAGCCCGAATAGTTGTATGCTTTCCACTTCTCCAGGCTACTGATATGGTGAACTCAGAACCCCAATCAATGATGATGGAAAAGACGTTCGAATTCCCGACTATGACGAAGTTCAAACAGAGTTATTCAAACATGGCTGTGGGGAACTCACCTAGTCAGCTTGCATCAGCTTCTTTGCGGAATATGATCGAGATAATCTGCACAAACCTAAAAAAATGCGTACCCACGGTCTATGCTAATTGCCGAAGGATTAGCCTAAATATCGCATATAAGTTATTATATGAAAGACATCGTCCACCTTATCAGTGTGGCTTTGGACCTAGTTAATCCTCCATTGACCAGATATTCACCATATTCTTGAAAAAGACGATTTTAAAACAGCCTACGATAGCAGGAAGAGGATCTGTCACACTACCATGACTGAATTTGGCAACTCCGATAGACCTGTACCCGCAGATTCCTTATTCCTTTAATATATTGGCGGAGAAATACGAGCTGCAGAACTAAACAGGCAAGACATGATCTTTTACAAGAGT
Source organism: Ceratitis rosa (assembly GCA_037013455.1). NCBI lineage: Eukaryota > Metazoa > Arthropoda > Insecta > Diptera > Tephritidae > Ceratitis > Ceratitis rosa. The sequence continues at coordinate 33,722,257 of JAWMAG010000006.1, read as the reverse complement.
GTACAACTGCTGGCGTATGCCGATGTCATTGATATCATAGGACTTAACTACCTTACCGTTAGTTCTGCTTTCTCTAGACTTAATGAAGAAGCGAAGCGAATGAGTCTGGTAGTAAACGGAAACAAGACAAATTATCTATTGTCATAGAATCTACTTTAGACTGAGTAGACAGTTGAAAAGTAAAGCCTCTTTCGATGAACAAACTCTACGAGTTGCTCATCATTACCATCCAGCTATATGGTGTGGAGGCATGGACGATGACAAGATCAACCGAATATATGAAAGCACTCCAGTTTTGAAAGTATTCAATGCAGTATCCGCTGTTGAAAGCGGTATTTCCAACTAGCGCCAAATAACGAAAATATTCGGCTATATCGCGTAAGCGGTACCTACGCCAATGAAGAAGAAGAATGCTCTCAATTAGTTAATTGATTGTCTGTGTGAACAGCATTTTTCTTTAGAATTTTTCTCTAACTTTGTCCCAATTTTGGAACTTGGCTAAGCATGAGGTTCTTAATAATCACGACACACATGTTTCTTAAAAAAAAAGTATATTAAATTGAAATCAAAAAATTTAAAATTTTTATTTTTATTTTTTTACGTTTTTCTTCTAACAGCGTATCAATGAAGGACTCTCTTTTGAAATGTAAGCCTCATTAAAAGATTTCACTATTAGAGTTTGTTACTCTTTCACAATCTCGCTTTCCATGGGACATCCTTACTAAGTAGTACGGTATTTAAACAAAGTACTAAAATGTTTAACCACCTGAGTAATACTACATATAATTTTAACACAGGCAGACATACTTATATACATACTCGTATGTATGTATGTACTTACATATATGTATGTATGTATGTATGTATATCTACTTATTTACGAGCATGCGTTTTTAAATTTTATTTACCTTTTATCGCGCAATTAAATGTCGTTCCGCTGCAAGTCATCGATGATATGGACTTTTTCACGTTGACTGATTTCGCACAACTGCATGGCAGGGTAGGGCAATAACTTAAGACAATAGCAGGAACAACAATAAAAACTCGAAAATATAAAAGGCATGACTACCGCAAGCAACAAGTTAGAATACACTTATCTATATACATACATACAAACATATATACGAGTACATACATATGTGAATACTTACATAACAGCCAACAAGAAAAAAGAAGGAAGTCCATGAGCCACTCTAACAACTTGGCTGTCACTAGTAATAAGAACTGATGAAAAGACGATGAGCGGAAGGTCTGATGAATTGGTTGATACGCATATACATACATACATACATATGAACATAAACACATCAAAGATACCAGCGATGTGTGGTGTGAAAAAGCGGATGTCCTGATCAAAAGCAAAACAGTTTCTTCTTCGACATTTTCTCACAGCTCGACACGGTGTGAGTTGGTAGCAATCGAACCGAACCGAACCGAACCAAACAAACCAATTTGAACTAAAGAACCGGCTTGACTTGACCATGTCCGGTGCTCAGGTGTGGTTCTGACTATTTAGCTGTCTGATCTGATTCCACTGCGCACATCAATGGAGGAAATGAGAGAATTTATATAATAAACGCGGATGCATTTCAAAGGTTTCCACGTTCAATAATGATTTCACCGAAACTTAAACACAAAATACATACTCATATTATTACATAGTACATGTGTATGTATGTATGTATTTATTTATTTATTTTATTATGCGCCAATGTTGTATTCCCCAGTTACGAAAGCAACACCAACGACAATGGCAAGCCAAGTGTCATTGCGTCCGGGCACCAGGGTGGAATGTGTCAGTTTGAAGCGAAAGCCTGGCAGGAAGAAGTACAAGTTCAAGAGCAGTGAGGGTGCGAGTGCGGGTTATGGTGTGTAGTATATAGCATTGAGGCGACAAGACACTTCACGCTCTTAAAGTCCGCAAATGCGCTTTCACAGTTCGTCTCGTCTGCATTGATGATGACGACAACAACAGATGTGATTATTCCTTCTAAACTCCCTCAGCATGCTATTAGTGAAATTTAATCAAGCGTTTAATTTAAGGGGAATATTTTTGTATACATGAATGCTAAGTACCTTTAATTGAACCCAGCGAGCAAAAAAATTTCATTTGATTATCGAACAAAGGTGTATAGGTTCTCACACACCCCCATGTAATTTAGCCACAGATTCTTTACTTTAGCAGTTCAGATGTCCAGACCAGACATTGATATATAGAACCGTACGCACTATACATATGTATGTATGTGCTACCTACCTACCTTTAAAAAAGTTATCCAACATCCACTTCAATATGCCCGAATTCATGAAAGAACAACAATATTGGAACATTTCTCATCATTATTCTCTAGTGTGGCCTTATCTAATTAGCCCTAATTAGCTCCTGAGACTTCTGTCAACATTTCCTTTCAATATTCGCATAAAAAGGTTATAACAGAACTCGATCTAAACAAGAGACCACAAAAGAAAACTTTGTGCCAGGTTAATGTCATCTAATCACTCCTGTGCAGGAACAAGATCGCTGCTCTTCTGCAACCAAACACTATGACTACAAATCTCTAAAATTACCTGCTGACCTCAACGGGGCTAGGTTGCCAGGCACATCAGAAGGGGAGTTCTTGACATGAACGATTGCAAATCAGCAACATATGCACCAACCGCTGGACAGGACGACATACAGACAGGCACTTAACGCCATTCACCTAGAGTCAATTAATACCTTCGGGAACTCTCTCCCTGCGAATGGCGTCTTCGGAACCACCAGCACCACAACAGATGAAGACCTCGAACTGCCTCGAAAGTCCCGCATAATACTTATGCAACTTAGGTCTTGATATTGTAGCAGGTTAAACTATTACCTATCCAGACTCGACCTCGATATACCTAACGTAAGTTCCTCATGTAACGAGTCCCCGCACGACACTAACCATCTCTTAACGTGCCTCCTAAAGCCAACTCATCTAACCCCCCGATCTCTCTCGTCCAAACCCGTCGAAACATCTCGTTTCTTGGACCTCCCATTAGATAACCTCGATGATTTAGACTAAATAGCCTGTTCCTAATCAGGAACAACAACAACAACTACAACTCTCCTTTCCAAGTGTTGATGACAGTGAAGATGCCAAATAGGCAATCGCTCTGTAAGGATTCTTCTTTAAAGCAAGAAAACAAAGTGAGCATCATTTTGGTCACAAATAGAAGGTAAGGAAAAAAGCGAACCTTTTCAGAAGACTTCTGGACTTTTAGGCAATTAAGAAATCTTATCAATTATGATGAGCATGGCTGGATGTTTATTAACTCAACCGAACTGTTCAAGGCAACCAGCCACACGACCTCAACAAATTAACCAACCAAAAAATATTCACCTCTCTTCTCAGACACATTTACTAAGATCATGGGCTCGTGTCCTGACCTAAGCAACATACAAAATTATAGAAAATTAATTTATATAAAATTTTTTGTATTATTCTATTATCCTCTGTTATGTAGCAAAAACACTCCTCATAAAAATCTATCGGCTGCTGGAAAGTGGCTTAGAAAATATTGAAGGTATCTCCATTTCTTGGGAAAACATTAAGAGGCACACCATGGAAGATGAGCTCGGTTATAAAACGCTAATTAATAAATCAGCGAGACCCTTCTTAATTCGTACAATAGTGGAAGTGTGAGGATATTAAAGAGAGATCAGGCCCATAGAGTCTTCAGTTGTTTTCAAAACGCTTCAATTGGAATGAAAAGTTTGCCGAAACCAAGAAACACAACATGTTCTCTCGATTACTGTTCACTGGGTAAAATGTGCACTTCACAAAAAAAGTGTATGCGTACATGGTGAGCTACGTTAGTCATATGGCACCGATCGCCTGACACTCAAAATTATGTCGATGGCATTGACGGCGATGACGTTGATCAGTTGCTGTTGATGAAATGCCGGTAATGACGTCGATTTTGATATACTAACACGTGAGTATATGGAAATATGGTATATATGTATGTACACATAAATGCATGAACATATGGATTTGTGAAGCATGTGCGCTTATACTGGTATGTGCATATGTATGTATGTATGCATCTACGAGGTTTTGCATCTAAATATGAGCACACGGTAAGAATATTCATTTACAACATTCAATATTTTGTCTTTCTTTCTTCAATATCATGTTTTCTTTCTGCTTCGAAGATGCCACTTCAGCCGATTATAGTCGTTTAATCAAAAAAAAAAAAAAATATTTAAAATATAAAATACAGTCATAAGGACCAAAACACCCACAGTAAGCACAAGTACACACATTTTTACAATTTTATTTAATTTTGTATGCTTGCGTGTACGAGTATGTACTCGTATTTAGGTATGTGTGTTCTTTTACAGAAGTGAAACGTTTTAAATTTAGTACCATATGCTACAACAGTAATCCAGTAAAATAATCATTCGTTAGGGTAATTTGACTATGCAATGAAGCGTTGATAATATGAAAATGCACTCGTATGTATGGCATGAGCATATGTATGTATGCTACATATGTATGCGGGAGAGATGCTGCGGAAGGTGATCCTTACCGCAACCTAATAAATGACCGTAGAATTACTTTGCCAAAGTCGGCAGCAGCAGCAGTAACCGCATAAAATTAGGCAGCCGGACAGATGTTGGTGTATACATTTATTTATAAATATTTGTATGTGCTTATAGGAAAGTTAAATATGTATGCTCATATGTGCATGTATGTTTGTATGTTTACACAAATGAGAGGGTGTTCAAATAATAGTCCTTCTGCCGGATTAATGATCAATATTGTGTGCGTGTATTTTTGATTTATTATTACGTGGTGCTGTACTTTTTTACGTACATACATACATACATACATACGGGTATAGGCATATTTAATATTTATAAGAAAGAATGGCATTTTTCCCAAAACATATGTGGGGGACCTAATTTTAAAAATAGATACTCATTTCCTTCTCCTTTTCGGTTACGCAACAGTGGGAGGAATTAAAAATATATATTGATATATATGTATGTAACGTCACAGTTAATATTGAAAAGTTACATATGAACGAGGATACTACATAAGGAAAATATCAGCCTTGTGTGAAATTAAGAATTATTCGATATAACCAATATTTACGGTATTGTGTTTAGCAGGAGCTAAGGAGGTAGACAAATTGAAAGGCAGAAGTAACTGCATTGAATATGCATAGTAATACACAGACGTACATATGAATACATGTATGTTTTTAATCGCTTTTGCGATTTGCTAATATACGAGGGTATGAACAAAAGTTCGGTGAGTTGATGACTTTCAATTTGTTTTTGTTAAATCTAAAAATACTAAATCTTTTGCAATTACTTTATTAATCTTCCTTTCGAGTTTTAGAATGATCGGCTAAAATGCAGACGAGAAAACGCAAGATAGCCGAGGTAGATTAGACGAAATTCCACCACCAACTCAAATAGAAATTCGTCATGTGATTCCCTTCGGGTTTAGGCGTAATTTACAGACAATACAAATATTCAGTGAATGCCAATATGTCAACATGTATATGTAACGATTGTACCGTTTTTAAAGTCTCTTTCTAAGTGGTTCCGAAGATTCCGGACTGGATATTTTTCCATAGAGAACGAGCCCCGTGAAGGTTAACCAAAATCTTTCACTGATAACGTTACCGTAGCTCTGGTGAAGTCCAAAATTGACGAAGACCCACGATTGACACAAGAAATGATTGCTAATGAATTGGGCTTGAATGTCATGGCTGTATCACGAATATTAAGTAATCATCGATCATTCGATGGGTACCACAAATTTTAAACGCGGCCCAAAAAGAGGCTCGAGTGCATGTTGCTCAATTTTTCCTAAAAAAAAATCGAATTCATGATCATGACAACGCGTCCTCCCACCTAATTATCTAATAAGAACTGACATTTTGCTGTCAAAGAAACAGCTTTTATGCTTTCGCATAAAAATTGCCGAACCTAGTAATTTTCGCATTCCGATACTATAAGAAGGATGTCGTAGAAAATTTAAGAAATGTTCGCAAAGTACTCAATCTGCACCATCTACATTATTTTCAATTCTTCTTGCCCTTCATCGAGAGACATTTTGGGGTTTTTTGCCTACTTTGAGCTATGGACTTCTTTTTGGATTTCTCTTCGTCATGTGACAGGGGGTAATGTGTGCTGTCCAGCTATCCAATCTGGTTGCCTAGTTCAATAGCCATTTTCGTTTCATTTTTGAAAATTAGATTTTGGCACGATATCGCTTCTGTCGGATCTTCCATTAGGCAATGTATTATTCTTCTTCTTCTTCTTCTTCTTCTTCTTCTTCTTCTTCTTCTTTAAAGCAGTACAAACAACCAATTTTTGGCCAATTTCTATAGTAATTTTCTTACCATTAATTGATTTGTTCCGTCTCATTTTGTCCTGGATGCCTTCAATTCTTTTATGATGTAAAAGCCATTTATTCTAAATGCAAGATCTACCTATCTTCTTTGAGGTTTTCAGTTAGAATAAGGTCTCTCTTTGACATATGTATGTATTTATCTTGTACAGCCTTATCAAATGTCTCATGGTAATATTTCACAAAGAGTCGTCTATTCTTGACTTTTTTGAATTTGTCTCCTTGTGAATTTTCATTTAAAGGAAAGAAAAAAAGTTAATTATGACAAAGTAAGACTCAATTTATGTGTTTACTTGATATTATTTATGCTCCAATCTCTGTGGGTATTCGATGTGGGATATTTAAATAGAAACACTTTTTATTGTCTAAGAGTATCCCTTTTCAGTTGTGAAATCATTTAACCACATGCAGGTAAGTTTTCTGTTTGCCTCCACAAAAGGTGTCAATTTCATTCCAAAACAAAAATAAAATAACAAATAAAATGCAGAAGAGAATAGGTGATATAAGGGAATGAGCATCAAAGATTAAATAATCAAACAATCGAAGACATCAGACAGCAACAATTCCAAACAATAAATTAATAAGAGAGCAACACATCAGCATACTCGTATAATAATAATGCGTGGGGAACTACAGAAACATCTCATTATTAAATATTTACGTACACACTGCATGATTGGGTAGGTAGACATCCTGCACCTCAACTTCGATCTACACATTTGGTCTGCTTTGTGTTTAGAGTACGACGATCACACGTCATCAGCATTTCAGTGCGACAACCCGCGCTCCAGTCTGCTGCTTGTGGGTCTTTCTCTGTCTGTTGGCGTGAGCATACATAGCAGATCCTACAGACGAAATTACAATATTTTAGGCTGAGTAGCAGTAGGGCGTAATAGTTGTGCCAAGCCAGTAAGTAAATAAGCTGAAGTTAGTATGTACGTTTGTATAGGTATTATGCTCGTAGATAGTAAAATAATCGATACCCGCTTTATCTCAAACTGTTTTTGTAAGTAGAAATAATTGCCCAGCGTTGAATTGGAGTGGGATCTGATGATATAGACTCCGAGAAGGGGGATTCTTTTTAAATACTCGTACATAAATTATTGTTGTACTGCTGTATGCTGTGTTCTCAACTCTCAACATCTCTAAGCCTAATCTACAGTTGAGTTCAAGGCAAAAATTATAATCAACTGCTTTCACCGAGTAACCACGTAGCTTGTAATCTTTATAGTTTTAATTAAGATGTCGGGCTTATTTTCACGAAGAGTACTCAGCGAACTCCACAGAAAAATGATATCCATAAAGTAACTAAACTCCCTCTTAAAATCTTTGAGTTTGTGCATAACTTGTCGCTTCGAGTGTGATTAGAACCGGTTGGCTTGGTTGTTTACAAACTCGAGCTGTTTGGTTGGGGCGAAAGAGAAGGATTTTAGAGTATATACGAGGAGGGACAGGATATACATACATACCTTCTGCTCAAATATAAACGAGACTGTTCAATAAAACAAAAACGGTTAATTATTTTTCAATATTTATATTATCCCCTTCAAAATAGTCAAAATTAGAGGCGATACACATATGCCACCTTTTTTTCCAATCTTCATAACACTTCTGGTAGGCCGCTTTAGGTATGGCTTTCAGTTCCTTCTTCGAATTCTTTTTTATGACTTCAATCGACTGAAAATGCTTTCCACGAGTTTAGGGAAAAGAAAAAAGTCACACGGTGCCATATCGGGTGAATACGGTGCTTGCGGAACAATATTTACGTTGTTTTTGGTCAAATAATCGCGTACAAGACGAGACGTATGAGCAACAATTTTGGAACAAGTCGAGCAGACACACGTCTCATGCCCAAAACATCGTGAATAATGCTATGAGCGGATCCATTTGATATGTTGAGATCACTAGCTATCTCTCTTTCAGTCACACGACGACGTTGACTTGTTAATAGTGCCGTAAAAAAAAAAAAACTATATGACAGATCGCGCTCAAATTTGACATGTAAACATGTAACAGTCCTGGCAACCTAAACAAAAAAAAAGTATGGCCATATGTCTTGTCCTTGTCGAGTTATGGATAAAGTCTCGTTTATATTTGAGTAGAAGGTACATTGGCTATGTCGAGATCAAGCCCTGGTAAAAAAATCAGACTTCACCGGGGTCTTACCTGGTATCTAGGCCTTTTCGCCTACTATGGGAGGTGGCGTTCAACAGTTCTGTAGCATCCGCCATCAGGGGACTTCCTGTCCTCAAGTCGGTGTTCTGACTTGATTTTTACTTCTTCGTTCTCATTCGTATCTCTGTGTGACTTGAGTATTTTGTTGCGGCTTTGTACTTTAGTGACATTTGCGATTATATGTGGAGAGAAGGAGGGCAGACTGCCGAGTGCCATATCCAGGAATTTTGGGTTACTAAAAGTTGGAATTTTCGCTTTGACATTCAGATCGAGCCGATATTCCTTCGGCTAGCTGATGAAAAGGTTCGACGGGGACAGATATATTATAGCAGTTCACATTTGAACAGAGGTTATAAATATCCGTCAATATACGTATCGAGCTGTCATTGCCATATGAAATCAAGGAGACACCTTCTGGTGATGAAGAGAAGCTTAATTAAATACCGGTGGAGAACACCATTCTGTGTGCGACACCGAATAATGAAGAGAGACTACTCACTTATAATAACTTTCTGAAACCAATGAACAAAATTACGCTCTCTGTGCTCCTCTCGAATTTTATAGCAGGAGAAAGCATTGTTTATCTATACAAATATTATATTATACGTATATCAGTCAATGCCAGCGCAGTGTTCTTGCAGTATTTGTGTCTTGGACTTGATAATTCAAACACGAATCGAATCAATACAAATTCTGTTGTGATTGGACGACCCTCGCTGTGAGAGTCCTCGCCAACAGAAATCATTTTGTCGTATACGATGTCTACCTCTCAACTACGTCATCATCGCGATCGTCGACATCATCATTACTGTGAGCATAACCATATTATTAGGCGACTTCGGCAATGCACGTGCACAGTCGTAACGTTATCAACGACGTAATCAGCGTATAAATACAAAACGGACACGCATTTAATGTGACGTACGAGTTTGTATGTATGTATGTACATTTGTATGTGTGCAAAGACATTAAGTCAAATGGACAGGTAAGCAAACAACAACGATAAAATAACAAACAAACACACATACATATAAGTCAATTTATGCATTTGTTAGTATGTTTCCAGACTTGATGAAGGACGGACACCACTGTTTGCGTGTGAGAAAAAACCGCAATACATACGAATATATGTGCATATGTACATACATACATACACAAAGATACAATTTACGGCCGTGATTTGAATGTCCAATGAGTATTGAGGACACCATCAACCCAGATCGTTCGTTTGTAAATGATACCAAATGTAAATCACAAGGAGACTAAGAGCGCAGCTCAGTTTGTGAAGGTTTCTATTGCAGTGTGTTTGAGGCTCATTGCTCGATAGGGAATAATTGTATGTACATACATACCTACATACATATGTATGTAAAAAGAGTGAACACTTGTATTTTTATGTCGTATGCAATTTTTATTTCTTTTTTTCCTTTAATATTTGTATCTGTTTGGAGGAGCGTCAGCCAGATTACTTGTCGTCTGCAGCTACGGAAGTGAGAACCCGTCAATGTGTCGTCCTATAAGTCAATGCGCGTAGGCGCACACTTCGCAGCAAACAGGAAGCTAATGCACTCAGTGGGCCATGGGTCTTTGGGTTACTCGAAGCGGTAATTATTCACATACATACTTAACATACAGCGTGGCAGTGTTGTGTAATGTTGGCGCCAAAAGGGAAAATATATTGTGGCATTCGAAAGGAAGTGCTAAGGATTTATTGATAATAAAGTAGTAAACTCACTAATCGGTATTTGTTACCAGCCAGTATGAAATATACGATTTAGTTCCTTTTTACCTGTTTATTAGTCGAACGTACATTGGGAACAAGCAAAGAATTGGATAGCTGGGAAAATGGAAGCTTAATAAGTTCTTACTAGTGACAAAGAGCTCAGCCTCAATAAGGTCTAGTTGTGAACCGTAAATGCAGGGAATGTGTGGAGACAGGAATTTTTGAGCGTCCAGTGTTGGGCAGATTTTTATCTCATTTCGCTAAGAGAAAAGCAATTTTTTTTATCAAATTTGGAATACAACAGGAAGTAACATCACTGATTAGAAACCGTATAATCGCATACTTCCTGATGTGCCTGGGCGTGCTGACATACTAAGATAATCTTGCCAGGAGACTTTCTGCCCTCTAGGTGCTGTTCTGGCTTGATTTTGAGTTCTTCTTCCTTCGTCTCAATCCGTGCACTTTAGTTTATGATCGGCCGGTCGAGTTCAATATAAGCTCCAAACAATGTTTCTATGTGACTTGGGTATTTTGTTGCGGCTTTGCACTTTAGTGACACTCGCGGTAGTATGTGGAGAGAAGAAGGGCAGACTGTCGAGTGCCATATCCAAGAATTTTGGGTTATTAAAAGTTGGAATTTTGAAGTCGTTGAGCTGATGAAAAGGGTCGAAACTAAGAACACAACAGGAAGTGTAGCTGTATGGGAGTTCGGTCTTATAAGGTGTATATTATCAGGCACTGTGTATATAATCTAAGTGAGAATTCGTGGAGCCAACCAATCAACCTAACCTAAACTAGTTTATGGACTTTCTATCACATCACGGATGACCTAACTAATTGTTAAGTTCTATTTCAATTAAGACTTAACGTGACTGTTATTGCTGTAAGAGCTTCCAAAAGCTTCCCAAATAATAAATGATGGCTTCCGAAGGGTCGATGTTGTTGTTGTAACCGCAAAAATATTCCCCAAAGTAGTTTATCCCGGTATACCGACCCGACTGTCGCATGATTTTTGTCGCCTCTTACGACAGGCATGCCTTAACGCGGGTAAATTCTTAAACCCCTAACCCACTGGGGCAGGATCGATGGTCATGTTCACTGGACAAGAGGTTTTACATTTTCAATCGTGATATGGAGTTTGGGCTTATACACTTTACTACAGGTTGCACAGAGAACATAGAACTTATAACAATATTATAGGCAAAGATGACTAGATACGAAACTCAATCAAAAACACTCAAAATACAACTCTGAGCGTTCCCCCATCTCACATTCTAATGTTGGCAGCAGTGTCAGATCGGGGAACATTCAACAAAATGCACCAGTACCACTATGTCAATAAAAAAATCCATTGTTTTTGTTTCAAAAGAAATTTGCTTCAGCAGTAAATATTAAAGAAATTATTGTAATTTTATTCTTAAGACTTAGTATAATTAAATGTTTCACTGTTTCTCAATGAAATATTTTAGTGAAATTGTATTTAAAGACGTTGTTGTTTGTAATAAAATATCCAAATTATACCTAAAAATCCAAAGAAGTCATTTTTCTATCACAGTGGCACTGTTCAGAAACGTTATAAAAAATGAGCATTTTTGAGCGCTCTCACGAAATAAAGAGTTTCGTATCTAGTCATCTTTGATTATAGGCTCTCTCTACATCAGTTTGCTTCTTCTCATGATTATAAGTTCTCTGATTTCATTGGTTCTCCGCCTACGCACGCTGTTCTTCTATCTGCTGCAGCGAATGGTTGGAGGCATTAATGCGCTATTACGCAACCAAACGCTAGCAAAGAATCTTACCAGTCCGTTACTGCTCAGCACCAAGAGATGGCGCTACCAACAGCTGGTTATACAATCTAGCAAAATAGAAGAGAGTTTTCTCTAATTTTACTCCCTGTCCACTTATCTTTAGTTCCAAATCCACAATAACTTTTATTTACGAAAAAAAAAGTTTTTGATATACTGAAATGATTAATTCAATTTAAACTGATTTTTTTTTTAATTACAAAACAACCTAAAAACATGGAGGTAAACATTCCCTTAGATTTGTTGTTTTATTGTTAGTTCTTAATTGCTTCAAATTAATTTTGCAATTTTAAATAATTTCATAGTACACATAAATACGTATATGTATGTAAGTATTCTCAACATTTTATAAATTGTTTAAATTTAACTTCGAGTTTCTTATAAATTTTGCTACGAAACTTGAGCATAAAACAGAATTGGAATAAATCCATCGTATTGGCAACGCTTGCGTAAATATTCAACACTTGGCAACGCAGTCAAGAACGAGCTGACAAGCAGAGAATTATTCCTGAGCAGAGTACAGAAAGAAAATTTGCAAACGGCGGAGACAAAAGTTCGTAAACAAAAAAGGATTTTAATTCTTGAAAAGTGTATTAAAATATAGCATTAAAACGAAATTATGTGAGCCGGGCACACGTTAGGGTTTAAAGTAAGTGAAAATTGTTTATAAATTTAAGTGTAAATTATATAAAATACTAAAGTGTAGCAAGTGAATGGCGAGCAAGCAGATAAAAACGAATCATTCCAGTTGGATTGAAAATGTAAGATTTTTGTTTGTCACGGTGTGCAAGGTGGTTGGTGTGGCGGTAATGGCCCTCAAGACCGACCTGCTACATATTCCTGCCGTTGCTGGTGTTGCTACTGCTATTGCTGCCCAACAAATTTGCTAGTAGTAGTGCTAGTTGTGGCAGTGGTCCTGCTGCTGCACTTATAAGCGGAAAAGGATGCGTTGTGTTTGTTTAATTTATGTGCGTGTCTGTATGTACGTTTGCTTGTTTTGGGCGGGGTGGAAATGTCAAGGAAATTTGATGTAAAATGCTCATATGAGTGCCGCTGCAAGGTGAAAAAGAAATGTACACGAAACATGAAAAAAAGTGTAAAGTGTGCATAAGAAAGTATTGGCAAAAGGAAAGCAGCGAGTAGTGGGGCTTAAAGAAGTAAAAGCACAGAGAAGTGATCAACTGTTGTCACCGCCCTTTGCCTGGTGCGCAAAGTCAATACCCAGTGAACCACACGCACAATGAACTGTTTCTCTAGTGTCACTGGCACTGTAAAGCAATTTATAATTTTCGTGAATGAATAATACATTTTTGATTAATTAATTTTAAATTAAATCATAACCTATGCATTTTTATTCTAAAACAAAAATCAGTGCAAGTGAAAGAAAACAGAGACTACACCCTATCTATCATTCCCCAAAATCTTATCATTAATGATTTGTTGTGACTCTAGCTTTAGCTGGGTTATTAACTGAGAAGTGTTTTCCTTCGTGTACGTGCAAGTGTGCTACTGTAGCCATTCATTGAATAATTTATTAATAAGTTATTAAGCATTAACTGATGCAGTTGTGATTGCAGCGTTGAAGCATATCCCATGTGTGAGCTAACGATGTAATTTGGCAGCGCAGTGTAAAGTTATTCAAAAACTTGTAAGGTGTTAATAACCAAAGAAATTCCGTACCTCAACTCTCATTTTACATATTACTGCTACTCTTTATTGTGTTTTGTTCTCTTTATCTTCTACTTCTACGCTCATTTTTAGGGCGAGTCTCCCATTGCGTTGCCACTTAAACTTATTGTTATATTTATGACTAAAGGTACAAAATTGGTAATTTTTGAAGAAAATTTAAGAAAAAAATTAAAATTTAGTGATACAATATATCTTAAATACAAAAACACTAAAATCTCCCGGTTATTTTTACTTATTAGCTTTAAATTTGGTATGATTAGAAATTGAAGCAAATTTGGATTGTGCTGAAGTGAATCGCATAAAATGGACTCAAAAATTACGTATAGGGATTAAGTGTATTTTAACGTCACATACCCGAAAGGAAGTACTTTTTAATTATGAATTTGTCCTTACTCAGCTGGTTGAGTTCCTCATAACATATAGTACAGTGGTCATATAAAAGGGCGGAAAAATCTACAACGTAACTTTATTATATTTGCCTTTTTAAACGGAGAGGAGGGACAAAGAAGATATTTACTATTTAACAAGCCGGTTCGGGTCTTCGCTAACCAAGAATATAGTTCTGTTCGTTGATTAGATGGACAGTAACAATTTTTATTAAACTTGACTCGTTGATCCAAAAACCCAGTAAAATTAGTAATGAGAGAGTGCAATTTTGACTTAGTTTGTGAGAAAGTTGCTAATTCGTGCTAGGAAAATTTGAGTCAGTAAGAACTAGTATGAAAATAGCTGATTTGTGATAATATCATTAAATTTTGGTCAACAAAACAAAAATCATTTAAAATGAAAATATTATTATTGCTTTAATATGACTTGACTTTGAAATTAAATTTAATTATATCAATGATTCAAATACTAGTAAAGGTGTCTTTATCGTTTGACGTCTACAATTATAAACTATAAATTTCCCAATTTAATTAAAATGCTTAGGAAAATACTTAAAAGCGAAAAAAATTAATTGTATAAATCAACGAGTTCAAATTGAACCGCCGAAATAAACAGTTGTTATATATCTTTACTGAATCCTGTTCGGTGAAAACTTAGTAAATTTCTTTCTTTAGGAAACTAAGGCATCTTTACTGGCTAGTTTTTACTCACTTTTCTCAACGAACACAGCTTATGTCTCGAGCATTGAATTGAGGGAGTCTAAATCCCTAACGGGGCTAGGTCGCCGGAAAAGTGTCAGTCCTTAGATGTATAAAAATCGGGTGCATAGAACCAGCTGAGGTAGGAACTAGCCGTTATAACATTACCACTAACTCTAATTGGTAAGAAATCGATTCGGAGTTAATGAGATTAAACGGCTTAAGAAGAAGTACTATCTGAAAAGGCCGCGACCATCGCTTACCAGTTCCATTCGGAGAAGTAAAGCATACACAAGCACCGCTTTTGTATCGATACTAATTGGCTTTAAGAAAAGAACGGTAAATTAATCGCAAAACAAATGACAGATAGCATGATCCTAGTAAGGCTCTGAACAAGTCATTATCTGTTGGCTTCCCATGCTTTACCAGGTGTGTTTGTTGAAGTGTGCCAGTTTTACTAGTAGATGTCCCTAGCAATATGTATAAATTTCTATGATTTGGCATGTATGCAATTTTTTTCTATTGACATTAACCTACAAAAATACGCAAGTCACATTCCGCCAAAATAATAGCGTCACATTTGTTTACCTCAGTGAATGTCGAGTTTCGTTCCAAGTAAATCGCATTTGCGGCATTTGTTGCTTTTCTTATTTCATCAAAAGAAAAAAGCAGCTGAAGCTCACCGGTTGCTGGTAGAAACTTATGGTGAACATGCTCCAGTGATTAGAACATATGAGACATGGTTTCGTCAATATGAAAGTGGAGATTTCTATTTGACAGACAATGAACATCCTGGTGCAACGAAAAAGTTCGAAGACGAAGAATTGCAGGCGTTATTGATCCAACCCAATCGCAACAAAAATTGGCAGAAACACTACATGTGACTCGAGGAGCAATTTGCCAACGTTTAAAAGCCATGGGAAAGATCCAGAAGTATGGAAAATGGGTGCCACACCAGCTGAACGATAGACAAATGGAAAATCGAAAAACTGTTTGTGAAATGCTGCTTCAACGATTCGAAAGGAAATCTTTGAAAATGGATTTATTTTGAGAACCCGAAGCGAAAAAAATCATGGCTTCCCCTTGGTGAAGCTGGCCCATCGACTGCAAGGCCAAATCGCTTTGGCCGTAAGACAATGTTCTGTGTTTGGTGGGACCAGTGTGGTGTGGTGTACTACGAGTTGTTAAAACCTGGTGAAACGATGAACACGGATCGCTACTGACAACCAATGATCAATTTGAATCATGCTTTGATCGAAAAACGGTCGGAATGGGCCCGAAGACATGGCAAAGTTATCTTGCAACATGACAACGCGCCGTCTCATACCGCTAAACTGGTGAAAGACATATTAAGAACACTTAATTGGGAAATATTATCGCACCCGCCGTACTCTCCAGACCTCGCGCCTTGCAGAGCAGTGCTTCGCTAATTTTGAAGAAGTCGAAAAATGGGATGGTATCCATAATTTGCCTGAGAGATGGGCGAAATGTGTAGAAACCAATGCTCAATACTTTGAATAAAAAAATTTTGAGATTCCTCTAAAAATTAAGTTTTTTCTTTATCATAAAACCGGCAAACTTCAACAAACACACCTGGTAAATTAGATCTGATGAGATTGAATCAACAAGCGCTTGAAATGCCGAAAAAGGCGTACAAACAGTACAGCACGTACTGTGAGTTTGTGAGAGCCCGTAGTTGTTGTTATAACCGAAAAAATATTCCTCAAAGTAATTTTTGGGGAATGTTGCAGAAGTGACAGTCTTTGGCCGAAATAAAACCCGCACAAAGGATTTTATTCGCCTCTTACGACAGGCATGCTTACCGCAGGGGGGTTAGAGCCCGTAGTGAACTCGAGCTCTTCACGAGGGTAAACTACGGGACCTTCATTCAGCAGTGGAGGTCTAAAATGTATGCTTCAACTTATTAAGAGTACATCACTATTCTTAAAACTAGACACACAATAGGAAGTGAAGCAGTATGTGTATTATATCTTATAATAGAGGGTTTTATATTCAAAGAAACTTTTCCCCTCAAAAAATCAATACATTAATCATCTCTCGATTCATTCACCGTAACTGTTGCTCTAGCCTCATTTTCGAAAAAGTAAAGTCTAATCACCACACCGGACCATAAACCGTGCCAAACAGTAACGCGTTGGGGAATAGAGAGGCTTATGTGACAGTTGTTGTTGTTGTTGTTGTTGTTGTTGTTGTTGTAGCGGCTAGCTAACCCCGCTTAGAGCAGGTATTGTCAATCTATGTCGCCGAGGTCATCTAAGGGGAGGTCCAGGAAACGTGCTGTTTCGACGGGGTTGGACCAAAGGGAGAGGGGGGTTAGATGAGTTGGTTTAAGGGGGAATGTGAAGAGGTGGTTAGTGTCGTGCGGGGACTCTCCACATGCAGGGCATACGTTGGGTATGCTGGGGTTGAGTCTGGATAAGTGGGAGTTTAACCTGCTACAATATCCAGATCTAAGTTGTGCCAAGGTCACGCGGGTCTCTCGAGGCAACTCGAGCTCGTTGTCTGCAATTGGTGTTGGTTTAACTCCGAGCACGCCATTCACGGGAAGGGAGTCTATGAAGGTGTTAACTGACTCCTGGTGAATGGCGTTCAGTGCTTGTCGGTACGCCGCCCTGTCTAGCGGTTGTTGCACGTGATACTGGATGGTGCTCTTTAAATCTGGTACTCCCTTCCTTATGTGCCTAGGTGGAGGTTCGGCTTCTAAAAGGTGCCTGCTGGGGTGCTCCCTGAGGTGGCATCCCAACAGGAACTGCTTGAACAGCAAAGCATTATGCTCCTTAACTCGTAGCATAGATGCTTCGCTGTGCAAGTGATGCTCCGGTGTACAACTTTGCTTCCGCCGTTTTCCGATAGGTGTCTGTACCGGCTGAGGCTGGTTGAAATACATAGATGATAATGCCTTTAAACTGAGTGGGGACAGTGCCTAACTTGTCATCGCCGTTTCAGTGACAGTTGTTCTTGTTTTCGTATTATTCACGCTCGAAAATGTCCGTTTATGTGCCCAATTCTCGCCATTTGCGGGAAGTTTTACTTTTCTGTTACAATTCGAAAAAAATGCAGCTGAAGCGCATCGAATGCTCTCAGAAACTTACGGTGATGCTGCTCTGAGTGAAAGAATGTGTCGGGAGTGGTTTCAACGTTTCAAAAATGGTGATTTCGATGTTGAAGACAAACATGGTGGTGGAAGAGAAAAAACCTTCAAAGATGAACAACTAGAAGCATTGCTTGATGAAGATTCGTGCCAAACCCGAGAACAGCTTGCCGAATCGTTGGGAGTGAGTCAGCAAGCCATTTCAAAACGTCTCAAGGCCCTGGGCTTTCAATTTTGGAAAAAAAACGGCGGAAGCAAAGTTGTACACCTAATATTTTATGTAGATCTATGTATGTATATATGTAATTTTGAGTATTTTTTTTCTAATAAATTAAAATTACTATTTTTCGCATTTTCATAAGAAGTGTTCTTCAAAATATCAATATATTTGATCGGAAAAATTTTATATTTGTACATACATACATACGTACATACCTACATATGGTACATATTAACATTAGGGTTTCCAACCCGAACACTTTATTTTCTTTTATGCCGTCAAATCGGCATCAAATGAGATACAATCAGCGTAAAAATGCTTATCAAACTGCGAACATTTCAACGTCAAAATACATTGAGAAGTGGTAAACGGATGCAGTGTGACGGGTGAGCGAGCCATATCTACTGGGGAGAGTGTCTGCTTTAGTAGATGTGTTTGATGAATTACATACCTTCAATGTTGACAGACTTGGTGGGTAGAAAGGGTACAGGCGGCAGGCGGCGCACAGGTAGAGACAGACACTGACTGAGCGTGCCACAATTGTGGTTACAAACAATTGTTGTGATAAGTTTTTGTTTGTGCGGTGGACCGGGGGAAGATGCATATCGCCAAGAATCCATTTCCGATTGAAAATTCATTTCTTTCCCAAACAAAAGTTCCTTCCCTCGTGTTGGTTGGTTACCACTATGCGGAGGCGGCAGATCGACGAATATGATGTACAAAGAGATATATACATAGGTACATACATATGTAGGTGAATGTAACGAGGAAATTTTTTTTATTTAATTTTTGTTTTATGTGCACACATATGTATGTATTCGTATATTTTGTTGTTACACTTTTACATTGACTGGTGCGGACGGCAAAGTTGTTTGGGCTTTTTGACTGATGTTTGTTGTTGCAAATGTTTACCATTGTTTGCAATTTTTCGCAAACGAGTTGGCGAAAGCAAAGCGAGCAGTGGGTGTATGTATATGGTATGTGCGACGGAGCAAGCAGAGTGCATATTGTTCAAACCACATGCATGTATGTTTATGTATACCCTTTGGGTTCGTAAAGTGTGAATGCCCATAAAAGTTGTGATTGGCATATTCATACCTCAGCGGATGTTGCAGTGACGGCGTTAAACCCACTCTTACGCTTATTGTATACCTTCCACTTGAGTAGCTGATGATGGTCTTGCTCTACTGTATCTTCGTTTGCTGAAGTACATTGAACTGCCCGCCTTACAGGCAGGGCAAGACGCTTTTTGTACCAAAATTCAAGAATTTACAACCAACACCTTTACCGTAATTGAGTTGTACTCCGATATTGTTCTTATACATATTTTATTAAGTAAATAAAATTAAACATATTTCATGTTTTTTGTTTTTTTTTCAAGTTTCTTGTAGATCCGATAGAGTTTTTCCGCATGAATTTTTGACTGTCAGCAACAAGAAGAACAAAAAAGGGGGAAAAAATAATTTAAAAAGGAAATTAGTAACGCAAAAGTTTTTCGAAAACACGAATGCAAAGCAATATAGCCTAGATAAGTGTTGGCTAGAGCGGCGGTGCGGTGTACCAGCGATTACATACATACATACATCATACATAGTAGTTACAAGTAACAGAAAAGGCTGCCAATTGAGTATTTAGACAGTTTGCTACTGACTTAGTTCGTTTGTACATATGTACATACATACATATATATACATATGTAAATACACAATTGTGGAATAAGTGTCCTCATCAATATTCTGTCGAGGCGTAGAATTTAACAATTTAACAAGTATACAGCTTTAAAAGGAATTGTACTGCTCAGTGTTGGCGACGTGGTGGCAGCAAGAAGTAGGAGAAAACTAATAATAACGACAAAAATTTATCACTTTATCAATTATTAAAAATGGCAGAAGATGAAATTTTGTTCGACGACGTTTACGAGCTGTGCGAAGTCATTGGAAAGTAAGTTGTGTTATAATAAATTAAAAATAAGAAATTTATTTCCTCATAATTCTATTTTTCTCCCCCCACAGAGGTCCTTTCTCCATAGTCAGACGCTGCATACACAGAGAATCAAACCAACAGTTTGCTGTTAAGATTGTCGATGTAGCAAAATTTACAGCAAGTCCCGGGCTGAGCACAGCTGGTAAGTGTAAATACAAAAACAACAACAATATCCATCCATTGATATGCATAGATAGAATATTAATTGTGGCATAAATAAATTATAATTAAGCGTTGTAATTACTCAAAGTAATACAAGTCGCCAGAAAAGCCTATTTTATAATGTCATTTATATAGTGGAGGTGCTGCTGCGGCACATTTGTCTTGGTTTTCTTTTGTGGCGAAGAAACATTTAAAGTAAATTTTATTGATTGCTAAATACCTATACATACATAGATATTTTTAGGCTGATTGAGCTTGCTAAACGAATTAGTTAGCTTATATATACACGTATACATACCCGTTTTATTTATTAATGTACATACACACACGCACACACACACGCACACACACACGCACACACACATACACACACATGCACTTTTGCATTCATTACTATTACTCTTTAAGCTATTAGTTGGTACTTCAGTGCGTTTGTCAGTATTGTTTTGATTCATTAGGACACATTATTCTTCTATTGCTTGTCACAATATGTTGCTGGCTGCTGGTTATGAGTTCACTCACACACGCTCGTGTGCTGTAAGCTGAATAACTGGCTGACTGGCTGCCTGACTGACTGACTTACTGACTGACTGACATGACTTGACTGGCCGACTGATAATGTATTGCAATGAAGTGCCATTTAAAGCCTATTATGAGGCACATTAAACGCAAAGCATATTTTCTAGCTTTCTCATTAATGGCCCAACAAGCAGCAAAGGGTTGCTTTTTGTAATTATGTATTTATTTATTTAAAGACGCTGTAAATTTTCGGCTTTCAGAATGTATTAAAATGATGAACACAAATATTTAAAACGATGTGTGTGTGATAAAATTTAACACAAATATTTATACATATAAATATATAATTATTGTTTATACATACATACATTTTTATAACAATTTTATATACATAAATACATATTTTGTAACAAACAATCATAGCAAGCGTGTATTTTATTGTCTATTTAAGTTTCTTCTAGTTTTAAACCGCTTTTAAAGCAATCAATAAATCTTACAAAAAAGAAGAAAATAATAATTTTCTGTAGCAAACTTGTAATCATCTAAGCGTTATCGACATTAAATTTTAATTAAAGAATAACTACATATACTGCAAAGCTAATTGCATATAGGAAAATAAACATTTTAAATTATGTTAATTTATTGCACTTTGATAAAAGTAATTTCTATTTCTTTCTCTACAAACTCGTACATACGTATTCATAAACATTTACTTTTACTCGTTTAATTGACACACATATTGCTTATACAACAACTTTGTTAAGTCATAAAAGTAATAAAAATTATGTTGAAACTTATTAATGGGTGCTTACATGTCTATATAGGTATTGCGTAGTAGGGTGATCAAGATTTCAACTAAGGAAAAATATCTTACAGATAGATAGACAATTTCTAAATAACTAATTACTTTCATAGTAATTAGCGCCTTATATAGTTATTTTCAAAAAAAATTTTGAAAAAAGGTATAAAATTAAAGAAAAAATAAAGAATTAAAATTATTAGACATTTTAAAATAATAAAAATAAATATAAAAAAATGAATAAAAAAGCAAATACTTAAATATTAAAAAGAAAAAACAAGAAAACATAATAATACGATATAAAAAGTTTTAAAATTAAAAATCAATTAGAAATTAAAAAATAATAATTTAAATAAATGAAAACAATCATAAGAAAACTTAAGAAATGTAAAAATATATTAAATAAAAATAATTAAATTAAAAAAAAAATAAAAATATTTAAATTAAAAAAAAAATAAAAATAAAAAAATAAAAATATTTAAATTAAAAAAAAAAATAAAAATAAAAAAAAATAAAAATATTTAAATTAAAAAAAAAAATAAAAATAAAAAAAAATAACAAATAAAAAAAAAATAAAAAAATAAAAAAATAAAAATAAAATAAATAAAAAAATAAAATAAAAAAAATAAAAAATAAAAATAAAAATCCAAAAATAATACGAAAAAAAAAATAAAAATACAAAAAAAATTAAAATACAAAAAAAATTAAAATACAAAAAAAATTAAAATACAAAAAAAAATTAAAATACAAAAAAAAAAAACTACAAAAAAAAACTAAAAAAAAATAAAAATTATTAAAAAAAAGAAGAGATAAAAGTATAAAATACTAACAAAATAAGGAAATGCAGCAAGATATATTAAAAAATTAAAAAGAAAAGGAAATAAAATCAAATAAATAAAAATAAAGGTTAAAGAAAAAGTACAAATGTAAAAGAAAAAATATAAAAGCAAAAAAAAAAAAAAATAAAATAAAATAAAAAATAAGATAAGAAAGAAAAAATAGAAAATATTAAAGTGATAAAAATTAATAACGAAATAAAAAAAGAAACAGTATTAAAATCTAAAAAAAAAGAAATAAAAAATGAAGAAATTAAAATATAAAGAAATAAAAAATGAAGAAACACAAGAAATGAGAAGTCGAAATTAAAAAAAATAAAAACAAAAATTAAAAATAAAAATTAAAAATAAATATTAAAAGAAAATTAAAAATAAAATTTAAAAATTAAAAATAAAAATTAAAAACAAAAATTAAAAAATAAAAATTCACAAATAAAAATTAACAAAAAAATATATTAAAAAAATAACAAATAAAAAAATGAAGAAAAAAAATAAAAACTAAAAATTAAAAATAAATTTTAAAAGCAAAAATTAAAAATTAAATAAAAAAAAAAAATTAAAAAATAATTAAAAAAATAGGAAAAAAAGCAAAAATGAAGAATTAAAAAAAAATAAAATAAGAAGATAAAAATTAAAAAAATAAAAATTAAATAAATAAAATTAAAATAATAAAAACTAAGTAAATAAAATTAAAAATATACAATTAAAAAAATAAAAATTAAAAAAGTAAGAATTGAAAAAAAAATAAAAATTAATAAAATTAAAATTAAAATTAAACAAACAACTAAAACAAAACGTGAAATAAAAAATAAAAATACAAATTTGAAATAAAAAACTAAAAAGCTATATAATTAAAAACAGGAAAGCAATGAAATACTACGAAAATAAAGAAAATCGAAAATAAATTAAAGAAAATATAGAATAAAGAAAAAAAGAAAAATAGAATAAAGATAATCAAAAAAATAATTAAAAAGAATTGAAACTCACAACTTAGGCGCCAATGATACGATTACCCTAGGAAACACACATTCATACAACCCTAACTACATACATAGTATGTTCATCATACGCCCCGCCAACTAAAAGCGTTTCTCTTTAATTAACTCTTTTTAGATAAGTAACGTAAAATGTAAACTTATTTATGCTTAGTAATAGATATGCACACAAGCACACACATATGTACACACACACATACTAATGCTATTTATAATAATTTTAAATACTTCTGCATTGTGTAAAGGCAACAGCTTGTGGCAGCGATTATCTATTTACCGCTGTTTAGCCGCTTGCTTTATTCACATTGTACATATGTATATACATTTGTTTGTATATTCACCTCTTCCTAATTTTTTCTCCTACTTTACTTTGTCTTTTCTGAATTTTTTTTTTTTTTTTGAATACAACATACATACATATGTATATGTAAATGTGTACGCCCGTTTGTCCCTTTGGATGCGAACCTTTTTAATATAATTAGAACAAAATATGCTCATTGCAGACTTGAAGCGCGAAGCGACAATATGCCACATGCTGAAACATCCGCATATAGTCGAGTTGTTGGAGACATACAGCTCCGAGGGCATGCTGTACATGGTGTTCGAATTGTATGTATGCGCTTCAATAAATAATATTGCTTACAAACATTTCTGCATATATACATACATACATAGGTACATGAGTATATGGTTAATAATGCCATATATTGTATTATATTGTTCATCGTATGTTTGTATATATGTTTGAATGTATTGTAACAATTTTACACTTGATTTTGAAAATGTTGTGCTAATTTTTATTGTTGTTGCTTTTTTGTTTTCTTTTATATATTTTTTTTTTCCTATCGTCGTTCTGCGTTTGTGGCGCTTTTGTATTCATAAAAACTCACTTACAGCATGGAAGGTTCCGATCTGTGCTTTGAAGTGGTGCGTCGTGCTGTGGCTGGCTTTGTATACAGCGAAGCTGTGGCATGGTTAGTATAATTATCTCATCTCCCATCATATTCTTCGTTCATTATGTTCACATTACCAATTCAACACATCTACATACGTACATATTATATGTACATACATATGTAATTATGCACAAATATACATACATACATATACATAAATAGTATATGGTACAAGAAGAATATGACACGTGCTAACTGAAATAAAATGAAACCTTCCTAAAGTCATTACATGCGTCAAATATTGGAGGCGTTACGTTACTGCCACGAAAACGATATTTTGCATAGAGATGTACGGCCGGCGTGTGCATTACTTGCCACTGTGGACAATTCAGCGCCGGTGAAATTAGGCGGCTTCGGTTCGGCCATACAATTGCCTGGCGGTAGAGAGACAATCGAGACACATGGTGCGTATGGGTTAAAGATTTTAAAACAATTTCGAATGTTTTTTTTTCTATATACTTTTATTGTTTTTTTAGGCCGCGTTGGCTGTCCGCACTATATGGCGCCCGAAGTGGTGACGCGTCGTTTATATGGCAAAGGCTGTGATGTTTGGGGTGCAGGTGTTATGCTGCACGTGCTGCTGTCCGGTCGTCTACCGTTTCTGGGCTCGGGTATAAGACTGCAAAATTCCATAGCGCGTGGCCGCGTTTCGGTAAGTATTGCTGCTTTATGAAGAGGAATTATCCCAAATATCACTTAAGCTGTATAATAATGCTTTGCTACTCTTACAGTTCGAGGCACCAGAATGGAAATCAATTTCGACAACAGCTAAAGATTTGGTTATGAAAATGCTTTCATCGAATCCACATCACAGACCGTCAATAACGGAAGTGTTAGAGCATCCTTGGATGCGGGTAAATACCAACATTTGAACAATATACCTACATACATAACATAACAAACACAAATATTTTTCCAATTCATTCAATATTAATTATGACTTTTTGACTTTAGGATCGCGATAAACTACAACGCCAACATTTGGCGGACACTGTTGAGGAATTGAAACGTTATAATGCGCGTCGCAAATTAAAAGGTGCCGTGCAAGCTATTGCTGGTGGCACAACACTGGATCCACTCTTCGGCACAGACACTGATTCAAGTATGTCGTAATATTTCAGTCAACATTACATATGTTTTGTATGAGTTTAAACCAAATTTTCATGTAATTTTACTTTCATTTTACTTTACAGTGCCCGTAGCGTCCGCTTCGGATATACTAAATGAATGGGCTGACGAAGAAGCGGGCATTGAAGCCGTACAACGCATATTAGACTGCCTCGATGATATCTACGCGCTGCAGGACACAAATGTTGATCCGGAAGTTTTGCGTGAAATGTTGCGTGATGGACGATTACATCAGTTTTTACAGGTTGGTTGATGCTAATAACTCTCAAAGCGGCGCAGTTGGTCCAACAAATTTGATTTTTATTAGTAGAATGTGGGTTGTATGTTTAATTTTCTTATAAATAATTCTTAAAAAACAATGGAAACGAATCTGCACTTGGATTTTACATAAAGTGTGAAACACTCTCTTCGTGAGCTAACAAAATTTGGACTTTACGAAGCGTCTCGTTATACTGACATACTAGGTGGTGTGAAAATTAACCTCCTTGGAAATGAAAAAAAAATTATTTTAATCCCCTTTTAGCTCGATAAACTTATTCCAGCGATTTGCCAACTTCTTGATCCCAACCGAATTTCAGAAATACTTTAACTAAATTTGAATATTTCAATTTTTATATTTCTAAAAAAAAATATCTCGATTCCCTTAGACATTAAACATTTTTTCATTAATTAGTAGCTACATAATTCGTGCTGTATTGACTCAAAATCATACTTTTATGAGCAATAGCCGAGTGGTTAGCACTGCATAATACCATTCGGACGGCCTGGGATCGTGTCCTGGTCCGACCAACATCCTAAAATTTTAGAAATTAATTTTTCTAATTGCGGTCGCCCCTCGGCAAAGAATGTCAAAATTCTCCAAGTGTATTTTTTGACATAAAATAAATTCCTCATTCAAAAATCTATGGGTCTTTCGAAGGTGGCTTAGAATGAACTGTAAGTCTTCGCAGTTTGTTAGAAAGCCTCAAATTCAGCAGAAATTCACTTCAGCAGTTACAAAACGCCAATTATACAATTATTATTTCTTAATGATTCTTCTAGTAGAACACAAATTTTAAAGAATATTTTTCTAAATCTAAAATTTAAGTTAGGTCTACGTTCGAGTTTAACCAATAGTTGGTTAAACGACTGTTTCAATAGTATGGAATTGGTTGTAATTATGAGCCTATAGCAAGCAAATATGGTGGACACTTTACATCACTTTACAGACACATCAACCATTGTGACAGCAAAAAAGGTGATTTTTTGGAATTTTTTTTTTTTAAAGAAAAATTCTCCCCTGAATGTTTACAGTATCAAGTGTATATTTGTCGATATAATAGGGTATCTTTACATATTTTTTCGACGATATATGCACTATCCCGCGGAGGTCGGAAAAAACAAGTTTCCATTTTGCTATCATCCTAACTGCGTTCAGGGTAACAAAAAAAGCATTAAAGAGGTTTACATGAACTATATTTAGACCCATGATTGGGGAAAAAGTCCAGAAAAAAATAGCATCGTTTGAAAAAAAAAACTTACACTTAAACTGATCTCTCGCATTTTAGGATTACTCCCAAACTATTACTATGTTTTTTTCGAAGGTATAAGCTATCGAAGAATATAAAAAAAAACGATTTTTTGAAAGTGTCACACTGGTTTAGCCTTTTAAAGTCGGCGTCTAAAATGACAAATTATCAGTAGAATTAGTAATTCTGTTATATGTCGATGATGACAAAAGAAAAGGCAGTCCAACTAAGCTGGCAGGCGGTTCTCAGCGGTTACAATAGAACGTTCTTGAAGCAAACAACCAAAGCAAATTAAAAATCTCCACATTCATTACTTCATATTTGTCTTAAAGAAATTTTTAATTAGATTAAATATCTGTCTCTTTTAAATATTTAAACAAATCTGTTCATGTCTCAGATAAATTAAGATTACCCGTATTATAAATTTATATATTTTTAGTGCTTAACAATCTGTATAACAAATGTCTACTAAGAAAAAAAAAAATTCGAACTAAATTTACATTTTTTTCGCTCTTTTTTCTTTCCTTCTTTTTGTTGTTGTAATAAATATTCTAATATATTTTATTTCTGTTTTAAGCAGTTGTTTGACCGTATCACTTCGACTATTGTCTCACCATCACGTGCTCCACCTGGGGATGCTGTTGCACGGTGTAGAGATGTTATTGAATCAGTTTCATCAGTTGGCAGCAATAAATATTTAAAAGATGAATTGATGCAAGTTCTGGCAACGCCACATTTTCAGGTAAGTTGTAAAATATAATTGTTATAGAATAAAAAATATCTTTAATTGTATATCCATACGTTCTATGTATGTATATGTATATACATATATAAAAAGGTGAAAATGGCAAGAATCTGCAGATAGAAAAATAACGAAAGATCCCAAAAATTTAGAATTTTAATACAATTTTTAACATCAAATATCCATTGTTAATACTACAAGAAGCATTACTGAATGTTTAGTATTTGACATTGAATAAATGATTAATTTTACTGTATATTTGTAACATTTATATTAGTTAATTTTTTATTTATGTGTACATATGTATATTTCTTTCTATATTAATAAACTTCATACAGTAAAAATAAATAATAATTGAAAACATTGAATTAAAATTATGTAAAATTTCTATTTTTGAGGTATAAATTAAGTAAATGTGAGTTATATTCGGCTTATAATGAAATGCTACATGGAATAATGTTTTTTTTTTTTTAAGTACAAAGTTTCAGTGAACGTATAAAATACTACTTAAAAAACATCAAACACTAATCCTTTAATGTTGTAATTTAAACAACCACCTTTGACACACAAAGTCTCTTAAAAAGCAAACACTGACAAGTAAATAATGAAGGTAAGAATGTGCACTATGAATCTTTGTACCTGCCCACATTAAGGGCAACATATGTACATACCGAGCCTGCATACCAAATAAATTCTACTAATTCTTATAAGTGCTAAATTGAACACATACACAAATTTCATCACTCACACACTTGTCACCGCAAGTGTACATACTACCACTGCTGCTATGTAATGACATTCCATTGTCACAAATTTTCGAAAAGAATAACTTAAGTTGCCTATTTGTACGGGACAGGCAGCAGAGGAATCCAACTCTCAGTTATGCAAGCTATTTGTTGTGTAAAATAATTTCAAAATTATTAATAATTTTACTAAATTTAAAGTTAGTTCCTTGACATGACATAGCTTTTTATGTATATATGTATATAACCTTTAAAGGCAAGTGGGAGAGTTTCTTTGTTACGAATATTCATACGTGTACATAAAACAAAGGTTAAAAGAACTCTCTCTAACTGCTTAATACCTATTGTCATGAATAAAATAAAATTTAGCGAAAGCTTTTTGTTGGCTAATTTAAAATGGTTTCGATTTTTGTTACTGTTATTGCAGCCACAAAATCGCTACCCAAATTGGTTTTAGAAGAATGTTACGGGATTGACATTAGCATTTCAAACGGTGCTTGCGATCGGCATATTTTCTTCTTCTTGTTCTGCAACAACAGCGCGTCAGTGGTGTTATTGTTGTTATAGTAACCGCAAAAATATTCCGCAAATTGGTCCTTGGCAGGGGCAGATTTGTTCCTAGCCCCTGACATTATGATTCTTTTCCGATAGTTGCAGTGACTAAAGATATGGGAAAGCATGTTGTTAATTGGAGATCTCATACTTCAGATCCCATCGTGCTAAGCTTAGCTGTTTGATATTGAAATTCAGCTTGAATATCGTCGACCCAAGCAATGTCCGGCGACTTCATAATTGAAACAGATTTACTTTTAGATGATTGCTGAAAGAACTTAATGTTTTTTTTTTATATAAATGGAGGAGCTTTCAAGAAGATCGTTTCATTGTATTTGAAGTTATTACGTAGAGAATAAAGGCAGCAAATTTATCGAATTGCTGGTAGGACCAAACAGTGGAGCACGGCATTTGGAAGACAAAGGCTTTGCTTACTTGGCGCCTAACTGCGCCAGATTTTATTTCAGCAATGACCAAGGGTCCAGAACAACTTCTTAAGTTCGCGAAAAGAACAGCAATGTTCTTCACACTAGAGACAATACTATTTGAGAGCCAATGGGTCAGCCAGCTCAACCTAACCTAACATGTGTCAGATGGAGAAATCCTCTTTCCTCTTATGGTGGACTTGTATGAAGAAATGCCAGTTTTGCCACATTCTCATCAGACAAAAATCCGAAATTCATTGGATAATGTATCTCATTCTGGCATATTTCATGGCAAAGAATGAGTGTGATTATTTTCTTAACATTTTCTTATCATTTAATCGAATTGTACGACCAAATGCATTGAAAAAATAAAATAAAAGAGATACTAATTTTTCCCCCACCCTCCAGCACTTGAAATACTGTTTTTTCACTGTAGACACCTGGCAGTATTGGTCGAAACTCTCACTTCAACAACAGTCCCTAAATGAATTTAGCGCGTTTTATGGCAACACAAAGAGTAATGACTACTCTCTTAACCGCTTATTTTTTTATTACAATGCAATTTGGATTCCACCATTTCAAATCATCTTCATAAGGAATTTCTTTTTATCAGTAATTTATATTTCTAACGTAAGTAAAATACCAAATTTCTCGCTTTCAGATGCTTTTATGACGGCTTTATTATCCAAAATCTCATATAGTGCACCGAGATCTGGCCGGTTCGTATAAATATACGTTGAGAGACTAGTTTACATGCAAACAGACATATAGACGGACATGGCTAAATCAACTTAGCTCGTCATTCTGATCATATCGGCATACATTTTGATGGGTCTATCTCTTATCCTACTCGTACTTACATACTTCGGATCAAATAGAGGTGGTATTTTGATATTCATGATCGGATGTTTATTTCAATGTAATGAAAAACAATATCAGCCAAATGGTCGTCACGGCTACGCTTACTTCACCGTATTATTTTCATGAAATTTCACCACACCAAATCGCAAAGTGGCTACTATATGCCCTCAACAGTTTCACGAATTCCATCTTTGAGGTCTTGAATCGACCTTAGCCGGTTGCCGTAGACCTTGTAGACCTTGGAAATGGGCCTCATCAGCCAGGATGATTTTTCGTTGAAATTTGTGTAGTGAATTTTAATAATTTCAATGCGTTGTTGAAGCATACATCGTTCCATTTTTATTACTGGCGTAGTTTTTACTTGTCAACCTCTTATTGGAAAACACTACCATTTTATCTACATGAAAGGTATAAAAAATCAAATATATTTTTCCGGCTCATTAATTTTTCACATTTCATTAAAAAGTTGCTCTGAATTTCAGTGTAACAAAAAGAAATAAAAGAATTCTGTCCTCAAATTTACCGAAAGGAACAAAATTATAATTACAGTTACAATTGCGAGTAATGCACTCACGTATACAAATATAATTACAGTTCGGAGAGTCCTCGTGTTTGTATATACATACTCGTATGTATCTCAGAATTATTAGGTTTTTGGCTTTTAGTTTCGCTCTTGAATTTTTTATGCATTTTTTAGTTTGAAATGAAATAATAAAAGTTTGACAGGTTTATATATATATGCATATATATGTGTATGCCAGTTTTTTTTTAGTGTGGAGATACTAAACACAAATCTGCATATGTAAATGTCCATATGTATGTACACGCTCGTGCATCAGTTATGGTCGAAGTCTTTTAATTTGGCAGCGACACATAAAAACCATTAATTTGCCCCCAACCGACTGCCAGCTCAGTGTCGCAGGAAGCCGCAGATGTTGGGGCAAGCCACACTGCAGTGCGCCACAAATGAAAATACCAAGAATTCAGCAGCACACTCTCTAATGCTTCACGTTCGGGTAATTGCTGCACAAATACTCAATACGCCAGTTGCATGCGATGCTCCGTGCTCGGGCTACATTTGCTGCCTGCTGCAGACATACGTACACATTCATATAAATATGCATATGTATAGCATGTAGCCCCACTTATTTTAGCGGCAGGGAGTTACGGTCGCTACTGAAGCGATATCCAGCAAGTTAGTTGGTGTTTATGCATTTTAGTGCGGGCTTCTTTGGTATAAACAAATTGAGTAAATTTACTTCCAAAAGTTTGAATCCTGCTGCTTACTGACCAAGCCAATCCAGATCGGTAGGAAATTTCGAGGCATGGCCTCAATCTCAATCTGGTTAGGTGAAGATATTCGTAAGTTGATTCTGCAAATTGAAATGAAAAAATACCAAAACATAATCAAAATATAATAAAATATAAAATAAAATATATAATAAAATATAAAATAAAATATATAATAAAATATAAAATAAAATATATAATAAAATATAAAATAAAATATAAAATAAAATAAAATATTTAATAAAATATAGAATAAAACGATAATTTAAATTAAATATAAAATAAAACGATAATTTAAATTAAATATAAAATAAAACATAAAATAAAACATAAAATAAAACATAAACTAAAATATAAACTAAAATATAAACTAAAATATAAACTAAAATATAAAGTAAAATAAAATAAAATAAAATAAAATAAAATAAAATAAAATAAAATAAAATAAAATAAAATAAAATAAAATAAAACAAAATAAAATAAAATAAAATAAAATAAAATAAAATAAAATAAAATAAAATAAAATAAAATAAAATAAAATAAAATAAAATAAA